>JBAMBI010000413.1:2375000-2975000 GCA_037043535.1 Drosophila putrida
CCACATGGCTTTTGCCTGGGTGTCGATGAGGAGATCATTGTCGCCGATACCAATAATCATCGAATCGAGGTCTTTGACAAAATGGGTGCACTCAAATTTCAATTTGGCGTTGCCGGCAAGGAGGAGGGACAACTCTGGTATCCACGCAAGGTGGCTGTAATGCACAACAATGGCAAATTCGTTGTCTGCGATCGTGGCAATGAACGTTCCCGCATGCAAATCTTCTCCAAATGTGGACATTTTATGCGCAAAATTGCCATCAGGTGAGTGTTAATTATAGATTATAGATTATACAAAAATATGATGGAAGTATGTAAGCAAACTCGACAAATTGTCGCTGCTCCCAAAACGAACTTTCTATAAACATTACTTCAAAGATTCAGACCCATTTTTTCAGTATCTATATAAGGTGTCATTTAACTAACCGAATGATTTCAAAGATATCAAAGATATGTATCAAATAAAGCTTAAATGCACACTGACGAAATGGGCCTCAATCATTTTCTAAAACATTTGAATAATTTATCTTTTGTTTTTATTGAATGTTTAAATTACATTTGTTGTTTTTAAATAAAAAATGCAAAACTCATTTTTGTTCTTATAAATTAATGTATTTACTGTACTAACTATACCAGTAATTATATTTATTTCGTATAAATTTTAAATTGTTATTATTGAGTTGATAAAACTAATTTTTATGTATTCAAAATCAATTGAATTAAACAAAATTCATTTACATTTTAATGAATACAAAAAATATACCAATTATTTACAATTTTATGAAAATCTCCAACATTTCAAGAACACCGAAATTCAATTCAAATTGAAACATAATACAATATATAATATGTTATAATATATATTCGTCTTTTCTGTAGATACATTGATATTGTCGCTGGACTGGCTGTTACAGCCAAAGGTCATATTGTGGCCGTCGATAGCGTCTCGCCGACCGTCTTTGTCATCTCAGAGGAGGGCGAACTCGTGCGTTGGTTTGATTGCAGTGATTATATGCGCGAACCCTCCGATATTGCCATACGAGGTATGCGATCAAAAACTCTCGTCACTAATTGTAAAATATGAAGAAAATTAAGTTTGGTTTGAATTTCGAGGGCAAATTATGAAGGTCCTGCTTAGGACCCCCTTGCAGAGGGTATTATAGTTTTGCCACAAAGTTTGTAGCGCATTAAAGGAGGCGTGTCGGACCCCGTAAAGTATATACATTCTTGATCAGGATGATGATTTGGGTCGATATCCGACTGTCCGTCTGTCTTCTAGTCTATCAGTTTTGAAGCTCTCTTAATGAAACTGGGTTCGCAAAACATATATCGGAACCGCTCCGATCGGACAACTATATCATATAGCTATAATAGAAACGATCGGTTCGGAAGCAACATTTAGTATGGATAACTTTTTTATTTCTCAAGATATCTCAACGAAAGTCGTAATTTTCGTGTTTGATACAGTTTCTTACATCCATACCAAATTTGGTGTAAATCGAACTACTATATAAAATAGCTGCCATAGGAACGATCGGTTCGAAATGCAAATCTAACGACTTATACAGGGCACTGCAAGGATATTAGCTGAACTCTTAGAACATCTTTCAGCTTTTAAAGACAGCTGACAAGTGTTATAAGTCTAAATTTAAGAGATAAAGTTTTGTATTATAGTATATATGGTATAAAAAGTTCAATAGAATCCAAAACAAGAAATTTACAATGTTTGAACATATATATTTCTAATATGTTGCTGAAGAAAGGTTTCCGAAGATGTGTTTTTTGATTAATATTAATTACCATATGTATGGAAAAGGATAGATTAGCATTATTAAAGGATAAAGGTTATATGATAACTTTTTATTGGTTACTTGTTTGAACGTTTTCTCTCTTGCTCTCTCTCTCCCGCTCTCTCCCATTGACAGACAACGATTTCTATGTGTGTGACTTTAAAGGACATTGCGTTGCCGTATTCCAAGAGGACGGCACATTCCTCTATCGCATTGGGAACGAGAAGGTCACCTGCTTTCCAAATGGCATTGATATATCCAATGCTGGCGATGTACTCATTGGTGATTCACATGGCAATCGCTTTCATGTCGCCTGCTATTCACGCGAGGGTGCTCTTCAATCCGAGTTCGAGTGTCCACATGTTAAGGTTGGCAAAGAAAAACTATTATTTATTTTTTAATCAATTTACGTATTATTCGCTTGTTTATGAAGTATTAATTGGGATGGGGATTGTCAGTTGTAAGCAGCATCATTTAAATTGTATTTCATATGCAGGTTTCACGCTGCTGTGGCCTAAAAATCACCTCCGAGGGCTATGTGGTCACATTGGCCAAGAACAATCATCATGTGCTCGTCTTGAACACGCTCTATGTTCACTGATTGCAAATCAAAGCGCGCAACAATCGTCCAGCTGTCGATATGAACAAATATAACTATAAATACTCTTCGGGCAAGATTTACGGATGTCGCAGGCAGCAGCAGCAGCAACAACAGCAGCAGCAACAGCAGCAGCAACAACAGCAGCAGCAACAAAATGGAGCAGCAGCTTAAGCAGCAATAAAATTCGAGCTTAAATGTCTGTCTTCTTTGCATCTTTACATCAAAAGCTCTCGGCCCATGGCCAACATCTCTGAAAAGGCAAAAGAAAATAGAAAATCAAAGAAAAGTAAGAAAAGAAATGAAAGAAAAAATATAAAACAAAGAAATTAAGATCACGAAACGATGGCAACGAGCGAATCAAATCTCGAACACACACACGTATATATATATATATATCTATATTTATATATATATGCAGCAAGAATATGAAAAGATGTGAAAATTCTTTTTAGAATAATGTTGTGCCCTGTACAAGAAAGAACAACAAAAACAAAACAACAAAAAAACAAACAACAAGCAACAAGAAAATGCAACAATACTATTTTTGATCTCTAATTTAAAGCAACAACAAAAACAAATAATTAGCGCTACTAAAAACAAAAACAAAAAAACAAAAACAACAAATCTATTCAATGAAAGAAGAGAATAAGAAAAAGCAACAAACAAACAAACAAACAACTTTACTTAGTGTAAAAAACAAATAACAAAAAACACAATGAATAGAAAGAAAAGAAAAAAAACTAAAAAAACATATACGAAAAATCTAATTTCACACATTTTCAACAAGTTTTCAAAATGATAAATGAAAATGCTCTAATTTTATGTTTGTTTGTCTTTTATTTTCAATTATGTTCTTGTTAAAAATTGTCCTGAACACAACACAAAACACACTCAATTACACACATGATACACAAACACACACACACACTTCACACACACACACATACATGTTACTTATTATCTATGTATAGGCATATATATTGTTATATCGACCGATTAGCTTTTTGTGCATACCCTTCCAGAATCTTTTTTAACCAAAAAAACCAAAAACGAAACACGCATATATATGTATATATACTAAATGTGTGTGCATATATATAGATATGTATATGTATATGTGCATACACATGTGTATGTGTGGAAAGTGGCACGTTTTGTGCACATTTCCCACGGTGGGTAGGAAAAACCAGTCGGAACAATTTTGTTGAGGCGTCGTAAAGGCAATAATTAATAACAACAACAACAACAGCAACAAAAACAACAACTGCAACAAATTATATATATATATGATGAAACTAACATGTATTTTTTCGATTTTAAATGAAAAACGTATACATATATATATACATAAATATATATAGAAATATGTAAAAGTAACAGACAACTGTTTAGGTTTTTCCTTACCGCTGCTTATATAAGGTGATATATATATGAATATATTACAATATATATTTAACAAATAATATCTTAAACTTACATATATGTGAAATCCTATGACTATATGACTTTGCCATATATATAAATATACACATATATACAACAAACAAACAAACAACAAAACAAAACAAACAAACTAGACACAAACAACAGGCATATGTATATGTATATGTGCGTACGAACAACAAGAGCATATAATATGTATGTATGTGTGTGTGTGTGGGTGTGAGAGAGTGTGTCTGTGTGTGTGAATGTGTGCGTGTATGTTATATATATATGTTTTCATTGTAGCGTTGTGCGTGTGTTAGTAATAATAGTAACAACAACAAAGTCTACATACAAACTAAATGTAAGCTACAAAACCAAACAAAAACAACAACAAATTATGCAAATTATGCAAATTATGCAATGCATTAGGCCAACCAACTAAATAAAAACAAAAAACAATACTAATAACAATACTGCGAACGATGGAAGAGGAGAAGAGAAGTGAAGAGAAGAGATAAGAAGAAGAAACCAAACAAATAACTATTGTTAAGTTCTATATATATATTTACAATGTTAAAACGATATTCCTTTTGCTTATATACATACAAACAAACAAACAAACAAAAACAAACAAACAAAAAACATATACATACATGTGCATATGCCCACATACATATATACATGCATAGATATACACACATATATCTATGTCTCTATATACTCTATATATATATGCATATATATAGCATATAGCACATATTGGGGCATGTGCCATTTCTTTCCCGTTGTAATACAATATATAAGGCTGGTTTACTCCCAAGACATTATTATTTTTTAAAATAACATTATGTACATTACATATATAAATGTAACTATTATTATTATTATTATTACTATTATTATTGCTATTATTACAACTATTTTTAACAATTATGTTGTTCTTGATTATGATTTTTGTGAAACATTTTTTATCATGTAAATGGCAATTTATTTTTTGACTATGTTTTAAGCGAAAAAGAAAAATACTATAAACTGTAAAACAAAATATCATAATATTAATTTAAGAGCAATGCAACTTATTTTTTATAGGCTGTAAACACATTTTATTATATACACCACACACATGCACACACACACGCACACACACTTTACATATTTATATGTATTTACACACAACAAAAGCACATCAAAGTGAAACATTAAGTAAATTATTGTTGTTTTGTGTGTGTGTGTGTGTGTGTGAACAATTATGAATTCATTTTAATGATACATATATATATTTTAGGTTTATATCAATTTTTTTTTCTTTGTTTAACAAAAGAAGCTTTTTGTTGAGTGTGATTCGTTTATCGCCGTTAATGAAATTTGAAATGTGTTTCATATGAATTACTGTTTAATCTTGTCATTTTGATTTAAATCTAGTTTTTATTGTGTACGAATTATGTCATATTATATACTTATGTACGTTCGCTGCATTGTCCTGACAAACGAGAGTCCTAAAAATACAAATAACAAACAAACAAATTAAGCCACAAAATTGAATTTAAGCGGCAACGAATACATCCTTTTATTTAATCGTATTTTAAGTTGTAATGCAACAACAGCAACAACATTAACAATCAGAACAATAACAAACATTTTTAAATTTTTTCTGTAATTATGTTGAAAGAAACAAACAAAAAAAAAACAACAAAACGTGTGAGGCTAGACTCATTAATTATGAGAAACCAACAACAATTATAATTATGAAGAGAAAAACAAAAACAAAAACAACTATTAGCTATAGCTTAAGTTTTGAAAACGCTTTTAATTGTCTTAATGTTTTAATTATAATATTTTCATTTTCCATGCGACAATTAAGAATTTCCTTATTTCTGTTTCTAACAAACTAAGTGAAAAGTGAGAGATGAAAGAGATCGAAAGAGAGATAGAAAGAAAGAAAACCTCCTCCCAAAGTTGTTGTCGAAGAAATGAAATGAAAGAGAAAGAAAAATGCAATTTTTTGTGAACAATTTGGCTGTTGAAATATAATTTTAATTTTTATGAGTACGTAAACTACGTGAATTGTGAATCATTTTTGTTTACATGTTTAATTAAGCTAAATATCGTGTAATATCGTGTACAATAATACTTAGGGCTATCCCTATAATACCCCCTCCTCCCCAAAAAAACAAAAACAAATTCAATTGCGCTTAGTGAATTTAATTAGATTCTTTATGTTCTAAAAAAGTTGTTTTCTTGTTGTCTTTGCCGCTGCATTACTACAAAAGATAATCAATAATAATGATGATGATAACGATCATCATACAAATAAAAGAGAAATAAAAAAAAAAGAAAGTATTAAGAAAACACTACAAAACATTAAGAAACAACAACAACACACAACACACACACACACTAATGCAAAATATGCCAAACTTTGTTATTTTCGTCTTCTCCTTATTTTGCGCCTTAAATAGTCAAAAAAAAAACTCCTTTTTAAAACTGTTATACATGTTTTTGAAAAATGCAAAAAACAATTATGAAATTAATGTTAGAAAAACGAAAAGAAAAGAAAGAAACTACTTTTTACACTTTGTTTCTAGTTATTATGAAAGCCTTCAAAAGAAAAGAAAAAAAACATAAACAAAATCAATACACAAAAGAAAAAAACAAAGAAAAAGAAAAAAATGAAATTGTAATTCCACACGCTTTTATTTATAACATTTACATAATTATTTTGTTTCTTTTTAGTTAAACGAAGCAAATGGAAAAAGAAAGAAATTCATTTTTGTTTAAAACAAAATCAATTTTTATAGCTTAGTTTCAGAAAGAAACACAAAAACAATACAAAATAAAAAAAAATAAACACAAATGATATTAAGAAAAACGAAAAGATGATTTTTATGCAATGCGTTTAAAAAATAAACTTTTCCAAGAACAAAACTATAGTAAATTATAAACAAATTAACGAAAAGCAAGAAAGAAAGAGAGAAAGAAACAAACGAAAATGAAAATAAAAATGAAAACTAATTGATTTCCTATTGCATACAAATTTATGAAAAAATGTGCTTAAGTTTAAATCAAATTTACAATTTAGTTGAGATTATGAACTAAAAACTTTTTACATAAACAGTTATATGTATATGTATATATGTAACGTCTAGCTAAAATCTATCTATACATATGTAAGTTTAGCCAATGGCAAAGGCAAAGGCGGCAGGGGAATGGTCGAATGGACATTGGGCGTGGCACTGGATACTGGACTTAATATATATATACACACACACACTCACAGACACACACAGACAAACACAACAACAGACCCACACTCAACTAGTCAGTAGCGCTTACGTCACATCTAAAAGACGATTACGTCTAGCTTAATTTACAAATTAAAAAATAATAGAAAACAAAAACAAAGAAAGAAAAATCAAACATCACAATTTTTTAAAGCGAATGTTCATTATGTTAGGGTATTTTTTGTGACGTAACGTGACAAGTCAATGAAAGCAAGCAATAAACTACATCACTTAACGTAACGTAACGTAACGTAACGGAATAGAACGCAGTAACGCAGTAACGTCACGTCACGTTCCAATTAGCCAAGAACTCAGCCAACTCGTGCCAATTAAAACAGTTTTTGAGGCCGTCATTTTGTGGCTAAGCTGCAAGAAAAAAGCAATTCAAAAAACAACAAAAACAAAACTAAGTAAACAAAGAAAAGGCATATTATTATAATTACAACTACAATTACAATTATTATTATTAATTATATTATTATTTGTAATATAATCAAGTTATATATGGACAAAAAACATTATTTGCTCTATTGTGTATAATGTGACAAAGTAAACGCTTTCCACCTATTTTGGTTTATTATGTTATTCTTGTACTTTTTATTTATGTTTTATACATTTTGTGTTTTAATATGTACCACTTAAATAAATACACACATATACACACACATACAGATGTACATTTGATACACTCACTCTCAACGTCTCTCAGTCCTCTTAACTTATTTGTAATTACTTTGTAAAACATTTTTAATTGGAATCTACGAAAAAACACCAAAAACTAAATGTAAACAAGCAAAATGTAATCATGAGAAAAACTAAAACTAAAGCAAATCACATAATTGTAATGAAAAAACAAAAACAAAAAATGTAATGAAAAAATTGAAGATGCTGCCAAAGATTTTTTTATATATACAACAACAAATGAAAAAATGATTAAATGAAAGCAACAACAATTACTATTGTATAACTATTAACTAAAAAAGAAACAAAAGAAAAGAAAAACTATTATTGTACGACGACGATCATGAAGCGTATTAATTTTGTTTATTATTATAATAATATATATATATATGAAATACTTATTTGTAATAATAATAAAAGAAAACCACGAAAATCATAAATGAAAATTGAGAAATTGAATTGAAATTGAAATTTGTGTGAGAAACGAACAATTTGCTCAGTAAGCAAAATAACAATTGGTAGCAGCGACTATTTACATACATACTACACTAACTAAACTAACTAACTAACTAACTAACTAACTAAACTAACTAATTAAACTAATCACATTAATAACGATTTCAATTGATAAACGTTAAGCGTTAAGACAACAGCAACAACCAACAACAACAGAAACAAAATTTGTTAATAATTTGTTCCTCGATGCGACGCTTACGAACGAAGAAAACAAAGATAGAACTATAACAAAAAAATATCAGAAAAACAAATAATATATTATATATATATATATATGTATATAATATATATATAAACAATTGCAATAATTGTTGAATGGCCTAAAAACGTAAATCGTTGAGTTAGTAAAGAAATAAAAGTGGAATAAAAACTAAAGAAGAGCATATAAACACTATACATATACGATATACATATTGAACCGGAAGTATAGTATATATACATACACATACATACATATACATATACATATAAACATATACATATACATATACAAATACATAACGTATACACAATACAAGTATATACGTATACATGTAGCTATTAAGTATGGCAAGATCGGTCAAGCAATCAGTCAGGTTTAGTTAAGTTAACTAACACACACACACACTAACTCACACAAACACACACACACACACTAACACCATCAAATGCCTGTGTAGATGCGGTAAAAATTAACAATTTTCTAAATATTCTCTCCATTTACAACACTGGATATACCAACACACCCACCCCCCCCAAAAAAAACCCCTAAAAAACCAAAACAAATGAAAGAAAAGAATAACTAACAAAATTGCCTAGTTGCGTGTTTCATTTTTGTAGATTCTTGTATCATATTGTGCATTTAGTTAAATTTATTTATCGACTATAAACAAAAATGTCAAACAAAAAAAAACAAAAAGAAAAACAAAAAAACCAAACGCTTTATACATCAAATTATTTTAATATAAATATATATATTAAAAAATATTGATAACAAAAAAACAAAAACAAAAAACCAAAATCGACAAAACAAAACATATATCTATATATACATATACAACATATACAAAATATTATGTATTTTATTTGAAATTTTTAAATGTATTAGCAAGAAAACAAAACAACAAAGAAAACCAAAAAAAAAACAAAAAAAAAACCAAAAAAAATATTTCAAATGGAAAGTTGAAAATCTACTCTTAATGAAAACTAATAAAAAATGAATACATTGATAAATGATGGACGATAAAATGGTAAAAAAAAAACACACAGCAGATGACAAATACACACACAGAGTCACAGTATGGCAGCAAATCTATAGATCTATATAGATGAACGATTTGACACGCCCATTTGGCTGTATTGAGAGGGCGTTAAGACGCTGATAACGATGATAGCGCGATGATAACAACATCAAAAGATTATACATATACACATGATCTATATACACATACATACATCTATATACATACATACATACATATATATATAGATGTAATAACAATAATGAGCAAAAGAAAAACAATCTAGTGTACGTCAATTTTTTGATGATATTTTTCGCCTTATTATAGACAACAAAAACCAAATAACAAATAACAAATTAACAAAAACGAAAACGAAATGAAAAAATAATGATGGGTATTAAAAATAAAAAACAAAATGAAATCGAAATCGAAATCGAAGCAAAGATCGATCCTTACATGCAATTTGTGTCATGGTAGCAGGATCTTTTGGGATTTATTTTGATTTGGAAACTTAAAACATACCGAGAAGCAATCAATTAACAGTAAACATTAACAAACAACAACAAATCTATGAACCAAACCAAAAAACACTTAACATAAATTAATAAGCAAAAACAACATTAACAAATTGTGTAATCAAAAAAGGATGTTTACAATACCAGAGAGAAAATCTTAACGCCCAAAAAAAGCGAGCGAATCAATTAAACAAAACAAAACGAAAAACAAACAAAAATTAATAGGAATTTTGCCATTGAATGTAAAATTAAGCGTAAATTAACAGTTGTAAATTAGGGAAATGCAAAAGCCTAAGCAGAAACCGATAACCGATAACAGATAACAACAAAAAAACAAAACCTGTTTGTTGCAGTTTGTACTGCCCGCCTCATCCCTGCCCCCTGCAGTTTACATATATACATATATATACATCTGTTCCGAATCCCAATTGCGTCTCAATTTCATCACAGTGAATCGCAGTATGACAACTTTTCTTTTAGGGATCAGCATATGAATTATATATACATAAAGTTAACTTGACATTGTCCTTAAAGTTGTTACTTTTCATTGTTATGAAATTGAGACGAAACTGGATGTCCGAACGGGGTAATTTACTTAAGATATATTAAGGGCAATACACCCTATAACAATAATAATAATAATAAACAACAGCAACATATAGCTTCAAGATCAGTATCCAGGAGACAACAATTTCTTAGCCTGGCGTGTGGCCGTAAAAGTTCCTCGAGTCAATATCAATTATTAATTATTATAATTATTAGTTTTAATATTATGTATACACATATGTTTATATATATTTATTATGTTCATTTTGTACATAACATACTTACAATAAGTAGATTTACAATTTGAAAGCGTTTATGTGTTTTTTTTTACAATTTGATTTGAAAGACAATTAAAACTACAATACATGATGAATTTATTTTGAAACCTTAACAACTTCAATATTTCTTTCATTTAATTTCTCAACAAAATATACGCAAATATATAGGAAACAATATATAACAAAAATATATGAAAAATAAGCAAAAAACAAAACAAAAATAAAACTAAACCAAAATAAATAACAATGTTGATAAAATTGAGTTGTGTTCAGCTGATAGACAAACAAATTAACAACAAAATAGAAATCAAATTACATATATTGTATAACAAAAATATCTACATATTTAATCATTTCTCAGTTTTATTTAATTATCATAATTTAATGTTATAAAAGGTCTGTTGTCGGCTTTCAGTCAGTTGGAATAATCGAGTCGGGCCCTAAAAAGTATGCTACACTTTTTGTCTGTGCAATTGTCGCCATAATCGAGTCGGGCCCTAAAAAGTATGCTATACTTTTTGTCTGTGCAATTGTCGCCATATTGGAAAACGGATACGGAAATGGTTCTTACTTATTATTTGTTTCAGTTTGTTTCAGTTTTTCTTCAACTGTGCCAATTGTTGTACTTTCTGCTTTCAAGTGCAAGTTCATTTAAGATATTAATAGGTTAGTTCCAGAATCAGCAATAATACTTAGTTTATGATAAATTCAAAGAGTTGACAAATCAGAAGGTTTTCTAACAACATTTTTCCTATTAACTTTCCATTGATAATACAACTAACTAAATGCGTTAGTCTCTTCTAAACTTGCACTTGAGCTGAGTATATCAAACATGCGATTAAATTGTTTGTGTTTTAATTTATTGTTAGTTTTGGAAAATGCCTTGTCCATGATATACGATATAAACGTGAAGAATATTAACTAAATAATAATAATATTTAATAACAAGAAAAAATTAAGATAAACTCGTAATAATGAAACTCTGCGAGTTGTTGTGTTAAATTTGCGTACATATCAGTGAGAATTATTTACACTACGCTAAACATTTTTGGCATAATGTTTATAATGCAAAAGAGACGTTTATATGAACAAGAAGAAGAAGAAGATACCTTACATACGATTACAAAAACAAAATATGTAGATTGCTTTTCAAATTTTAAAATGATTGATTGATTGATTGATTGATTGATTGATTGAACGCTCGATTGATTGGTGTGCTCAACAACACTTTTTGCTACATATACTAACATATATGTGTATATGTGTCTGTTTGTCTGCGTATTTGTGTGTCTGTGTGTGTGTGTGCGTGCGTGTGTGTGCGTATCTGGATCTGTCTTCGAACAGTTTTTAATGTGTATATGTATGTGTTGTCAACAAAACTTAATCATTCACATACTCAAAAACCTAGTGCCATGAACAGTAAACAAATATATATAAAATGTTTATTAATGTGCTGTAATTTATTCAGTCCTTTTTACACTTTTCTTTCCACTTTTATTTATACATATATACTATTGTTTTCTTTATTCTAAAATCTAATCAAACACGGAACATACTCGTATGAATATGAATTGAATATGTAGTTGAGAATCAGATGCGAATCAATGAATGTTGCAATACAATTAATTTTACAATGAAATACACTGTCTTTTCTGGCTTACAATTAGATATTACAAGGTTCCAGTGTTGGAAAATTACAAATAAAACCGAAATCCAAAAACGAAAAGAAAAACAAAAAAACAAAATACCAAACATATGAAAACCGAAGCAATTAGAAAGCTTTTATTTTTTTAGAATTTTAACAGAATGAACAAGAAGAAGACGAAGAAGAAGACGAAGAAGAAGTCGAAGAAGAAGAAGAAGAAGGAGAAAAACAAAAACCAAATTTAAAGAACAAAATAACTAATAACTTAAAACTTCCTAATTTCTCTCAGTGTATTACACAAAATCTACATGCATATATAATTATACATATACTTATTATTATATATATAAATATATATGTATATACATCTATATATATACATATATACATATAAACTAGTAGAGAAATAAAATCTACATATAAAGTGCATACATATACATATACACATACATATATGTCTACATATATGTATGTGAATAACTCTCGATTTATATGGCAAACAGCAAAAATAAAAATAAAATTAGTAAAGAAAACTTGTGCAAAATCGCAGCATGCAATTTAAATGTCTCTGGGTTGTTCAAAAATATAAAAAATAAAAACAAAATACGATAAACAATTTTTACGTGTATGAAAAAGCAAAATGAGATTCTAGAGAATATTATTATGAAATCTACAATACATACATATATATGAATAACTAAAAGTATCTACACACCTTAACACACAACACTTATAACAATACGTATACAATGCTACAATTGATAATAATTTGATGAATACAACAAATTAATGAGAAATACCAAAGTAATACTTAAGATTTGACCAAAACAAATGATAAATAATAATACTTAGCGCGCCTTGTAATGCGAACTCTTAAAAACAAAAACAAAAACAAAAATTCAAAAAACCAAAAACAAATTGTAGCAAATACAAATGGAAATACTTATGTACTTAATTGTGGGAGAGAGGAAGCTCCAAGTAGTCAAGTTTAGCTAATATGTATTTTACACTTCCACAAAAACCAAAAAAACACCACTTTGGCCATCATTTTTTGTATTAGCCATTATAATAATTATAATATAAATAATATCAATTCAACTATAACAACAACTACACTATAACAGTCAAACAACGATAACGATAAATGAACGTACAATGCGAGATCATATATACATATATATCTATATCTATGTATATATGGATCGAAATGATCGAAGTATGTACACAGCTGTTGCAGCTGCCTGGGAATCGGTAGGTCTTTTAGCCAACTCGGGCTTGGTAATGGGTCTTAAAACCAAAAACACAAAAACAAAATCAAATATCGCCAAAATTGCGCGATATTGCAAAATAAATACCAATAAGTTTTTAAGGAAAACAATTCCCTGTGTTGTCAAAAGGCTTTAACAAAAACAAAAACAAAGAAAACTTGAAAAAAAAAAACCAAAAATTTGTAATGTAGCATAAAGTGTTTTTTTTTTAATTTTTAAAATTTTTGCTTACCAAACAAAAAAATATATATTTCTAAGCGTGCCTCACATTTTAGACACACTTTTGAGGTAGACGCCGCCAGAAACAAACAGACAGCAACAATATTTTTGGGCACCAAATATATACATATATACATACATATATACATAAACATATATATATGTATATAGTATTATTGTATTGCATTATTATACATATATATAAAAATATAGTATACTAACTAAAAGATACTTCAACTATTTACTTAAGCGACAACCCGAAAGAAAAATCAAGCCGAAGTTTATGTGTGTGTGTGCTTATCGGCAAAATGGAAAAAGGATAAATATGTATCTTTCTTGACAAAAAAAACACACAATTGATGTCTAAAATGGATTTAGAATAGAATTCAAAACTAAAGAAAACAAAGTTAAAACAAATATACCATATTAAAATAAAAAAGGGCGCAAAGGTTTTCCAGCATTACAAAACGATAAGAAACGATAAGATGAAAATCGAGAAAACATATTATAATTAGAATGTTTTATGAATTATATACACCTTATATACAATACATACGATACATACATAATTGATATACATACGATACATATATATGTACTTAGCCTAAACTATACATACATAACTGTATAGCAAACTAACAGTTAAGATGTTGATCAATTTTATGTGAGTTATTCAAGATGTTGTATAGTTAAAAAGCAAACAAACAATTGCAGAAAAAGCAGTTTCCCAAATTAACTTAACAATCTCAACAATTTTATCAAACAATATGCGTAGCATACTTTTTGGGGGCAATTTAAAATTCAAATTCCAAGCGGCGCCAAAAAGTATGCTAAACGCTTGGGAAAAAGAAAAGAAATACAATAATAATTAAATGAATTGTTGTTGAGCATATATGAATGAAAGCAAATGATGTGCATTACAATAACACAAAATGTCACGGAAATCATGCACTTAATATGAAATATCATATACTATAACTCGTATGTAGCTAAATAGTATGTATTCCTAGATCTGGTATTCTTTAACGATTTTTCGGTATGAAATGACAAAGTATTGTAATTGAAGAAGATGAAATGCTAAATGCAAAATCGAAAGTGAAACCAAAACGTTTAGAACTCAAGAAGCTGCCTCAAAAATGTATGAATTAATAATAATTTAAAATATATATATATGTCTTATACAAATTATACATATATATATAATATATATAACTATACATATATATTCAGATATGTATGTATATATATATACAAGGGCGTTCTACTATACTTGGCAAATCACAAAGCAAAACAAAAACTTAAGTGAACTTACAAAAAAAAACAAACTGAACTAATCTTAAAAGAAAATGAAAAATGAAAAACAATGAAGCGAAATCATAAATGAATTTTACTGAGAAAAACACCAAAATGTTTAACTAACGTTAGTAAATAATTAAAAAGACAAAAACACAGAAATAATGATGTAATGTTTTGGGATAATACTATATGTAATGTATTTTCACTGTTTGGGCAGCATTTAGTTATGTTGCACAAGGGTTAAGTTATAATCATGTTCCTCACATACACACACACACACGCACACACACAATTTACATACACATACGTGCAGCCCTAAATGTTTAACCCTTGTGCATGCAAATGTCATCTGAATTGAACGTTTCACAAACACAAGCTTCAAAATAGAAACTAAGTAATCGCAATGTTATCTAAATTATGATTTTGACGACAACAACAACTATGCGAGAGTATTACGAGTATGAATCATATGCATACAACTATTTACACAACCAAAATAATAACAACAACAACAACCAAAACAACAACTTATACCATTTTTGCTGACTGTACTCCTTAGGCTTTTTACACCTTTTACCATTTTTATGCCATGGCAAGAATCTCTCCGAATTTTGCATGCGAAACTTAAAATCTAATTAAAATCAATCTACACGATAGATATATACATATACACATATGTAAGTTGGTAGAGTGTATACATACATATATATATATACATATATTTAAATGCAAAATACTAAACTGCAATTCAATACGGGCTATCGGTCATCCTACTATATATATATACTAACATATATATATGCATATATAGACATTCGTATACCCAGAATTTGGTTTGCTACCTAGTCATTAAAACATACATACATACGTATACACACATACGCATACACATACATACATACATACATATATACTTACTTACAATTAGATGATGATATTATTATTTAAATCCCCCCGCCTGTGATAGTGTTAAATAAATATTGTAAAAATACGGTCAAGTATCCGGGGCACAACTCGGTACTCTTATGAATATTTTTCCAGCGTTTTTAGATTCATATTTTCTTTTGGAAAAATTATTTAGGTAATTAATTTATACAACAAAAAATACAAAATACCAATCAAATATTAAGAAAAACTAAACTAACAAAAAAAAATAATAATAAAAACCAAAAAATTCAACAAAACCAAAGGCAAAATAAATGCACTAAACGGAAACACACGAAAATGTTTATGATCATACTAAATAGATTTTCTTTTAGTGTGTATGTGTGTGTATTTAAATGTTAAACGTTTTTTTTTTTGGGTAATATTTAATTGTATAATCGTATTTAGGAATTATTCAAATATTGCAAACAATTCAAAAATCATTTACATTCCTTCAAAAGAATCTTAAGTACATAAATCTAAATCTAATCAATATGACAATATATTAATTTGTGGAAATTCAAATTTCAAAAGTCTTCTATTAACATATCTGGCTCATCAACGAGTATTATTAGAACAGCTACACGGTTCCACAAATTTGATGCAACGATTGATTCTTAGTATTGGTAATTTCATAAGATATTGAAATTGACAGTGTTGGAAAACTGACAGAAGAAGACAGAATTTTTCAGTTCAAAGCTCGCATAGTGTCTGTGTCCAGTCAAGGGAACGTGCAGAGTTCTACAAAATTAATAATCTATATTATTTGGAACTATATATCTTCTTTATCTCTCGCTTTTTTCCCTTCCCATCTATTGCACACACATTCCACATAGTATGTATAACGAGTTAAAAAACAAATAACAAGAAAACAAAAACCGAAAACTTTGAACCAATTAAGTATACAACAATAAAGCACAAGTGAACAACAAAGCATTCTAAATGGTAAAAGTACCTTCAAAAAAACAAAACCAACAACAAAACAACAACAACAAAGAATAACAATTATGCCTAAAAAATAATAATAAAACGTTTACATTTTCATAGGTTTTGTCATTTGAATTCTTTTTACCGTCAGAGGACAATATTTTATTGAATATTGTGCAGGTTAGCCAGAGATTTATAGAACAAACAAAAAAAATCATTGCATTTTGCGATCAGTTAATGGAAATTATTAAGCAATAAATCGACTCCCTCAAGAATCCTCTATTCCTCCTCCACGTCGTCGTCCTCCACGTTCGCACAAATCCCTCAAATAAGTTAATAACTTTAGTAATTCTCAAAACTAGAAACATTTTTCGAAAATGGTTTCATTTTTATGTATGTATCTACACCATTTTACAGCAAAAACCATCTCTATAGATATTTTTAATAACAATTTCGCTGAGAGATCGATTAAAACAAAAAACAAAAACCAAAAACAAACAAAAAAAAACTTATAGCAATTTGTCCGAATTTTCAGCCGCGAAAATTAAGTAATATATATACAAAACAGATATATATATATATATATTACAAAATATTGATATACATAATAATAAAATAAAATTATATATATACATATATATAGACAGTGCGTGTAACTAGAATCACATAATTCCATCCACTTTTGATATTTTAAATGATAAACAACATTATATAACAATATAATAAGTGAAAAAAGAAAACCAAAAAAATTGAAAAAAAAATATAATAGTATTTATTAATTCATATTAATTGAGATAAATATAGCGCAATGCAATGCATCTTAAGTGTTTGAATGTTGTCTTAACTAAAAGTGTCATTCCTACAACAGCAACAACAACAACAACAACAACAGAGATCACAACAACAACAACCATAACAACAACAGCAACAATCTTGTGCTTTTGCACGTCAGTGTGTAATGAAAAATTGTTCAGTTCTTGAGAAATTAACTTAGCACAGACACTCACTCACACTCACTCACACTCACTCACACACACATACACACTAATATACAATATGAAAAAATATTTATATATACGTATATATAATGGCACCAAAATCCTTATTGTAGTAGTTGAAACAGTTATAACAAATTATAATGATATTTACACGTCATGAATAGTTATATGATATTAAAAAAGAAAACCAAAACATTGCTTTAATTATATATATACATACATATATATATATCTACATATATATATTCAGAAAATATATACATAATATACCGAAAACAAATATACAATTATATATTTACGACTAATTAACTTGAGGGAAAAGAAAAAAACAGAAAAGCAAAAAAAAGAAAGATATTAATTAAAATAAACCAAAATATTGTACCACAAATCAGTAAGAACCTTTTCTAGAATGTTATGTCTTCCCTTTGAATCAATTACAAATATATATGTATAAGTATATACATATATATGTTAAGAGAAAATGCAAAACCAAAACAATACTGAAACACATTTGAAAGAGTCGAATTAATGTCACAAGATATAATAAAACTGACCAAAGTGAAATATGTATGTTTGAAATACGGAAAAACTTACCATGGTATATACCAAAGTTGATCCTTCTAGGCTGGAGTATTAACTCTTACTCGTGTATTGGAACTAACTAAGCGAAAGAAACTAACCGTTTTCTACATATACTATACATATGTATGTATAACTAACTATATAAAGAACCTTGAAAATATAATTACAAAATTTCCTAATTCGAATCCTGTTTCAATAGCAATAACAAACAATTAACAATTAACAACAAGCAAATGCCACAAATTTACCTATTTATACTATAGTTTGCAGGTAATTATCTTATGACCTAAAACAGTAACATTAACAGTAACAGTAACATTAACATAAATCGTAACATTAACATTAACATTAGCATTGTTCCAGCATCTGTTATAGTTAACATTTCAGTTCGTTTGACCAAAGCAATAGTTGAACAAACAAAACAAAACAAATGAATGAATGAAAGAAAGAAAGAAAGTAAGAAACTAAGAGAAAGCGAACAAATTGAAAAGCCATCTTTGAGAACTAATGAACCTATCTGAAATTGTACTTTATATAGTATGAATTATATTTATACTATATGCATAATAAAACAAATGGCAAAAGCAAAAGCAAAAAACAAAACAAAAATGAAAACAAAAATCACAAAATTATAGTTATATATACGTATATGTATATCTTTAAAAGCAGACTACTCAGTGCAACAGATAAGACTAGAAATTGATTACCTGAACCTTGAGAACAAAGCTTGAGTTTTCTTTTACTTTACAAAACAACAACAACAACAAAAACGTACACACACATACACTAACAGCAGTGCAGAGAAGAAGTTACATTTAATTATTAATTATACTTATATAGTAAAAGCATCTATATTTAGTCAGTAGTCAATTGATTGCATACTATATCGTGTTTCCTTTTTCTAATCTCGAATCCACATCAATTCCTGCTTTTGGGAGTATTAAACCAATTAAATAGAGAGTTCATACTCAAGTCCTACAGAGTTTACAATTTAACAATTAGTCTTGCTTCAACATTTTTTTAATTCCATATTATTAATATTATCATAATTACTATTATTACTTTTTCTGTTGAAAATCTTGCGCTGCTTTTTACAGATCCCTTCTTTAAATGGTTGTGAGTTTCGTAAGGACTTTTCGCTTACGTTTAGCTAACCAAAAGCAGACCAATACTTGACTCTTAACTGACTTAACATATTCCCCCAAACAAAAAACAAAAAATGAACAAATTTTCCGTTCCAAAATCTTTTTCTCATATTTAAGAAACTACGACAATGTAAACAGAAGAACGATGTAAACTTCGGCAAGCCGAAGACCAAATATCCTTGCAGCAAATAAAAAAGAAAAATCTGTATATTGAAATTTGATTGACTTTAGCCTCTGCAAGGATACTTGCCACAGCAATTAAAACTTATCTTATAAATCCAATTAAATCAAGATTAACACAAGAAGAAGAAGAACGATGAAAATGACGATGAAGATGATGATGATGATGATGAAACAAATGTGTACTCAATTCGTGTGCCCTCCTTCAATATTTTGTATTGATATGTTTCGTATACATACTAACTATATACTAACTATATATGGTACATACAAGATGACTTAAGATTAGATTGTGCTATGTGTAATAACTGTGTTTTTCTGATAGCCCCGCACACACACACACACACACATATATATATATATATATATACATACATATATCAATTTATATATATATATATGTATATACATAGATACACATACATACGTACATATAGAAAACATACGAGTATATATTTACAAAAATCAAATATTTAAGTATATACTTAGTCGAATAGAAACTTCAAACTTTAACATGTCCTAGATTATTTGCTCATCGTTTTTTAAGTGTAGCGATCTATATGAATGATATATAACAACAACAACAACAACATCAATAACAACAACAACAACTGTAGCTAATTGTGTGTATTTACATATTAAAGTTTACAACCGCAACAATGGCAAATTGCGTAGCATTTTTAAAGCGTTTTCGTATTATAAAGTGTCCCAAAAAATACCAAAAAAATACCAAATAATAATTGAAAAACATTTTGGAATATGAGACATGAAGTAACTACAGTGAGATATGTATGTCTGTTTCTAGAACAAGAGTATAACCATTGCAATCAGGTACTGAAATCAAAATTTTGAATTAAACAATTAAACAATTATATAACAATTAAAACTATAATAATAATTGTATTATTTATTGCTCTTTATTGGTTTTAGTTAACAACAAGTACACAATAAAATATATGCAGTTACTTACAAGAAAATAAATTTAAAACAAAAAACCAACATTCTTATCTCCACAATTTCAAGATAAATTGAACTATAATGTTGGAGATTAATCGCAAAAGTGATTAAAAGCAAAAAATATATATATTCCCATATACATATATGTACATATACGTATATAATGAAATACAAACTGTATATTTTCTGGCTGGAATGCTGGAATACTTACTACTCGTATGTACTATGAAACTAAAACAGCGAGCAAAATGTTGGCGAAATTGAGGTTAATGAGATTTCAGGAACACAAAAACGATTAATTTATACACCGACATGTTTTTTATCGTTGTGTGGTGATACGACATGCTTACATTTACATATACTACCTATATATATATATTTATATATATATGTATATGTATATGTGTACATTCATATACAGTATACTATATATTTTACACACACATATACGTACATCATATACATACATACATACGTGCATAAATACCTACTAATATTTATTAACTAATATGCTAGGTAGCCGCAAAACAAAAAATTAAAATAAAATAATATTTAAACAAAACAAAAAAAAAAAGATAACAAAAAAAATGTCCAGACGTTCAACGAAACCAAATGCAATATTTAATTATACAACTACATACATATATTTTACAATTTATTTATATACATATGTATACATCATAGGTTATGACATATGCTACATCATTTTTGCATAAGCCAATAAATTGTTTGTTAAATTTTTGAACATTTTTTCTTTAACAAGAAGCTCACACAACTAAGAAAAACCTAAAGGTAAAATATAATTAAAGAATATTAACAAAAAATACAAGAAAAAACCAAGTTGCGCCAAAAAAAAAAACCAAAAACCAAAAAAAAAAAACAATTTATATATACATTTATCAAAGTCAAAGTTGATATTTGTACGAATAATTATAGAAAATATAACAATTAGTGATTAACATAAGCAAAGACCAAGCATGAACAGAGATGTTTACCGATAATATTTGACATAATAATACTGTGTAGATCCTGGAGATCGAGGATCTATTGAGCAAAAAGCACTACGAACAAAATAGCCTTACCAAGAATACAGACACTTTAAAAATGAACACCAAGCATTCAACACAAATGACAACCAAGAATTCCATCTTGTTTTTAGAAATACCAAATATACCAAATATACCAAATACAAATACAAACTAAAAAAGAAAAAAAAACAGTAAAGAGTTGAGTAAAAAAAAGAAAAATCGAAAACCTTATTGATAGTTAATGTCGAAAATCCATATTTTTACAGAACTCAAAAGCAGTTTTGAGGCAGTTTTTAAAATCAGATAATAATACCATAATACCAACTAATTATACATACATACATATAATAATGAAACGATTATGGCAAATGAAGAAACAAAAATAATGAAAATTCAAATGAAATGCATAACGCTTCCGACAATAAGCTTTGGCCACACTAAAGTATAATAATAATAATAATTAACTATAACAAAAAAAAAAAACCAAAAAACCAACAAACAAAAATGAACAAAAATATTTACGTTTTACAAGCAAGTTTTTTGCGTTAAACATAAAAATAAATAAACAAATGGAAATGGAAACTAAAATCAATGTTTATGATACTCAGAAATGAGGAAGACGAAGACGAAGAAGAAGAAGAAGATACGGTACGTTTGCCCGATTTAATACAAAAAAATATGTATGTAGTTACATGTGCTATTTACTGTACTCATATTTATGGAGTTGTATTAAAAAACCAAAAACGAAAAAAAAAACAAAAAACAAAACAAAAAACATAATGAAGAAATATACTTACATCAATACAAAGCAAATGTACTTATTTTCATGAAACGCATTTGAAGCGAACATATCAAAAAACAAAAATTATAGCATATAAAATTAAAAAGAAAATAATGACAAAACAAAACACAATTCAATCGCGGTATCATAGAGAACTTATGACAATTGACAGTTTATTGTTTGATCTAGTATTTTATTAAAATACAACAAACAAACAAAAAAATACAAAAAACAAATAAAAATAAATACTAAACTAAACAAACACTATTTGCAGTTCTTGCTAAACACTTAAAAATGGCATCACACCGTAGAAAGCAATAGAAATTTACAATTTTACATGACACTATAACAGTGACCATGCATGTATTTATACCAATTATAGCAAAAAAAAGTAATTATATCAAAACAACAACAACAACAACAAGAACAACACTTATGTATACAAAGAAAATATACATAAATGTTGCTACAACGTAAAAAATTAAAAGAAAACAAATTACAAAAGTTCTTTAGCTGTTTCATAATTTCAAATTGACAAAAAAAATATTTACACGCGCATTTAAATGGCAAACATGGAATGAAAATATGCTAATTAAAGATACCAGATCATCAAATCAAACAAAACAAAACAAAATATACCAAAATATATATGAAAAAGAACAACAAATTTAAAATTAAAAAAGTGTAACAAAAAACAAAAAACTGAACCTAAATTAAGCATAAATATTTTTTGCTGTGTCTTAGTCCATGTGTCGTAACGAATTTATTGAACTTAATATATAAAACTTAACAAACAAAAACATAAAAATATAAATATAAAAAACAAATAAAAGATGCATTAAAACAACATTTTACGATTTTTAGTTGTTTTTTAATGTAAGCAAAAACAAAAAAAAAACAAAAAAAACAAAAACAAAAAAAAACCAAAACAAAACAGGCAACAATATTTCTACAAAGTTAAGCACAAATTTTTTCAACTACGAAATTGCCTTTTACTTGTATTTTATTTTTTACTACTTACTAAACGAAATGAAAATTTTAAAAATTAATAATATTTAAAAAAAAATACAACTACGCTGAATTCATTTGAATGTTTTGCAAAATTGCGCCTAAAAAACTGTGACTAAAATAAAAAATACTAAATAAAACTAACAAAAAAGAAAAAACTCCAATAAAATTATTAAACAAACAAACTAACTTTAAAATAAGTTACTTAAACTTGATGATGAAAAATGGATGCATAAGGTTAAAGGTATATGTATATCTTTGGCCAAATATGTATACAACAACACACAACACACACAAACACACTAATAGACCCGTAGACACACACACACACACACACGTACACACACACTCAGAGACAATTGTTGGTACATACATTCTACATATGTACGGCATATGTACACACATACTCCCACTCTCTCACCTTACCGACACATACATACATACATACATACATATGTGTATACATATATTGAGGCTATATAGAGGCTATATATATATATATATAGTATAAATATGTGTGTAGCTCCGAGTTGATACTCGTAGCAGCAGTTTATACATTAAAAGCATCAACTTTTATTATTAACTATATACACAACACACACACACACCAATATACTTATATATAAATGTATACATATGCATATATTTATGTATACATAATATACATATAACATAATTGATGAATGCATAACAAAAACAAAAACAAAAACAAAAAAAAAATATTAACAGCAATTTACTTATATGAAAAAATGTTTCTTTCATGTAATTTGAAAATGCAAAAAGAGAAAATTGAAGAGAAGAGAAAAACAAAGAAATACAACAACAACAACAAACTAAAACAACAACCAACTAACTAACAAAAACGAGCAAGAAAACAAGGAAATTAAGAAAAACAAAAAGCAAAAAAAAAACTAAAAAAATACAATATATATACACTTATTTAAATATTTATTAAAAAAACAAAACCAAAAACCAAACAAAACAAACGATTTATAAATATATATAAATATATAAATATTAATGTATATATTTATATATATATAAACTACTTATATATGCATATATACATACCACTAAATAGTTTAAATGTTTATTTATTGTATTTGAACAAAATAAATAATTATAAAACCAAATTTAAATAAAAATAATAAAATAAAAAACATATGGAATTTTATTGCGTACAATTTGAGAATTTTCAGAAAGTTTTTACCATTTCCATTCATCATTATTTTCCAGCAAGCTTCAGCAGATAATAAACTCGTTTATTTTACCCAAATAATACTATATATAGTACATATCTTAAGTATATATAATTTTAAAGTTTACAGAGAACTATAGATAGTTGTTTTTGTTAGTATTTTCTTCCCCGTACCTACTTTATTCTTCGAATTTGGATTATACTTTGATGGGTTCTCCTTGATAAGTATTATTTGAACTGGCTAATCGCCCGATTATGGTACTCCAATTATGTAGACAGTGTTTATAGCATTGTTTAAAGTCAACGCTAAAATTATAAACGAATAACGGACACATATCTTTTGACAAAAACCGAATCTAATTCCAGCAGTAATTATGGGCCATAAATGTCTTGAGGGTCTTGATAAAGATTATAAAAATTGTTCATCAGCCAATAAAGTTAAATTTATAATCAAAATATTCGACGCTTATAACCTCTTTGTTGAAGTTCAACTGATTGAACGAGATATTAAGCACATAATCAATATGATTCTCAATTTGAGGTTCGAATGTTGATGACCGAGTAATTACAGGATATTAATAGTCTCTTGGTTTTGACAAGAAATCGATCTCTGTATATTTTGCACATACTTTGTTCAGAATTATCATAAGCAGCTTTTCAACTTCAAGTTAAGTTTTAAGCTTCCTTAGTTTCATTATGCACTTTATCTTTAGTTTCAAAGCTTTTAACAACATATATAGTAAGGTAACATATTTTAAAAGTGACTCTACTACAATTGGTTTTGAAACATTCCTTTCTTTCAACACTGGAATTCAATATGGATTTTTACGTAAAATCAAATAACTAACTTTTATTTTGGCACGAGTTTTAATTATTCATTCTTTTTCTGGATGTGTGACAAAGTTTTATTTAGCTTTTCAACTTCATTGTAAGTAATTACAATTTATATATACACTTGTGGAAACTAATATAGTTGCAATTAAAATATATCCATGCGGATTATTCATTTCCAAGCCGGTCTATGATCATAGCTCAACTTAAAAGCATTGAGGAGAACCGTAAGGATTAAATTCAAGTGAAATTTGAAGAAGTAATACACTATTACTGGAAAAAGAATTGAGTAAAATCAGGGATGACACAGAAAAGCAAGTTGTTAAGAGATTAAAAACAACTTTTAATTTATTGAAAAAAACGTAAATAAATATTTATTTACAATGTTGCAGAAAGTCTCTTAGTAAATTTGAAATAAATTTGTTGACTATGCAAAATATACAATTACCATTACCATATCAGCTATTAAAATGTCTAATTTATATTTCTAAATTTGTGTGTTTGAAATACATCTTTAAATCAAAATGTATGTCTTCTTTGTTACTTAATTTCTTGCATCAAGAGACAGTTTTGTTGGCTTCTCTTTTTGTTATCATTTAATAATAATAAATAATGTCTCGTTTTGTGATTTAAACTATCTGGCCAAATCACCCGATTTGACCGTTTAAGACTTCTTTTTATGGGGTTTTTTGAAGTCGCGGTCAACAAGCCTGAGACTCTTAAAGCTGTTAAGGAGAATATTGGCCAGGAATGCGAGAACCTATCGAGAGTGTTGAAGAATCACTTAAAACGGGCCCATCTTCATCAATTCCTCGACTTGATGGAGTAAATTCTAATGGATAAACTTCATTTCACAAGCAGAACCAAAGTTTTTCATTCAACTCCCGTTGTAAGCAAATGACGTTGTCAAATTTTATCTAAATACACACATCTTTATACGCTTGCAGAGGGTATTACTTTATTAGATAATAAATATGTACATAGTCGATTTTCGGTTAATGACGACGCAACTTGGCGATGCAGGTATCGATGTTGGTATTGACCACATCTAGGGCATCGACAGCCTTGGCGGAGGCCACATGGGTGCAGACATTGCTATCGGTGAATACGGCAGGAATACGTTTGTTGGTGGACTCGGCAATGGTCTTGAGGGAGACGCGAGCATTGACCAAATAGACGGTGGCCTGAACCATTAACTTGGCATTGCACGAGCTCTTGAGGACAGCATTGTTGTAACTCTTGCACTTCTGCTGTTGGCGACCCAGGGCGTAACCTCCAAAGACCAACTGTTGAGTGGCCTCATTGACATCGCGACAATCTCAGCGGAATCATGGGCAGCGTTCAAGCCACAGCCATGCAACTCTTCATGGGCTTGGTTCACAATGCTGTCAATCTGGACATCTTGGGCGGACACACATTCGGGACTCTCATCACGACGTGCCTCCACATGCTCCACGGCCTCCTCCAGCTGTTGCTGTGGCTCCAGGACAATTTCCTCGTACTGATGAACCAGCGCTTTGCCAGCATTCTCACCGATCTGTGACATCTCCTCCACAATGCTCATCAGCTGGGAGTTCCATGGCTCTGGAGCCGTTAGCGGTTGGGATTGGCCAACAGCCAGGCACAGGCACATAACGGTAGCAATGATTAACTTCATTTTGTTTAACAACTTTTGAACCATTTGATCATGTTCGCTTTGTATTTATACCCTGGCCAAGTTAACGATTCAAATTCTTATCTTAATTACACGCCATCGTTTCTGGTGCTGATAACACTTGATTATCCGTCATAAATCAAAAGCGTTTATGGTTCACATTCAATCGATCATAGATCGGAATGATTATGCATGTTTATCATACAAATTGGAGCTATTAACTTACAGTTAGTAAAGCTTATACAATTGGCATACTTGAAATTGATTTGAGGCATGACAGTCCTTATAAAGTATATATATTCTTGGTCAGGACAACGATCTGAGCCGATAGAGCCATGTCCATCTCTCTGTCTGTTTCTATCCAAGCTACGTAGTCTCTCGGTTTTGAAATTGTCTGAATGAAACTTGGTACAGGTCTGTCTTTTAGCGGCACACAGTACAAATGTCGGAGACGGGCGGATCGCGCCACTATAAACACTGGAGCAAATATATAACCGCAGCCCTTTTTTAAGCGCTCGGATAGAAAGGGTGAAGCTAGAAAGAATCCGTGACTACCGTTTTAAAGAGTATAAAAAGTAAGAGAGAGGAGCAAAAAAAAAACAACCACACTCTCTATGCAAAATTTACTGTTATTAGACCCAGTACTTTAAAAAAGTACAAATGGGTCTATTACGTTTGTGCAAAAAAAAATGTGCGTAACAGGCAGAAGGAGGCGTGGCAGACCCCATAAAGTATATATATTCTTGATCAGCATCAACAGCCGAGTCGATATAGCCATGTCCGTCTGTCTGTCTGTCTGTCTGTCTGTCTGTCCCTTTTTTGAGTTCCTAGATCTCAGAGACTATAAGAGCTAGAGACACCAAATTCGGCATGTAGGTACATCTATATCTTGCATTGAACGAGTTTGTTTTAGATTTTTGCCACGCCCCCTCCTCCCCCGCAAATTAAAATACAAAATTTCCAAGTCCAATTACAAGAGCACCTTTGATGCTAGCCCCTTAATTTTCAGTACGTATAATACAGACTATGATCTAAACTTATCCTGCAAATTTTATCCAAATCGGATGATAAACGTCGAAGTTATTCAACTCACAATGTTACGGCCAAAATCAACTGATATCTTCGTAGTGGCGCCATCTATGGAAATTTTTTGAAAATAAAACAAACTGTAGTGATCGCTTTGCACTCAAAAAGTACAGGGTCTTCTACTGTCGAGCTTGCTCCACCGTAGCTTAATGCATTTTTTTTTCTGAAAAAGTAAAGGGGGTACCCTTATCTAAAATTCCAACAAAATCGAAAAAATCGATTTCTGAAAAATAACTATCTTTAAATGTAGAACAAATTTATAGATCAAATCATGACTAAAATGACATTCCGCATAAAAATCGGGTAAGATTTGACAAAGTTACGCGAGTTTGAAATCTGGTGACCCTGGGGACTGGAAACTTTACAAGTCAAATTTTTTGTCACTTTTGGCATGATTTTTTACAAAAAAAATGAAACTCCTCAGAATCAACTTTAAAGTGTTCTTCTATACTAATTTTGGCACCAGGAGTTGATTAAAAGTACAAAATCAAGATTTAAAATTTTGAAAATTTTTTTTTCTGAAAAAGTAAAGGGGGTACCCTTACCTAAAATTCAAACAAAATCGAAAAAATCGATTTCTGAAAAATAACTATCTTTAAATGTAGAACAAATTTATAGATCAAATCATGACTAAAATGACATTCCGCATAAAAATCGGGTAAGATTTGACAAAGTAACGCGAGTTTGAAATCTGGTGACCCTGGGGACTGGAAACTTTACAAGTCAAATTTTTTGTCACTTTTGGCATGATTTTTTACAAAAAAAATGAAACATTGAATAAAATTGTTGGAAGTACTTTACATAAATAATTAATTGAAAATTATTCACAGATCTTAAGCATTAATAAGGAACATTATTATCAGCGAAATATGATCACTAATGATCATTTAGCAAATTGTATGGAAATTTCTTTATTTATGGTATTGTTGCATTTAGAAGATGAAAAATCGGCCTACAAAATAGTACTTATATCGCTTGTAGAGTGTGAAATCTTTGAGGTGCCAAATATTAATTAAAAAAAATATTTTTAGTATTCTAACTTTTCGTTCTTTCCTAATTGAGGAACAAAGTAAATCCTGTATTTAATTATAACACAAAAAAGTAACAGGACTCACTCGGACTTGTATTCTTAAGATACTTTCTAATCCTCCTCTGAGCTCTGTAGAGCGTCGGAAAGATGGCCAAAAAGAATGTTGAACGTTGACTTGACAGCTCTTGACAGCAGTCATCATAAGTATTTGGAGCTGTTTCAGATTTATTATTAATAATCGGATATAATCACATTTTGGGGGTCGTTGCAAATTTTTAATCAAAACACAAATACATAATTAATTTGGCTGGCAAACGGGCGGATTATTATTGTGGGCCAGAGAATTACGAGTGATTGCAGTGAGTGAGTGAGGGGCATTGGAATTTTTCGCATTTAATTACACACAACTTAGTTACTTAAGTTTAATAATTATTGGACTATGAATGGCTATGACTATGGCCCCCTGTTAGCCCGTTAGGCTAGTCAAGCAATTCCAACTCTGTTTATGGCCAGGTCTACAAGCGGGCCTACAGTTGAGTTTCGTGTTTGCATTGAACTTAAAATGAAACTTAAATTCGAGCTGAAACTGAAACTGAAACTCGAACTAGAAAAGTAAAAATAGCAAACAGCCGTTAAAAAGGCACTTCACTAGTAGAATACCCGATTGAGAGATACCTTGTACATCGTTTTTAGTCTAATTAACTTCCACTATGGATAATGTTCACACAATTCTATAACACTTCTCTTAAGATATCAATGCATTTACAGGGTATGCAGGCGCTGTCAGTTACGCCCCAAAGTTTCTCCGACTTCAAATTAAAATCAAATTCAAAATCAAAATCAAAACCGTTGGCCATCAAGCAACTTGTCAATTCAATCATAAAGCTGTAATAGTACTATTCAAATCTATCAATATTTAATGCTTCTTTCAAATGCTCTATAAAATGGCGTATTTTGCTTAAATTTTGGAAGAGTAATAAAAAACATTTTGCATTTTATAACCAAAAAATTCTTAACTGAGAATTACATCTATTTAATGTCGTTTGCTAGATTTGGCTGAAAAAGGATAGATCTGGTGGATGGAAGCGCAAATTTGGCAGGAAAAGGCTAGATTTGACTTCAACAAAAGCTAAATTTTGGAAAAGGCTGGATTTTTGAAAAAAATGCTAGATTTGTCTTTTCAAAAGGCCATTTTTGTCGGAAAATGCTAGATTTGGTAAGAAATGGCTAGATTTGCATGGAACAGGCATAAAATGATAACTAACTTAAAAAAAAATGAATTCTTTAATTTTGTGCCTACTTTGTTTCAATTGAGAGAGGGACTTTAAGGTTATAATTATCTGATTGTTTGTATGATAGTTATATAAACTAAAAATTCCATCTCAACCAATTTTCGTTTCAAATACACAATCTGTTCCTTTGGTTAAGAGACTTTAAAGCCTTTTCGATTGCCCGATGAATTATTCTTAGCTATTTTTAGCTTTGCAGCTCTTTGCATTTGATATCCGTCAGTCAGAAAGTCAGAAGAAAGAGGGTGTTTTTTTAACTATATAGATATGGATATAGGAACTATCCATTAATGACAAGGATTCCTATTAATTGTATATGTATATGTGCTCAACCATTGCCATTTATTTAAGTTTGCTGTACAGAACAATATCCTGGTTAATTCCAGTTAAGAGTTGCTGCAATTACAATTCACACGTAATTACGATAAAATTACATGGCATTGATAACAGAGCCTGATAACAAAGCAAACATGCCTCCAACTGTGGCAGTGCATTTCACAGTAATGAGAACAACTAAACACAACAATAAAAGTGAGAAGCTCGCACGCGCTTAACTTTTGATCGCTTGTGTGCAACGCAGCGTTGCAAGTTTCAAGGGCAACATTTTAGACGTTGCACGTTGCACAAATGCACACACATAGGCGTTGCATATTACCAAGCCAAGTGTTGCATGAATCGTGTATGTATTGGCCACTTATGTGTGTATTTATGTACTTATGTATGTATGTATGGTCAATGTCAAGCGGTTGTGGCAGACTGTTTTGTTTTTGTTGTTGTTTTTCAATTCAAATGCCGGGCGCAAAGTTTAAGCGTCAAGTTCAAGTGATGTCAGCAGGCAGACAACCAATAACAAATTCCATAAACATAAACATAAACATCAACACCAACATCATCATCAACATAAACATAAACATCGCTAAAAGCGTTTTCATAAGAATGAATAAGAGAACTAGTGATGTAAGTCAAAATATAACATAAATTTAATAACTACATTTAAAAATCGGGAATAAAAATATCGATTTCAAATCTATCCAACAATCACAGATAAAAATATTTTGTAAATATTATTTAAAAAAACTTTAACTTTAATTGTGTTATAGTAGATTGATTTGTAGATCACAAATTGGGTCTTTGCTGATCTATAAATTGCATTTCAGTTTTATTTTATTTAATTGAATTGTTTTTTTTTATAGTTTTGCATTAACAAATATTGTAACTTTATAGTTATAGAATTAAATATTAATAAATCGAAATAAGATCAAAAGATCGAAAAAATTCGCTCATACAAAAGTTTATCGATGTTTCTATGGCTTTTTATTATTTCAAAAAACTTTAGCTGTGATAGATTAGATTGGTTTTTGATCTTCTTGGGTCTTTCTTGATCTACTTATAAACTGCATATATTCCAGAATCTAAAACTTGTTATCGATTTAGTTTATGTAAATTAATTGAATTGTTTCTTTTTATAGTTTTGCATTCACAAATATTGTAACTTTATAGTTATAGAATTAAATATTAATTAATCGAGGTCAGATCGAAAGAAAAAATTGCTTATATGTACAAAAATATATCGATATTCTATGGTTTTGTTTTTTTTCACATCACCAGCCGACTCTGGGAATTCGCACAAAGAAACCAAATCGCAACCCCAACCTAGAACCAAATGCAAACTTCAGCTTTAACTTTAACAGAACTAGAACTAGAACCAGAACCAGTTTGCCATAAGACGGCACAGCAGCAGAACCTCTTCCCTCTTCCCCTCTCACCCTGAGCTCTGTCTCAGTTAAGCCGATCATTGCCGAAGCCGAAGACTGATGACGATGACGAAGCTGGAGACGAAGCTAACGACGACGACATCGACGACGCATTGAACTTGTTAGTGATCGGGTTTTTTGTGTTTGTCTCAGTTAAAAGCAAAACGCAAGACGATATGGTTCGTAAATCGAGCTTACTTCGAATCAAAAGCAGAAGATCTTTCAATCTATCCATCCAATTATTATTATTATAATTTTTTTTATTGTGCTAACGGTTTGAGTTGCTAAAAAAACACAAAGATAATGACAATTTATGGACTGCTTGTGCAAATAATACTCATCTGTAATTAGAATTCTCTATCTTCAACTGCATCCTAAACTGTCAACAGAATCTGTATCATTAAAATGGCACCGCCAAATGAACAGCCCGAGGATGATATTCGTACAAGGTGAGTTCTTAAGGAGTTGGTCACACTTAACATTCAGCTGTTAATCAATAAATATGAAATACATTTTATGGATCGTGGCTAATTAGCAACTTTTCCATGGCACACGGTCAAGGTGGTAAAAAAAAAAACAAAAAATAAGCATAAATAACAATTTATTTGGGTTTCATTTATTATAATATTAACATATTTTATGATCGCGGCTCTGGGCAATAAATCAGCTTAAAAAAGCGGAAATATTTTGCTTTTATTTTTGTTTTTAGCTAATATTATCTACAGCTTCCGCTTTGACAGATGGCATATTGATTAATGCAGCGAAAAAACTAAATACAAAATGAAACAAATTAGGAAAATGATATTCAAAATAAAACGAATTTAAACCAGTTTTATAGAAATCAATTCAATATACATACTATATATGTATATTAGTTTTGTGTGCGTGTTGCGTTTCCAATTGTTTTCTATTTAATTTTAGACATGCAACTGCTCAGTTTTATTTTTCTATCACACCTACGTTAATTGAACGGGCCCATCAGCACTTTCCTATACCTCTATATACTTATCAGTATATACAGTTAATACTATATGTCTCTCATACCAGATCAGATCACTGCCAAGGCCATCTGCCAGGGGTCAAAGTTACATCATGATGTCATTTATCTAAGAATTTAATTAGCAAGTACAACAGATTTTATAGAGTAGAGACTTGTTTGAGTCACAACTAATGACTTGCAGAATAGATTAAAAATATAAACAAACTACTTAATAAAGTTGCAATTTAACATTGACGCAAAGCTTTATAACAGTATACAAACTTGGGAGAGAAAAATAACTTTCAGACTGATGACTAATAAATACTCTAGCTTGCATCTTTATCCAGCTCAAATTGCATACTGAATTATAACACCCTCAGCAAGTGTATAATTAGTTGGAATTAATTTAATTTATATTAAAAACGTACGTACAATTGATGATGACTTATCTGGGGATTCCCTTGAGGGTTTGTAAACAAAGTGATCGACTAATCGCTACGATTAAAGTCTAGACTATCTGTTCTTTTTAATAAGTAGCTTGCAAAACAAGCTGATTACGGGATTTTTAGTTCAGAAACCTGAATTTAAAAAATCACCTTTAAAATTTAATCGAATTTAAGTATTATTCTGAACAGATCAGATCTTTTCATACTCCATTTAATTTTTAGTACACTTTTTATTTTAAAATCAATATTTGCTATTTAACTGAGAACTTTTAGTTTAATAAATATAGATACAACAAGGTAGAGGAATTGAATTTATTGATAAGCCTGAAGAGTTTTAAATAAAATAAAAGACTGTAACAGTAAAAGATACGAATTCCTAATGCTAACAGAGATTTATCATCTTTTATCTTATTCACAACATCATTTAAGTTCTTCTTCCATTTTAAAATTTTCATTTTGGATATGAATTGACTTGCAATTTTCATAATGTAATTGCATAACCAACTGAACTTTGTTCGATATCCGTGTCTAATCCAACTGAAATAGACAAATACAAATGGTAAAACATAAATATTATTTTGTTGCATTGCGGCCAACTAATATGAACTTAACTAACTAACTAAGTGCTCCACTAAATGCTGGCCAAATTAAATTTTCATAATTGGTATATATTCAGTGAGTGGCTGCTGATGTGGCTTAAATGAGATTGTGGCAGCTGCTCTGGCAATGCATAATGGCAACAATAATGCCATAAATTATAACAATTGCTTTGTATCTTTTTCGGTTTTTTTTTTCAAGAGAATGCAAAACGTTGACCTGCCTGTCTATCTGCGAATCTGCAGCGATATCTAAAAATGTATCTATGCTCTGACTGTATCTATAAATGTATCTCATTTGCTGAAACTTTGGCTGTATCTGTGTATCTGTGTGCTGGGCTCAATTGTAGGGCCCCAAAGCCACTGATCAAGAGTATATCAAGAATATGCTTGGCTTATACGGTATGGCGTATCTTTTGTTTTGTTTTTTTTTTGGTTCGTCTGTATCTGCGACTGTACGCTCCAGTATCTTAATTATTATTGTGGTCAACGTAGCGGAACATGTCAAGAAAATGGCAAGTCACAATTACTTTACAAAACGCCAAAGAAAACGACCAGCTCGGAGACTTGAAATTATCGTCAATAGATACCTCACGGAATACTTAATTATAAAGCTCTCCATTCCTTCTCAAGAACTTCCGCATACATTCGGATGAGGCGCCCAAAATGTACAGAAATACAAAATATAATCATTTACAAATACCCAGAAGTACGCACAACAGCCTAAAAAAAAAAAAACAACAAACAACAAACAAATAAAATATAATTTATTAACTCTCGTTTTGAGTTCTGCGCATGATCAGCCTTTGAAAATAACTTTGTTGTCGTCATCTCTCATCTGGCAACTGTTTTCGATTCCAATTCCAATTCCAATTTCAATTCATTCAACACGTTTTTGTTGTTCTTGCTGCCCAGTTGATGTTGTTTGACGGCCATGGAGGTCAAGTTCAGGGAACACCGCTTGGCTTACGATTACTATTTGTTTTTTTGTTGTTTTATTGTAGTTTCCTTTTCTTTTGCTTTTAGTTTTTTATAGCCTCTTTGCATTTATTTGTAATAGCCCAAATGATTTTGATTACCTTTGTGTTAGTTCATAAAAAATTAAAATACATGAAATGCTAATTACGTTTAAGTCTCGTCGAAACGCAGCCAGAAACTGAAAGGTTATTCACTTTTGATTATTGTGAAGGTTTGCTCACTCAAATTGAATGTAATTACATTCTTTGTTGCTAATTTTTTGGATACATTTTATGAATCCAATTTGCAAAAGTTAAATTTTTTCAAGACGCCTGAAAAATTAGTCACAAATCAAGCATGCCATATTAAAGTTCATTAAGAATCCTTTTAAAAACCAAAAGTTTAGAATTGACTCTACAAACAATTTATAGGTTATTTATAAATTTTATTATAAATTTAAAAAAAAAACTCTTCTAAAACACATTAAATATTTTTTTTAAGAAAAATCTATGAAATTTAATGAGAATTGCATGTTTGAAAAACAATTGAATTTATTTGTGACCATTAGAAAATTTAAAAAATTTATGAGCCTAAATGAACAAGTAAAAACATGAAAAACATACAATACCCTGTAATATTTGACATCAAATAAGAGGTATACGAAAGATGTACATGTCGAATATATTTATGTATTTGTATTCATTGCTGAGGGTATCCTGTAGTCAAGCACTTTTAAGTAATTTCAGTTTTTTTCGTATACTGTCTTTTTTATTCATAATTAATAATGTATTTGACATTTTTGGGTGTCATTTTGCGCTTTGCTCAGGGCCAAAAAACCAAATAAATTAATTTGATTTATGCTAATTAGCTTATACGTGCATGTGCTTTGTTATTATTATTTTTACTATGTATGTATTTGTATAAAGTTGTGTTTATTTTTTAATGTTTTTATGCTAATTACAGATACCTTCAATAATTGGATTCTTGAACTTGGACTAATTGGCCGCAGAACGTGATCAGCGCAAACAATAAATTAATTAATTAAGTCTGAATAAAGTACGAAAATAATGTAGACTCTTAAATATTAGTCATTAAGAGCATACCTTTTTTATTTTGTAATTTTTAATTTTTTTTATTATAAATAAATGATTTAATATAGAAGTTTTGTGGAATTTTTCTGGCGATGCATTTTCATGCAGCGCCTGAAAGTATGCAATATTAATAGTGTTCTTTGGCCTTAGAATGTTGTGAAGTAGCACCTAAAAGTATGCAGTGCATAAGTTTGATCAGCTTTTGTTGCTATCCAGCGGAATAACTTAAAAACTGAATAAAGAATTAGCGATGACTTAAGTATCGCTAAACAATCAGAGACAAACATTCTTGGTTCATTTGTAAGCCATGTTTTTTACTTTCTTATAACGTATTTAACAGCCAACTCTATTTAGCTCTGCCTCTACACTCTACTGAAAAAACTCTCTAGTTTAATCTCGCCTTAATAGGAAATAAGTATGTAAAACACATAAAATTATCATATCAATCAACTTTTGCTGGCGTTGAATCTCTTGCAATATAAAAAGAATATTGCACAAATGTTTGCAACAGAATCTGTGGCGAACTATTTTGCTACTACAAACTGAGGTAATTACAGAGTCTTAATTTACTGTTGTCTTATTAACAGCACCTAAAAGTATGTATTTTTGATTCAATTTGATTTTGTTTTGGTTATCGATAAGTTGTCAATTTATTGAGAAAACAGAACAGAAAGAAAACAAACAAAAATGACATATTACGTATATGTAATTTAAAATGTAAAATTGTAAATCTAATGATGAGGGACAGCACAAACAAATATGTAAAGCCGAGCGACAATCAACATTTTGTTTTTGTCGCTACCATTATTGGGATGGCAAGTGAGAGTTCGGAAACAGTTTAAGACAGAATATAAACTACGTTAATGACAACAGACAGACATTTAAGACAAGAAGAAGAAGAAGAAGGAGAGGCGGAAGAAGAAGAAGAACACAAATAAAATATTAAGTCAAAGTCAAAGAAATCACACAAGGTATATCAATCAATTGCAGAAAACAAAAGAAAAGAAAAGAAAAATTTGAATACGGGAAGCAGTTGTTGTTACCTTAGTTGAGGTCGAGCGTTGGACACAGTCGTCAAGGAGCTATTTCCAGAGGCGGATGAAATGTATTCGGCAGTAAAGCCCCTATCCAAATATTTACAATACAAATCCATACGCATCTACGATGCAGTATTCACAATACATTCAAAATGCACGGTGGTTATATTATTGACCTGTTCCCTGCTCTTATCGGCCCGACAATACTTTGGGGATCCCATTCAGTGCATTAGCGAGGAAAAGAACATTAACTATGTGCAATCCTATTGCTGGACCATGGGTACCTATATTATAAAGCTGGATAACTTTAGTGAACGCCTGAACTGCCAGCACCTCCCACATTCCGGGGTGGAGGAGGTCGAATGAGCCTACGTCGCCTGGCGGACTACAATGAGGAATATGCACGTGCCTTGTCAATAGCCGAGGGTGTTGGACCCGAGATTCATGGCCAGACACAGCGGGAATACTTACGCTACTATCAGTGGGTCATCATATTGCTGCTATTTCAATCGTTTGTCTTTTATTTCCCATCATGCCTGTGGAAGGTGTGGGAGGGTCAACGCCTCAAGCAACTCTGCTCGGAGGTGGGCGAGGCTCTGCTTTCGGAGCAAACATATAATACCCGGCTACGGTTGTTGGTCAAGTACTTTACCACCGACTATAAGGATATGCACTGTTGCTATATGGCCAAATATGTATTCTGTGAGCTGCTTAACTTTCTCATCAGTGTGAGTAGCAATCAATCCCATTGTATCCCTTTCTAAGCTCCTCTAACAGCCTTACTTCCTATTAACATTTTTCACTACATTCTTACATCTTTTCTTAATTCTTCTAGACTTGTTTAGTTTAAGGTCTTACAACTTAGTACTTAGTAATATGCTCTCCAAAACGTTCTGCATCAATATCAATATAAGCTCCTTCTCAAAGATTTCAAATGTCCAATAAGTCTGCCCAGCTTTCTTAGATACTTTACTACCCAATCGTGCTAGATTGTCAGCTGTGTCCTCCCCTAATATATCTTGTTATTCCAGTTTCTCATTCTTTTCTATTTCTTGCTTTCTATAGGTCCTAAACATACTGGCTCTGAGGTCTTTCTAAATGGATTCTGGACCAAATACTTGCATGCTTTGGCTACAATACCACTGTACGATTGGGATCGCTGGAATACCATCTCATCGCGAGTCTTTCCCAAGATTGCCAAGTGTGAGGTTCTCAAATATGGGGCCAGCGGTACGGCCAGCATAATGGATAATCTCTGCATATTGCCACTGAACATTTTGAATGAAAAGATCTTTGTGTGCCTTTGGTGTTGGTTCCTTTTAATTGCCCTTATGTCGGGCCTAAATCTGATTTGCCGGTTGGCCACGATGATGAGCCGAACACTCCGTGAATTATTGATACGCAGTCAACTGCGTTTCATGTCCAAAAAGAATGTGCAGCGTGTCTTCAGGAATCTAACCATCGGCGATTGGTTTCTACTGATGAAGGTCAGCGTCAATGTCAATCCAATGCTCTTTCGGGATCTCATGGAGGAGCTCTCGGAACTGCGCTCCACATCCAGCTCTAACTCAATTCTAACACTACTCGAGAGTGAAGCTTAGTCCATTATCGAAGCAAAATTTACTGAATATATCTCTTATATATATTCGATAGTCGATTGTCAAACCCGCTGTGCCTTTTTTTGTGTACAAGTTTATATATTTTAATTTTTGCCAAATATACTTAGCTCAAACTAATGTGTTGTATTTTCTCACTTTTAAACAACTCAAGTCGATTCTGAAGAGCTTAATTGTTAAATAATAAATTAACTAAATAAATTGTAAAGCAAATCTTGCCAAAAATCCTTAGCAGACTTCAAAACTCGCACAACTTAATCGATTTCCATTTTATCCATGCTTTGATTTACAAATAAATTGCACATTTAAAAAATTGTTAATTTTCGAAAGTAAATTTATTTTTAAAATTTTTTTTCTGTGCTCGTTGCAATGTGGATAGGATCTTGGTGTGGTTCTTAAAAATAAGAACTTTCGAGGGAGGAGAATTTGGAGTGAGGGAGTTTATTCTCTGGCTGAGTTTTTAGCTCTTGATGATGATGATTTCATGTTCATTGCGGTCATTAAAGCGGCACAAAATGTTGGAAATCCAATTTGGCCATTATTATCGCAGTTGACAAAATCGATCATCTCTTGGACCTCCTCCTGTTCGCTATCGTATCCATATTGTTTCATTATTGCAGACAGCTGACTGACTGTCAGATATCCCTTATCGTCCCAGTCCAAAATATCGAAAATCATTTTACATTCAGTTATCATTTCGTTGGACATTAAGTGGGCCATCATATGATTTGAAAACAAATAAACAATAAACAGTGTAAATTTACAATTTCATCAAATATACGTAATAGAAACCGTTTTAATTTTGGATAGAAAATAGATGTTTGTACTGCGATCGACTTGTGAATTATGAAACTCACGAGAATTGTTTTAATATACATACTTTACTCGTAAGTCAAAGGCTACTTGGCATATTTAAAATGATACGAAATAAAAACTAAACCAATCCCGAACCTCAAGAGCTAGTTAATATTACTTAGATGGTAATTAAACTCGTGCTTATTTAAATGTGAAGATTAAAGAATTCAAATAAAAATAGGATTTACAATTTTCCATGAATTGAAATGGCAAATCATTCTTAAAACGACACTTCACTTGGTAATTGGTTCAGTTTTCACAAAGTTGTGGTTTTTACGGAGACTGAAATATTCGAAGTTCTTGTTTTGGTAATTATGTAAAAAAAAACATAAATAAAAAAACTCGGATTTTAAGTGTTTTTGTTTTATAGTATTTATGCCAGTATTTATTTTTTTAAATATATAGTGGATTTCAGAGACTCTTTTAATTAGTTTAATTTGGTGGGTAAGCTGGCTTAAATAAATAAAATTTAATTTTAAAATAATATGTAATATAATATAAATTAATAAATAATATAAAAGAATAACAAGTTAGTTTTTTAAATATTTGTTGTACAAAATCAATACCAACTTATAGTTATTAGAGTAAAAGAGTTAGACCTTAAAAATGGAAATAATGACAATGAAAAACGTCGAGTTAAAGTTTAAGAGTGAATGTTTGATACAACTATTTAAATCCTTTACTAAAATTGTTGTGTTTTTAAAATAGTATTTAATATAGTATTTAATATAATATAGTATTTAATATAATATAGTATTTAATATAGTATTTAATATAATTTGCATTTCGAACAATGGATTAAATAAAACTAAATTCATTAGGCTGAGTTTAATTTTTAATTGATGACGCGCAGTTGAACTCGTTTATATTTAAACACTCACAGAGATACACTCACACTACACTCACACTCATACTCACACTCATTTGAAATTCTCACACTCGCGTTTTGCGGATTAACACGTGCAAAAGTCCCGGTTTCTCTCGCGTTTTGGTTGCCTTCTTAGCCATGTTTTTATTTATTTATTTCTTTTTCATTTATTTTTTTTTGTTATAGTTTTTTCTCTGCTGTCGTTTTCGTTTGCTCTTCTGCCACACATTTTTAATGTGCATTGTTTTTAACTAAGTAGCTGCCGCTGCCGCTGATTATTGTTGTTGTTGTTGGCTATAATTTCGTCATTTATATATTTTGTGTGTGTGTGTGTACGCTTGTGTGTGTTTGTGCCCCTTCTTGTCTCCACTTGCTCCCCTTTTTGGCCCAACCTCAATCATCATGTCGTTCCGGCAGGCCAAGTCGCTGTTGCAGTTGTTGCTTTTGCTTTTGTTCGACATTGTTTTGCGCACGTTAACAACGCAACTTGCTTTTTGGCCGCCTCGCTGCCTCTTTGAAACCGTGGCACACACACACACACACACACTTATACACCTCTGTTTATGCATAGCTCATTTCACGAAATGTTTTCATTATCCCGTAAACAATGAATTGTTTATTCTTAAAGTTTATTGGAAGCTAAAGGTTAATCATTAAAAGCAATATTTTTGGTGGATATTGCCAACTTAAAATATATACTCCTATTTTCTATAACATTTCCTTTTCTACACAAGAAACTTAAAAAAAAATGGTTTAGCTTATTACTAAATAATATATGAATTATGTAGAATAAATAAAAAATAAATATTTTAAATAGACTATTAAAATAAATTAAATAAGATACAGCTTTTATTAAAATTGCTTTTCAATATATGTAGATATCAATATACATAGATTTAAATATTAGTAACAATCCCTTTGTGACTTAATACTATATTTATGTATAGTATATAAATCTATGTAAATATATGTATAAAAATATTAATAAAAAACTTATTCCAAAATTTTAAACAATTTTGTGTACAAGAGTAAGATTATGGATAGTTACGCCGGCCAAAAACTTAAGGTTTGGTTCCAAAATGTTTAATACAAAGAAAAGTATTTTATTTATCCAATAGGTTTTAATATTTCCTAATTTTTTTACTTGACAAATGTTTTATAACAAAATTGCTTATTTTTTAACAAAAGTTTTACTTAAAATTATTATTTAATGACTTTTAAATCGAAGCGTCAAAAACTCAAAGAAAAGCATGAAATTCACATAATTATTTATTCTTATTTTCAGCACAGATTTAAATTGAAATATCGAATTAAAAACAATATTAAAATCAATAAGAAAATTTAATATTCCCACTTTTACTTAATAATATAGTATTAGTTTGTGGCCTTTAAGCAGTTTTATCAAATTTCAAATAACAATTCACATCTTTAATTTCGTGAATTTGAAACATTTTTGATTAGAAAAATTTAAAAACTCAAAGAAAATTGAAATATCGAATTAAAAACAATATTAAAATCAATAAGCAAATTTAATATTCCCACTTTTACTTAATAACATAGTATTAGTTTGTGGCTTTTAAGCAGTTTTATCAAATTTCAAATAACAATTCACATCTTTAATTTCGTGAATTTGAAACAATTTTGATTAGAAAAATTTGAAAAATTCATAAAAACGTTCCGTATAAATGTTGTAATAAACATACTACATTTATACTACATAGGAAATTGTAAATATTATTCAAAAGTCATTGTGTGGTCGTTGTTGTCGTCGCCGTTTTGCGGGGGCCGCTGACAAAAGAGGGGTGCGACCGACAGTTCTGCCTCAGTCTCAGCCTCTGCCGCTGCCTCTGCCGCTGCCTTAGTCGGCGTTTAGCTGTTAGCCAGCTTTTGGGCATGTTAGCCAGTTTCTTTAGTTTTTGGTTACATCTGAATATTTTGTATATTGTTATGTGTATGTATGTATGTATGTATGTATGTATGATATTTTGGTTTTGGTTTTTGATTTTGATTTGAGATTCGAGATTCGGTTTCGGTTTTGGTTTCGCCGTTGACTTCTGGGCCAGTTAAAGTCGGTTTAGTCGTGTGTCAACCGGGAAGCCGCCAAGTGGCCCATCGTCAGTTTGTTGTTGTCAGTTGTTGCTGCTGTTGCTGCTGTCGCTATTGTTGCTTTGATTTCGTTTTCGATTCAGAGCTCGCGTTGCAAACATTTCCAGCAGAGCGGCTCAGTGGCATTTAATTAAAACGCGTACGTGACGTGCTCGACAATTGCAAATTACGAATTACGAATTGCGATTTGTGGATTGTGAATTGCAGAAGCGAATTGCAGTTGCAGTTGCAGTTGCTGTTGCAGATGCACTTGCAATTGACAACTGTCACAGTTAACTGTTAAACGTGTTGTGCTGAGAATCTGCCACATTCTATATATGAGTAAACCTTGTGTGGTCTGCAAACAAAAACAATTCAAGTGCCTAACACACATCAATTCAAGCCAACACACCCACACACCCTCCCTCACACATACACACACACACACACACATACATGACGTAAGGTGTACATTGCGATAGGCGGCAATAACCGTCCGTAGGCATTGATAAACACCCGCAAAGTGTAAAACATTAGTGGCACAGTGGTACAAAGCTCATTAGAATTACATTTATCTATTTTAAAATAATTTCTTTAAGTAGTATAGATCTCTTTTAAATTGAATTTCTTTTTGTGTGTGTTACGAACTTAATTTTCATCATTTTTTAACTTTATTTATGTATTTTTTAAACACGGAAAGTGTAAAATAGTACTCGCACAGTGGTACATAGTTCATAATTTATTTATTTTCTCAAATTTAATATTAGTGGCTCAGTGATACATTAAATTACATAATTTTGTATCTAGAATTTCATCCCATCTTTTTTGATTCTTTTCTTTTTTACTGTGGTGAAAGCAAATGTCAAGTGTTGAATCCGTTAAGCTTAAAGCTGTCACAGCTGTCACAGCTGTCACATATTACGGCGAAAGCGTTTTCTTGTTTTTTTTTTTGTTTCTTGTTTTTGTTAGGTTCATTCAATTATCAATACTATTGTCTGTAAAGTATTTAGCATAACAACAAACGAATGAAAAGAGGCAGGGAGACGAGGGGACACATCTGGAATTTGTTAAATTTTAAAATTTTTAAAATATGCCTTTTATTTTCTTTGCTAAATTTCAAGTTTGTTTATACAACAGACAATTCATTATGAAATTCAGCTGCAACAGTGGGACTAAACGTTAGTCTAGCCACTAAATTTTTACAAAATATAAATTATTAGAAGAGAATATCTATTTGATTAAAAAGAATCAAAAAAATTTAATCTATTTTAAACTTTTATGTTATTGAAAATAATTGAAAATTATTATTACATTTTTATTTAAAGACTAAATTTTTTTTTAATGCTAAATTATGGGGCAAGATACTAATAAAAGTGCAGAGCAATTTCCTTTCGGTGTATTTTTTGTGTGTACTCCATGTATACTTAAAATTTATGACACATCTTGGGGATAGTATAGATTAGAAAAAAAAAGAGTTTGTGATTTTTTATTGCGATCAAAGGGCATTTAAATGTAAATCATTCCAGTCGCTTGTCAAATTTGTCAAACTTATCTAATCGACAGTGACGATTTAACAGACTTCTTAAGAGCCGAAACTGAAGTACTTACAGTACTTGCACCACTGTGCACCTAGAAACGCTCTACAACACAATTGCCAAAGCACACAAAACAAAAGAATTTAACAAAAAACAAAAAAAAAATCAAAAAAGAAGAGTAAAAAAATACAACAAAAATAAATAAAAAAATCAAATAAAATAAAATAAAAGAAAAACCGATTACAACAACGATGACGTTACCGCCTCAGTCGACGTCGACGGCGACTGCGCTGCGACAGAGACTGAGACTGAGACTGGCGCCTATACGATTTAGTTTGCGTCCGCTCTCTGCACATTAGTTGGTCACCTGGAACAAGTCCGAGCAGTCCGTGTAGTCCGAGACTGATTTCGTCCACACGTCCACGACTACGACTACGGCTATTTCTACGTCTAGTTCCATAGTGAATTCCGTGCGCCGGTTTTTTCTATTTTATTGATTTTGATGCAGACCCCAAAGAAACTACCGTTCAAATTGCAGCTTATCAGCGAGTGTAAGAGTGTGTGTGTGTGTGTTTGTGTGTGTGTGTGTATTTGTGACGATAAGACACTCGCGCTGCTGCAGTCGGAGTCACAGTCGTCGCAGTCGACGTCAGCGTCAATGTCTTTAAGGTGTTGCTCGCGTTGTTGTTGCTGTTTTTTGTTTGGTGTTGGTGTTCGCAGTTGACAGCCAAAAACAAAGGCCAAGATATTCAGTTGGCAGCTGCTGCTCCTGAGTAAATGAGCAGAAGAAAATTACTCGCGTCTATTTACTTTTCTCGAGCGTGTGTGTGTGTCTGTGTCTGTGTGTGTGGGAGAGAACAAAACACGTCGTATGCGTAATAATAATAAGACCAACAACAGCAACAACATCATTTTAGCCAACAATAACAATATTAAAAGTGAGAAAAGTGTTATGAATCGAGAGAAGTGATCACAAGAAGAGACATGGCCGGAGATACAGAGAACAAAAGGGGATATCGGACCATTTTTCGTAGCATTTCCCAGGTCTTCAGTGCGAACATTAAGCAACATCACAGTCACAGTCATACTCGCAGTCACAGTGACACACAGAGCAGCAGCTTTGGCATCAACAACAATAATAATAATAATAGTAATACCAACAACAACAAGAGCAAGAGCAGATCTCCCATACCAGATGTTAAGGTAATATCCGCACCAGATGCCTGCTGTGAGTGTCAGGACGAGAGTAAAGCAACTGACATTCAATTGAGAGCCAGATCCATGATGGATTTAAATGATGGTGCCGAGAATCGTTTGAGACGATCAACGGTGAGTTTCATTTTCATTCTTTTACTATTTATCATTAAGCTGTTATATATAATATATACATAGTTTCTTTTTTACTTGAATTACTTTATATGAATTTCTGAATGGGGCTATAATTTCTACAAAAACTAGTGGAACTAGTTAAGAATTTACAATTTAAGTTTGCATATTACTTTGTGCCATTAAGGAATCTATAAATTATTTAATTTATAGTACTTGCATATACAGTATGTCGAAAAATTGCTTTGACAATGCAAAAATCCACGTATTATAATGTGAAAAAAAACCAAACAATATTTGTTCTTTTTGATAGTTGCTTAACTGAATATTATATATTCTTTTCTTCTTTGTTACAACATTGAAGTGGAGTTCCCAAATATAACGACAATACAATTGTTACAGCAAAATAATGTCTATAATGCAGAATAATCTTTACTTCAACGATAGTAGCATCGATAGTTGTGCAGCTGTACTTTTGTAAAAGTAATTGTTTTTGATAGTTGCTTATATTAATATTATATATTCTTTTCATCTTTGTTACAACATTGAACTGGAGTTCCCAAATATAACGACAATACTATTGTTACAGCAAAATAATGTCTATAATGCAGAATAATCTTAACTTTAACGATAGTAGCATCGATAGTAGCATCGATAGTAGCATCGATAGTTGTGCAGCTGTACTTTTTGTAAAAGTAATTGTTTTTGCTGTTAACCACAAATTAATTCTCTGAGTAAACAACATATTTTAGCAATTTCTTTCACTTTAAAAACCAATATGGAAGCTTACTCGATGCCTTTTATTAAATGAAAACCGCAAGTTAAATATAAACATGGCTTATGTAGTGGTAACTACATCGATAAACATCTCTGACTGTTCTGTTCTATTCAGGGCACATTAATACTCTACTTTATTGTTGTTATTATTATATTTGCAAGGAATTATTAAAAAGTTTTAACTTTGATATGATTCAAATGTTACATGAACTTCGGATTATGAATAACTATAAATATTAATAGGGCTTCAAATACTGCAGATATAGAAAAGAATTAGCCATTAAATTACTTAAAAGTTGTACAGGGTATCTAAGGGCTTATGAAAATAAAGTAAATGAAGATATATTTATATACCTTACATTGTTTCGTTCTCTGAATGAGTGTAAAGTTATTAATATTCGATTTCTGACTCAGATCCAGGTTTATTCAGGAAATACAGTTAAAAAATCAACCTAGGCCTGATTTGGTAAAGAATTAAGGTCTTATTTCAGGTCTGAACTTATGGTATCTCTTTGTGTCCCTAGAGACAGTTTAAGAAACGAGCAAAATCCGCAGGAAAATTTGTTCTCAAGATTCATTTAACTTCACTAGAGTTGACTTCAACCGACAGTTTAAGGAATAGGTTTTCGTTATCTCGATACGTATTCTTTGGCTGATGGAGATGAATACTTTGATATCTGTAGTCAGGTCAGATAGTTGATCATTTGTTGGGCTGTTGAAAATTTCACTACATGCCTTTCCCGTCTCATTTTTTTATTGTCTGAACGTTTGCTCTTTATAAGTCTGTTGTGTTTCTGTTTCTGTTTCTGTTGTGTTCGACAAATTTGCATTTGCCGCAAAGAGAAAGTGAAACCAAAATATAAAAAAAAAACACGTTTCCGTTCCGAAGCGACGCATTGTTCCGAAAAAAAAACAACCTAAAATGTATTTTCCAAATGATCTCAATACGTTTAGCGCATCGGTTCACAGGTCAACACATTTCATTAGCGATCGCATAAAATTGAGAATTTTATTTGTATTTTTCTTTGTTGGGAAAATTGTTTGTAATTCACAACGAGGAAACCGAAACGTGTAAATTGTTTCTACTATCAATTACATGTTTAATTCCGCTTAATTTGAGTTTGAGTTTTCATAATAAATCAAGTACTTAACAGCTGTGTTTAAAGATGTCATCCAAGACTCGAAAACTGCAAATAAAGGTGTAACTCCACAGTTATTTGTTAATAGGAATATAGAATTTCTTGTAAAGAAATCTGAACTGCTAAAAGGAGTTTAAAATGTGTAATTAGTAAGAAGATTATCAGCATTTTAAATATTTACAGTTTGTCAATTAGATTGATTTCATTACACAACAGTCATTATTTAATGTAATTTAGATGAGCAGCCAACAAAAAATAAACAACGATTTTTTTTTTAGCAATTTAAAAGTCTTAATTTAGTTATTTGTTTATAGGAATATAGAATTTCTTGTAAAGAAATCTAAACTGCTAAAAGGAGTTTAAAAGTGTGTAAATAGTTGCCAGATTATAAGCATTATAATTGTTTACAATTTGTTAAATGCTTGTTAGTCAATAAGATTAATTTCATTAGACAGCAGTCATTATTTAATGTAATTTAGATGAACAGCCAACAAAAAATACACAACGATTTTATAGTATAGTTTATATGTATATGTATTTTATATGTATAGTTTAGTTATAGTTTTAATTTATAACTTTTCTGCAAGATATTAAATACTGGCCGACAAAATTCTTAGTAAAAACCTACAGCCACTACAACTTATTTATTTAAATTTTAAATAACAAGATATACAAATAAAATAATAGGGATTTTTTTATATATATACATAGCTATCCTCGTTTGTTCTCCTCCTCCTTGTTTCTTGCTGATTGTTAATTATTTTTAAAAATTTAACTTTAGCTACTTAATATTATAAGAAATGTATCATTTATTAGTCAAATTCATCATAGCTAAATTCATAGTCGATTTCTTGAAACAATAATATACAGATACAATATCATTAAAGTTTTCATAATTTGATGTGCTGTATAAACAGAGAACTATGTAGTTTTTATTTAAAAATTTTTAGAATTTATGAACAGTTTGTATACACGTAGTAATAAAGTAGTTATAGATGTTGCAAATTGTTTATATATTAATTATTAATATTATAAGTTGTATCAAGCAATCTATAGCAGGTAGAATACTCTTGTTCTTCTAAAGTTTAGTGTGGAATTTAGAGAGCAAATGCTTTTTAATGAAGATGAAGTAACAATAGTATAACAATTAGATTGCGCAAGTTTGTCAACACTGACAAACGCTGAGTGTTGCAAAACGCTTTATGATGTAGGAGTGCAATTAAAGCTCAAATAAATCCACAAATATTCGGATATGTGCAATAAAAAAATAAAAAAAAAAAACCAAATGTATTTATTGCAAAGAGTCGCCCAACCGCACAGTGGCTTGCATTGTGTGTGTATATCTGAGTGTGTGTGTATGTGTGTGTGAGTGTGTGCAACATGGAAATGCATTGCGCATGTTTTAGATTGCGTGTTTTACTTTGTTTTTTTTTTTTCTCTGCTTGCCTCTTAACTCGCTGACTAATCGCGTTGCCAGACGAAGACGCGACGTGCTGCGCGCACGCGTTTTGCGCGCGTTTTTTGTCGCCCACAAGCAGCGGCAAAGAACTGTGTCGAACTGTACTCTACTCTGTGCGCTGTATGTGCCACTTTGGGGCACACAGATAGTACACACATTGCACTGCACTGCCACTTTATCAGAGGTTGACGTCGCTGTCGGCGTTGGCGTTGGCGTCGCTGCTGGCGTCGCTGTTGACGCACGAATAAATGCAATTTGAAAAGTCGTGCGCGTAAAACAATTTTATCATCAGTTTGCATAGAAAAATACAAGCAAACAGTAGCAAACACACAGATACACACACATACACTCAAATGCTTTCTGCATTATTTCCATTTTCATTTCCATTTCCATTTGACTTTATTTATGCAGCTCATTTTCTCGCTCTGATTTGGATGACACTTCTTGTTGTACAGAAAAAACAGAAATTTCTCTTTTTTTCTCGCTCTGTTTTTATTTCATTTTTTAGATTCTTTGTTAATGCAACACAAGTAGCCGCTTGATTGACACTTAAGTTGTCATTACACACGCACACACACACACACACACACAATGTGTGTACATATGTAAATATATATTTTTCTGCATCTCAAGAATCTTTGCGGCAAGTCGTTTATAAAATATTTTCTTGTTTTGATATACACACATGATTCACTTACGATATCGGGCGATGTTTAATAATATATGCCAGCTCACAATATACATATGTACACACACATGCTCAGATCGAAATTACACAATAATTTTCCCGTATTTAATTCCTTTAAATAAATTTCTTCTTAAAACAAACCAATGTTCTCATTTATATTTAAAAATTAAAAATATTGCGAATTATTTACAGACAACTTTTGGCAATTTAAAAAAAAAAATTGGTAGCTTAATTCTCTATGAATTCTTATGAAATGATAAGAGACTTCGATCTTTTAATATCAGTGGGAATCTAATCGCATGAAAATGAAAGTTTCTTACAATATTTTTCTATGTATAAATTTCCAGATTGAGTCCGAGAAATCAAAAATCGCTTCTGTCTTTCATCAGTTATGAGAATAAATGGCTCTAAAAAAGGTTTAATTATTATTAATATATCAATGAAGGGTGATTTGCCTGCAGAAATATTGAAAATGATTTTAATAATATTGATAATAAAAATGGGCTTCTGTCATTTGAGATTATTTTGAAAGAATAGCCAACTTATGATTTATTAGATTTCTTAAACAAATCTCTTGGCATAACAAAGTATTCTTGGAACTAGTGATTACTGATTTGTAAGATTACTCATGGGTGTTTCCTAGACTTAGGGCCAAGCTCTATCTTATCTTGAGACTGATACGAGTAAGATCATACTTATTGTAGGGCTGATATATAGTACAGAATGAATGTATTACAATGCATTTCATTCTCAAGACTGTTAAGTGGGCCAATAGTTGAAGAAAAGTAATCTGTTAACCTTTATCTCATTATATACTCGTAAAGCGGCAGCACATTGTACGTGACTCATCAGTCAATAAAATGTAACACAACAAAAATGAATTACATGAAATTTGTGTTTAATTTGTAGCTGACTGTTGCTTTACTCCCTTTCTTTTCCTCTGGTTATACCTCCCCCTCTTTTAACGCTCATTACTCTGGTGGCAGTAGATCTCTTTAAGCTGCTGGCTGCTGTTGTTGGGCTCAATAAAATTCATTAAAAAAAACCGAGGCACAACAATAATAATCATATTGCCAGGCGACGTTCTTATTGGAGTCTTGCAGCGAATACCGACGGCGACGGCGACTGCGACGGAGACTGCGGCAGCGCAGTCGCAGCGCAGTCGACTCATTACAGAAAGAAAAAAAAAAACTATATAGCGCAAGCCAAAGTTTGGATACCCTTGCCGTTAGATTTTTTACAAAATTTGTTAAGTTTTTCATTCTAAATGTTGATTGTGATCCGATCGTTCCTATGACAGCTATATAATATAGTGGTCCGATTTGAACCAAATTTGGTAAGGATGTATAAAATTATACCAAACGCACAAAATATGAGTTTGATTGAGATATCTTGAGAATGAAAAAGATTTTCATACTAATTGTTGATTTCGATCCGATCGTTCCTATATGATATAGTGATCCTATTTAAAACCAAATTTGATAAAGGTGTATAAAAGTAGATCAAACACACAATATGTAAGTTTGATTGAGATATCTTAAGAATGCAAAAGGTTTTTCATACTAATTGTTGATTTCGAGCTGATAGTTCCTATGGCAGCAATATGATATAGTGATCCGATCCAGCCGGTTTCGATATATTTACTGCGCGTACGAAAAAAGACGGATAGACGGACAGACAGACGGACATGACTATTTCGACTCTGCTCGTCACCTGATCAAGAATATATATACTTTATGGGGTTTGTGAGGCCTCCTTTAATGCGTTACAAACTTCGTGACAAAATTATAATACCCCCGGCAAGGGTATAATTATAGCTGAGAGACACCCTGGACACCCCTTTTGCTGATTCCAATAAATATAACCCGCAGAAAAAACGGAAATCGAAAGCGAAAATAAAGATGATGTTTGCTAAAGTATAAAGACTGAGAAATACCCTTTAAATTGGGACAAAATAAAGTTGATCATCGGTACAATGAAATAGACAAGTTTCCTAATAAAATGTAAAAATTTGAATTTAAAGTCTTTATAGAAACCACATTTTTGCAAAAAAATTATATCTTTATTGGAGTTGATAAACTAGTGTTATTATCAGCACCGTAGATTTTTCTTAATTCTTGACTTTACAGCTGATCCTCTCATTTTTGAAGCTAACAAATTTCCATATCAAAACCGGACTTTGAAAAACTCGAAATCTAGTGACACAGCCACTAAAACGTCAACTCAGTTTAAAACAGAGCTGAGCATCATTGTCGCATTTGTATTTAGTTCAATGTTGTGCTAGTTACTGTTCATTTGAAATTTGTAATTTAACAAATGAAGAATTTTAGAAAATTTCCATTCTTGGATATTCATTTAAAAGTAGTAAGCACAGCTATCAGTATTAATCAATATTAAAGAGCAGAAAGCAGAAAGCAGAAAACAGAAGCAAGGAGATTTAAAGAATTGAAAAAGAAGATCGGGAAGTATTGGGAATCGCTAATCTGGTATATCTATTATCGGTTAACTAAAAGAGATTCTCGAACTCAATGAACGTGAGTAATTTCAAAAGTACTAAAATTTCCAGCGAATTGAAAAGTATCTCAAAATACTGCAGATCGATAGTTTGATAGATCCAGGTAAGATGATTTTTCCAAAATACGCAATCGCTATTCGGCCAACTGAAGTCGCTGTGATTCCCAATCGTATTTTTGTCGGAGGACTTAGCTCGATTGTAACCGAATATGATTTAATGTTTGCATTTGGTGCATATGCTAAGGTTCAAAGTACCAAGATTATCCATGACTCTGCAGGTTTCAGCAAAGGCTATGGTTTCGTCACATTCGAGACTGAGGAAGAGGCAAAACGCCTTCAAGATCAGAGCATGTGCATCGTTTTGGGCAATCGTCGGGTGAATATTGCGCCTGCCTACATGAAACTTCCACTACGTCCAAACTTACCACAAATCGTGGAGCCCAATGTGAATGTCGATTTGACAACAACAACAAAAACTGCAACAACAGCAACAGCAACAACAACTTTTCAACAACCGCCATATATCGTAAGCGGCGTTCCATCAATCTATCAGCAGACGCCACCTGCCGTTCAATATCAGCCACTCTATCAATATTACAATGTTCCAGTGAATATGCCCAACGTTTCGAATCAGAATTATAATCCGAATATGCCAATACTACCCCCACAGACCGCCTGGCAATTCAATAGTGTTAACAATAACAATTGGCGCCCATTTTAGTTGAACAAAATAATACGATACAGCTGTAAATATGATCAATTACCTTAACAATTACTTCAGTAGTTCAAAAAGAATTTAACGTAATTATTAATGATTCTTGTGGTAATTACACTTAAAACTGATAGCTGCAAATTATACGCAATAATCATTACAATTTCCAAGTAGTCACCAAATGGGGATTTTATGGGGATTTTGGATTTTAAAATGTAATTACTTAACCAACTTAGATTACTTGAGTAATTTCAAGGATTTTATGTTAAATAATTTTACTTTTCAAATTTGCTTTTGAGTAAAATCATTTATTTTTACAATATCGGAGTAATATGATAAAGTTGGTTAATTAATTCTCCTTGTTAAATTGTACTTAAATATCTAAGCAATGGTTCAACTAATATAATTAGTTCCTTACTCCCCGATCCTCAATATTTCTAAATCAAATACCTTAGTAATTACTGATGTAATTGTAGACAATTCTCAAAGTTATTTAAATGTAAAGTATAACTAAATTAATCGCAGCTTTTCAAGATGTACTGGATAATCAAGTCATCAAGATAATAACTATATGTGATACATGACAAGGACACATTTCATATGCAAAAGGCGACAGAGAAACTTGAAAAAGAGCCACCTACAAGATTATTCACAAGGTCTAGAAGATATACCTGAAGCTGCGCAGCTGTATCGTATATTCTGTGAATATTGACCATCATATCGAAGAATCTATTATCAGAATAGATACCAAGAACAGCGAGAATACATTGTCCCTACACTATAGAGTTTATTCCTTCTTCAACCCTGATACATGAAGGAAGCAATACAAACAAGATGAACCAAGCAAATCCCAACTTTTTCTATACCGAAAACAAATTCTTATTTTCCTACGAAGATTTCTATATCCCCCCAGTCCACATTCCTAACAATATTACTAGAACAACAAACGTAACATATAGTATAACAGTACCCCAGATATGATAACTCTAATATCACTTTTATAATTTATAATTTTATAATATTTCGGCTACATTTTAGTTGGTCTACAGAAGTTAATAATTTAACCTCAAAATTAACGTTAAACTTATTGTCAGTTTTTCTTTCTTCCTTATTTTTGCGACAAACAAAAAATCTGTAACAAAGACTTGATTCAAATTGTGTTTAGGTTATATTATTCTAGTTTTCAATGATATTTTAGAAGAATAGCTTAAGAGAATACACATCAAATAATAAATATTTTGTGACATATCACATATATAAAATAATTGATTGTTTACAATTAGTGTTTAATTGGGAACAAACATTTGAATTGAATTATTTTACTGAATTTAAAATATGCCAGCTTAAAGTGTATATACACTAATCTCATACGAAGTGGGGTATTAGTTTTAGAATATTAGGAAGACAAGAACTGCTTACATTTTCAAATGAATATATCCCCTTGATTTACTCAGACTAGGGTACAGATGTTATGCTCGCCTTTAAATAGGAATGAAATTTAAGTAAACAGCTATGTGTTCTATATGTTCAGCATACTCCATTCGGAACAGCACATACCCAATAAGCTGCCTTGACTAGGGTATATGGTAAGTCAGTTAGGGCAAGATGGACTGAATGCATTTTTGTATCTGCTGGATACACATATTTTTCGGGAATGGGGCGAGCAATGTTGCTGCCAATAACACCAAGAACACGTACAACAACCAAAGCAACAACAATAACAGCGAGGAATGAAGAACAACAACAACAACAATAGTCGAATAAGAGGAACAACAACAATTGCGTTCATTGTGCTTAATTAATTTAGTTCAAAGATCAAGCGACCGCGATGCCGTCGCGATTCTTCATTTACTCTCCCATATTCCAACATACCATAATATGTATATATGGTATGTATGTGCATATATATGTACATATCCCCAAGCCAAATCGATGCCTGTTGCATCTTACTGCACTTTGTGGCATCTACACTGAACGAAATTGGGCATTTTTGGGATAAAATTTATTTAAAAGCTGGATGATATTGATGTCAACTTGCGTTTAGTACAAAAATCGTTTAACTCTCAACATAATATATATTTATATTACATTATCTGATGAGGACAAATAGTTTTAGATATGTAGATATTATAGTAATTTGTTTTAATCATTTGGGCACCTGTAAATATTTCGCAAATTAGTCAAATATCTTAGGCTCACTTTCACTTAGGCTCTTTCACTCCCAGCATGGTTGTTATATATTAAACTATATTATGTTATATGCTTATTGAATTTAAACTATCTGATTCTTGTAAAAGTTTTGTAATTTATTAAATTATTTTAGAGCCACATAAGTTACATATATCCGTTGGATCTGCATGCAGTATGCTCTAACAAATATATGTTCTAAATATATTAGGTACGCATTTAGTATGCATTGAGGATATATTCAAAATCAATCTAAAATTAAGAATTTTAAATTTTAAATTTAGAATTATTTATTTCCCGTGTAACTGTTGTTGTTGTTATTGTCGCCATGCAGCTGCATTTAATGTGCAGGTTCTGTTGTTTATTTGTGTAGCTGGCACTGCGTTCTAGTTATAAACTTCTTGATGTCCCGATCTTTGCAACCATATGTTGCCACAGTCCCCCTTCCTAACTCTCTCCCTTCGCCCTTTTTTGTCACCCCTTTGGCTTTGGTCATTCACAGTTATGTTTTAGCAACTGATTTCCCTTTGATTCAGTTTCAGTCTATATTTTGTTTTTTTTTTCCATTTCGTAATTATTTTTTCTTTTATTGTTTTTGCATACATGTGTAAGCTATTGATAAGGTATTGCAGCAGGTATTGAAAGTCTTCCTCTTCTCTCTTCTGGTCCCCCTCTCTCACCATGCAACTGTCCCTTCTTCCCTTCTTACCCCTGTTTCGAAGTTCTCCTGTAACTCTCCCGTTGGCATCCACACCCAATGCCCGCAGTTGCGATATGCTTAATTAGGCAACGGGCGTTGAGCATAAAAAGCGTCTTTGTCGCTGCCACGCCCCACCCCCAACTCATACACACACACACACACACACACACACTGCAACACATACAAACAGACACATGTTGTCCATGTTCATTACACACATTTGGCTTTGAGTTTTGCGTCGCCATGTGGATCTGTGGCTAACACTGTGCAACACACAAAATGTTTCACAAGTACCATACATAAATTATTATAAGGGTTACAATTTTTAAAACATAAATCGTTTATTTTTATTCCAACATAAAAAAATATTTATTATTGTTCTAATTGAATATAATTAAATAGCAATTTAATTTTAATTTTAAATTAGAACTAATAAAAAAGCTTTTATTTTCAATTTAAATCAGTTAAATTTCCAGTATTCAGCATTCTGAAATAGTATATAAGACTTTCCCATCCATCCGTATTCGTACTTTGATTTCAATCAAATTTTCTCAGAATATATAAGACATTTAATTTGGTTATTTATTTCGGTAATTTGTGAGTATTGTTGATATATAGATCCTGATTAGGATATATGCATACGCTTTATAGAGCCTCCCTAATTCACTAAACATTTCTGAATAAAATGGTTATACCATTTGCAGGATTATCTACACACATTTTGCTTCTTATTACTAAAATGCTGAATCTTGGAAATTATCAGAAGCTAAATGAATTATTTATTATAATATGAAATTATTTAATAGAGCTCTTCTCCACTTCATTTTTACACTTTCTCTGCTGAAATGAATTTCCCTTTATAAAAATGAGAATGCATTTTTTTTTGAAATTGTAGGGTTGATTTTTGTTGATTGGTGCCCGCGTCCGCTGGGTGACCGGGTCGGCGTCTGGCGCTGACGTTGACGTTGACGTCGACGTTGACAGAGACGGCGACAGCAACCGCCGCCACCCAAGAAAATGCGCTGAGGCATCTTGAGTTCAATTTCAGTTGATATTCTGTTAAATTCGCGAACGCGTCGCGCTCGCAGCTCGACTTATAGATCGGGAACGGGATCGACCGGAACTCTGACTATCATCACTTGAACCACATTCGTTTCCAATTCAAATTCCAGACTCCAGATTCCAATACGAACGTTTTGTGTTTATTTTTTTTTTGTTGTTTTGTCATTTTCTTTGACGTTTTCGAGTGCCTCGTGAGCTGCGCTTATCAGCTAAGGAAAAAAGCCGAAACAGAAAAAAAAAACAATTATATATTTTTTGTTGTTGTGCTTATTTTGTTGCTAAATCTTACTTAAGCAATTGCAATTGTTGTTGTGTTTTAGTGCATATTTGTGTATTGAGATTTTGTCAAGGAAAATATTTACCGATGACGACTTGAACAAAACGCGCGCGTTTCCATTTAACATTAAATCTTGCGATAGTTCACGTACATATAGTACTTATATACATGTGTGCATAGTTACATATATATTGATAAACCCACGAGTATTTATTTTTTATTGTATTTGTTATTTTATTGCTGTCGTTGTCACTGTCTCACTGTCTAATGCCATAATAGATCAGAACACAATGTGGAAATCAAGCGAATCAAAGTATATAAAACATTTATATTTCCATTCACATTCTATATGTACATACGTATGTTCGAGTATGTAGATTGTAGCCAAGCCCCGTTTTACATGTGAATACTTGAATACATTCAAAAGCGTATCCGATGATTCACAACTCATAGGCAATTCAATTGTTTAAATTTCCATAAGTCTCATTCTCCCTAGACTGATCTCTGACATCGAGGTCAATTGGATCGAGATAAGCGTTAGTTTTGTCGGCTAGAAGAGTTCTCAGATAAGCACATAGATATTTTATAGATAGTAAGTCAAATAGTTTAAACTATAGACAGTCTTTAATTGTCAAAGGTTAAGCCGCTTAAAAAAGGTTAAGCCTTGATTCTGCCTAAAAGTATGCAAGCTTAAAACGATATTTATTTATATCAAACTTTATTCTGTGTTAGTTTGTATTTTATTGTTAAATACATATCTATGATTTAATTTTTAAATTCTACCAAACATTTTTAATATAATTATACATATTAAAATGCTTCATACTAAAATTTACATAACTGCTGCATAACATAGGGGTTAAACAGAATTCGCACATTTCTTGTTATCCTCCTTCTCAAATGCATTCCTTCTTTACACTTTATACTTTAGTCTCCATTTAACTGTCAACTGTAGATTTACATTAAGTCTCCACAGTTGCAATGTCCAATCAAGCAAATGAGCCTCTTATCTTGAATATAACTGGACTAGACATAGAACTCTACACAATTGACTTTATGACGATCACTTCGTGGAAAAACAATTCTTAAGTTATCTATAGTTTGATTTATTAATAAGAACGATTTAATAAAACAATTGCTTTTTTAGACATGTTATTTCATGACCCAGTTTATCTGTAAAACATTTCTGTAGTTACCAGCTACTAAACTAAGACCCTAACTAGACATTAAGACATTTGAATTTATACTTCAATTGATGCCCATAATATTTGCCTCTACTAGGATTAGGCTATTTTGAATCTTTTTTTTACCATTATAAATTTGGCTGTATACTTATGGAAAAATTTCTTGAGAAAAATGGAGTGAATTTTAGAGCGTGTTTTAAATTAAATTTAATTTAATTATATAAATACTTTTTATAAATTCTACAAAAGATCTCAAATAACTCAATACAGAACTAATGTCAAAATTATTATTTATTTAGACACTGCTTAATCGAACCTTTAAAAGTTTAAAACAAACTTGAAAGTGGTTTTCTTTGTCCAAACAATTACTTGACAAACTGTAGTTATGTTAGTCAATTTCTAGACCACATTCCATAGCCCAGAACGGCGGCACCTGTGAGGCGTAGGTGAGTTTGTTGGGTGAGAGAATCCATCGTTGACTTACACAACTGTCAAGCGTTAACCAGTTTCTCAGTTTCTCATTCTCTCAGTTTGTTTTTCTCAAGGGTCTTCGCGTCGTTGCGCAATGTCGGAGCATTTAATTTGAATGACGCTTGGGCACGCCCCTTGGTCGGGACTCACCGACCTTTGGTATTGACGCAAGAGGCAGGGCAAGGAGAGTAGAGGGGGGCTCGACATCTCGACATGCTTTGTTGGCCGTTGGCCAAAGCGGTTGCTCTGACTCATCCATCGGTTTGCCTTCAAAGCAATAATAAAGCAAACACAATGCATGTAATGTTATTTAGTTAAAACAAACTCGAAAAAGCATCAAAAGGCAACAGTTGTCATTAACCTTTAATCAGTGAGAGGGGGCTCTTTGAAATCTTTCAAATTGTTCACCCAAATAAGAGAGAAAATGGCAAATAGAAAAACTATTTAAATTTTATATTTAATTACCCCCACGGGGTATACAAGTTATAAATTTCAGTGTAGTTGATTTTGATATTTACGACTCGAGTTGTTTATTATTTCTTTTAATTTTATAGCCCTGTCGTTAGTGTTGTTTCTTTGGTTATTTAAATTTTTAGATATATAAATAACTTTAAAATATTTTTAGACCTGGGGTTAAATGCCACACTTACTACAGAAAATTATATATTTTATTATGCTTGCATTTGATTTTTATGGCTAAAGTTAAATAATTTTTACTTTTAATAGTATATCCTTATCGTTAGATATTTTTTTATTTCTATTGATTTCTGCAGTTTTAAAGTGATCAATAACCTATATAACTGTTTTTGTACTTTGCCGTTTTTGTTTTATGATGAGTTGACATTATCTTTATTGTAACATGCATGTAAACAATTGAACAACTGATAACAAAGTTGATTTAACTGGCGCAACAGCTTATGGGTTAAACATGGAGAGCAAGAGTCACAAATTTGAGAGAGACAGTGACAGCGGCAGGCTGCCAAGTGCAGAGTGCATGGAAGTGTGTATGTGTGCGTGTGAGTAAGTGTGTGGGGTTGGGGGGTCTAAAAGATAATGAGCGCGTGCGCGCATGTGTGCAAGAGGGATAGCCAGAGAGCGCGAGAGAACAGTAAAAGAACAAGAGAGCAAGAGCGAACATTTTTGACAGTTTGACTTTGCATCAATTAAATGCGCATAATAGATAAAGCACCCAAAATAACAAAGTTGAAAATATGTGTTCTTTTTTTTGTTTTTCGTATTGAAAATGCTATAATAAATGAAATAAATGATGACGCAGCAATATAATAATAACAAACAAAGTGATAAACGCGAGTGAGTGAACAAAAAACTAAAAGAAACAAATAACGAAGAGAAAAGAAAAGAAGCAGAAGAAATGCCACAACAAGTGGAAATCAACGACAACAATAACAAACAGCACATTTCCAATCAGAATGAGGCGACTCGTCACAAGAAGCGCAGTTGCCAGCAACAGAGGGAGCAACAACAACAGCAACAACAGCACATTTATGAGAATCTGCCGTCGCAGCAGCTGCGCAAATACTTTCGCCGCGAGAGAATCTATGAGAATCTATGTCGTGGCTGTGGTTACGGTGTATTGCAGCCCAAGGTCATTATTGTCATTTCTGTCAGTGCATTGTTAGCGGCAGCGTTGTCGGCAGCGCTCAGCAGAGCAACACCAGCACCAGCAGCAGCAGCGGCGGCAACAATGATGCAACAACATTTATGAGAATATCTGCGAACGCTGTTGCGGTATTTACAGTGACAGCGAGCAATGTAAATGTGCCACGCCCACAGCCACAACAGTTGCACCCACACCCCACCCCCGCCTCCACCTAGTACTCCACCATCCACTGCCAAGGCTGGAAAGTCCCGTTCCCTGTTGAACTATTCCAAGAGCAGCGCAGCGACGTTGACACGTCTCTTTGGTTCCTTAAAGCAACTGAATCGTTCCAGTTCGCTGCAGCGACGTCTCTTCCAGCGAGAGGGGAGTAATACTAATGGCAGTAAGGGAGGCGGTGGATCACTGGAGATCATACACAATGTGGATGAAGTTTTTCGCACACAGGAAACTTTTGATATGCAGCGAATTTGTGAATTAAAGAATCAATTGCAGTGCAGTCGCAGTGACCAGCATATTTACGGCTGACTGCGAGCAGAGCGTGAACCGGAAGTGGCAGAGGAGTCAATAGCAGAGATGGAACAAGTTGCCGACGGACCTAGTGCAGGAGCTGGTTCCGGAACTAGTAAACAAAGGAAACGCGCAAAAAGCCACGCCGTCTCTGCTCTGCGTTTGCTGCAGCCGCAGTCGACGGCGACTGCGACAGCGACTGCGCTTTATTTAAATGAAAGTATTTGTCAATGGATGCAATCGCTGCGACGCGAACTGCACTGCTATGAGGATATCAACGCCGGTATCGCTTGTCAGCAGCCAAAGAGCGTACCGCCCGTATACGAAAGAGTGGGCAGCGAGAGAGGAAAAAGAGTGTGCTGAAACAGTTACTCTGCGACGCAGCGACGGCGGGACAGCGACAACGACAGCCACTGCAACTGCGATGGACGCAGCGACAGCGACAGTAAATGATTTTAAGCGTAAGCTACTAGCAAAACGCGAGCAGCAACGTCAACAGCCGTCGCAACAATTGCAAAGCCAATTAGAAAATCAATTGGAGTCTGTTCAATGGGATAACGACGATCAGCAGCGTCGACGTCGCTGCGGTATCAATGAACGGCACGATGCAGCGTTTGTCAGTGAATTTCTTACTGGTTTGGCAGTGGCGAGAAAACTCAACCCATTCAATTAAAAGTGACAGCAGCGCAGTCGCATTCGCAGTTGCAGTCTCAGTCGACGTCTCGACTCGCTGCTTACAATTTTACTACGCTTGAGCAGCTTTGGCAAGCGCTGCACTCGCTGCCAGTCTTCACAGCAGCGTAATTTGTTATTTTGGCTATGACAAATTACTGCGCACCTTTTCAGTCAACATCAACGTCGACTGCGACTGCGCCAGCAGCAGCAGCAACATTGAGAGCTGGCTGCGACGACGCTATCGTCGTTGGCTCAGCAGTGAGTCAGCCGCAACGTCGCAGCAGCGCCAATTGGAAACGTCGTCGTCGTCGTTATTGGAGCTGGCAGTTGTGCCAGCGACGCCAGCGAGTGACGACGTTGCGGCCGCATCGCGTCTCCGCAGCGATAACGAGAGCGACACCGAATTAAAGAGAGCGAACGCGAACGCGAGCGCGGCGAGTGAGAGCGCTCAAGCGTATGAGAGTGCAAGTGCGAGCGTAAGCAAGAGCGAGAGCGAAACAAAGACGCGATCAAACAGTAGCCACAACAATAACAACAAAAGTAACAGCAGCGACTGCGCAGTCGACAGCGCTTTGATGGCGGCGCCTAAACAAAGCAGCGACGCTGCTGATCGCTCCAGCTGCGAAGACAGTGAAAATAATAATAACAGCAATAGTAACAACAACTACAACTACAACAGTAACAAAAATAACAATGACAACAATGAGCAGCAGCAGCAGCAGCAACAACAGCAGCCACAGCAACTACAACAACAAACAATGCAGGTCAATAGCCATTGCAAGCAATTAGATTTTCAATAATTAAAAAAAAAAACAAACAACAAATTAATTATCAACAAATTGCCACCAACAACAACAGTAATAATTTGGGTTCACTGCAAATTCAACACAATTAAAAGAGTTTATTATGAAAATACAGTGGATAAATAAAGTCTACAAAATTCCCATTTTGAAATCCAGCTAATCCCAATAAACTAATGATACAGTGTTGTTCTAAACTTACATAAAAACATAAATTTAAAATGTAGTCACACGAAAACATCTATATTAAACAAATATCCTAAAAATACTTAACAAAAAATTAGAGTAAATTTAAAAACAAGGCATTTTTAAATTGTTTTCTTGTTTACAAACTCTTAATTATATTTTTTGTGAATTATTTTGCAATGTCAAAATATTAAAAACAATTGCTAAATCATTATTTTGTGGAGATTGGCTACTGGATTTCTCTGGGAGCGACTTCTCTTACTTGCATAACAAATAATATTCTATTTCATATCTCTAGAGATCACAAAATTTCTTATTAAATTCTTGAAGAATTTAAAAATTGCCATTTACAATTATTTTTTCTGCGTAGTTTGCGTCTGTAAAAGAGCGAGAGAGATAAAAAGAGTGGGAGAGACAAAGCGAACCTAATCGAAATGAATTTAACCAAACCGAAGTCGAAGTCGAATTCGAAATCAAATCTAAAAACAACAATTATTCGAGTTCCCATGAAAATTGTTTGCTGTTTTCATTTTGTTTATTTGTTTTTGTTTTTAGTGAGTGCAAAATAAAGTGATAAGCAATAAACAGAAACGTAGATATCTGTAAATCTTTAAAGTGAGCTGAAAAAATAAGACACTTGTTCAATTAGTGAACGTCAATCAAACAACAAAGGACATCAATGCAAATAATGGCATTTCAGTTCTCTAAGAAACGTAACGAGTAACGAGCAACGAGTGAACGTGTTTGGTATTACGAGTATTAATTATAATTAATAATAATAATCATAACTAATAAGAATTATTATGTATATGCATTTAGCTAATGAAAGTTACAGATTCTTATGTAAAATACTTACATAGAACATCTAATATGCAAGCGAAGCTGCATTCAATGGACTCTGTTTGGGTCTTAAAAAGTAACGAGTCGCTTGAATTATTCAAATCAATTAATAAAAAATAACTAAATAAACTTATAGCTTGGAGAATGCTATTTGAAGAAAAGCCTATAATAAAAAAAACATGCTCAGTCAACCAAATATTGTGAAAACATTTTCGAAGTCTTTATTTGACTTTATTTTTACTCGTTACTCGTTATAACTTAACCAAAACAGTGATTATATAAATTATATATGAATTGTATAAGCTAAAAGAAGACAGTCTATCTTTTAGATATGTTACTTCATGAATGTAATATTGCATATACATATAAAGCCGTAATTTACTTGATTTTTACTCGTTTCTCGTTAAATCTGTTAGTCGAAAGTGTTTCGTAAATGAAATTTGTTATGATTGAATGTGAAAACTTTGCAGTGAGCCCAAATTAAACGAAAACTGTAAAGATTTGAGGGTAATTTGTTGACGTTTGTTTTTTTTTGTTTTTTTTTTGTTGGGAGTGTGTGAGTGACAGCGAAAAGTTTGTCTTTTTTACTCGATTTTTATAGAATTGTGTGATAAAAGTTCGTCGGCCGGCGCCTCAGGTGCCGGCGCGTAATCCCAACACGGCTCTGAGTAAACCCCAAAATGAGAATGCCAACGATAATAATAATAAGAATATTGAGATTGGGAATGTGAAAGACGTGCAACAGAACCAGAAACGGATGGAGAAGCAAGAAGAGGAAAGTGAGGAGGAAAAGCAGGAGGAGGAGGAGGAAGAAGAGTCGATTTATCAGACCATATGGCAATATAAAACCTTGGAGCCAGTTCCAGACAACGATGATGAAGACTTTGAGATCATCACAGCTGCCGAAACATTCAGCGATGATGACGCAGATGTTGATAATGCCGATGTGGATGTGGATGTGGATGATGCTGAGGCAGAGACGCTAACTTTACAGGCGGCGGCAGCATTTGCAGCCGGGGCACGTCACAAGCTGACTAAGCAGGCATCGACGTTGGCGACAACGACTTCGACTTCGACTTCGACGCCAGCAGAGACTTCAACGCCGGCAACGACGCCGCTGCCGTCGCCAACGGCGTCAATGGATCACGGCGCCTGGGAGACGGATGATGAATTCATGTTTGAAAAGGCAGGCGACCAGCGGTCGCAAGCTGAAACTGAGCATGAAAAGGAGCTGGAAAAGGAAGTGGAACGAGCTGAAACGCTTAGTGTGGGTAGCACTGTGACGAACAGTACGGCAACTCTGGGATCCATTAGTAGTGCCGGTGGCAGCAGCATCGACAGCGGCAGCGGCAATGACAAAGAGAAGCATGTGGCAAGTGCAACGCTGCTGACGCATCCCGTGCTACGCAACATTTGCATCTTTTACAGCCTGAGTGAACCGCAGAAATATAGCGCTATTTTCTATGAATATCAACGCTCGCAGATTCATCAGCGTTTCATGACACGCATACGACGTCCAGCTCCGCCGCCGCCAACGTCGCTGCCTCTGCCGACGATAGCGTCTCGAACGAAGCCTGTGTCGGCGGCAACGTCTGTTATTATCTCACCAAATAACGATGACAGCGGTTGCAGCTGTGAAGCCGATAACGATGACATTCCCGAATCGATACCACGTCCTCTTAAAGAGGATTGGGCTCTGGCCGTCTTGGCAGCGTCAGCGAGCAGCAAACGCGGCGTCGCTGCTCGCTCCGGGCGCAAGTTGCGCGTTCGTTCAAGCGGTCGACTTTTGATTCCCACCTCGGTGTTGGCCTGGAGAGCCCAGCTCCAAGATGTCAACTGCTGTGAGGATGAGGAAGACATGGTAAGTGGGTGGTTTCCCTATCCTTTCGTTTGTATTACACCCGGTACTTGAACAGCATAAAGAGCGTATTAAGTTACAAAAGAATGCGCTTTCTAAATGAATAGTTTTGGTTTTTGTGTAAGTATATGGGTTTATAGGTTTTTAAATATATTTTGAAAAACCTATTTTTGTAAATTTGAATTTAAGAGAATTTTATCAAGATCTTTAGATCATTTCAACAATTGCACTGAGAACTCTATAAAAACTATAAATTTTGAAAAGAAAGGAAAATCAATTTATTGAAACTCTAATAAGATGCGTAATGCACTACAACACTTCACAACTGAATAATAATGTGAATAGTAGCATTTATAAAAAAAGAAAGCTTGTTCATAGAAATAGTTATAAAACAATCAGACCCATTCTTTCAATATCTATTTAAGGTCTCAACTAACTATTCAAATAATGAACTGACGTAAAATGTACCTAAACTAATATCAATTTCAAATAAAAGTTATATGGACATTGAAAAAATGGGATCAATCCCATCTATTTCTCAAATATAACAAAGTTTTCGAATTAAAATACACCTAAAATAAAGTGCAACTCAGTTTTCCTAAACATTTCACCGACATATTAATAGAAAGCTCCTGGTTGCGTTTATATCTAGGGTAAGAGATTCATAAAGAGAGACAGTTGAGAGGCTTAAGATATCTTGAAACTTACATCGGAATATCGATTGAGAAATGAATAGTTTTTCAACAGGAAAGTGCTAAATATTGCATGTGTGTTTTCTTTGTTTTTTTTTTTTAAATACAGAGTCTCCTACAGTCGGGTTCTCTTGGCTGTAGACTTCTCTACTAGTTTCTTTTCCCTTTTTGCTCATTACAATGGGAACTGCAATTGCATTGTTTTTTTTACTGCGGCCCCATCAATTAAATGCTGCAATTTGCAATTGTCTCAGTGTGAGTGTTTTGAGTGCATGTGAGTATGAGTGTTTGTGAGTATGTGTGAATATGTGTAACGGTTGATTCGAATGTTTGTTTGTTTGTTTGCTTTGGCGTTGGCTTCAGTTCCGTTTGATGGGGAGCGATTCTCGGTCCAAGTCCCAGTCCCAGTCCCGGGTACTTTACAGTTTTGGCGTTTGCATAAAATTTTACACTCAACACTCAGTCTCAGTCTCCCTCAGGGGGGGGCCTGTTCCATGAATCTTAAATGCCCTCTCCAATAGGAACACTTTATACAAATTGCACCTTTTTTAATACTTATAAATAGGTTCTTTGAGATACAAATGTCTCAAGAATCCAAGACTGGATTCACATGAATTAGTAAAGCAAGTTCCAGTTAACAAAATCGCAAAGCAATTATGAAATATGAATATTTTGATTTCAAGATTGTAAATAAAATTTTTTTGAAAATTAACACATAATAACATTAAGTCTGTAAATTATTATTAATATAACAATAAAATGTGAAGCAACGTATAACAAAAACTAGTTTGAGATTCTTCTCATTTTAATAAGAATAGAACAGACATCAAGCCAGTTTGAAACCATATATTAAGACTAAGAAAAGTCGCCAAGAACCCAGAACGTTTAGTTTATATAATTGTTAACTTGATATGTAGATACTTTCAATATTGTATAATATTAATATCAAAAGAAACTAAAACTAGCTTCCATTTATTGTTAGATTAACGAAGCGAATTTTAATTTGTAGGAATAATTTCGATTAAACATCATTATTCAAGGGATATTTTTTTCTTAAGAATAAAATTCTGATTTCGAAACTTTTAAATTAATAATTTAATTGATATAAAATTCTTCAATTATATATTTTATTGAATTGGAAAAACATTCATGTAAATGACTGTTGAGTTTTATTAATGTTTAAGGTGGAAAAGTAATAGTTTTTTAGGTAGAGCATTCAAATGGCCGACTTTGAGTTTTTATTTTCGTGCATTTTCGTATAGTCGTTATTTTATTGCGCTTTGTTTATATCATATGTTATTACTTTCCTCTCTCTCTGTCTCTTTCTTGTGCATGTAGATTTATTTATTTACCTCTCACGTTTTTATTTTTTTTCTGTTTTTCTTTTTTTTTTGAATTTATTTTTGTTGTTGGTTTTGTGATTTCCCTTTGCATTTGATGCATTTTGCCGCTGCGCTGAGAAATTCTATGGAATTCCATTTCAGAAAAGTATCTCGGACCCCAAAATGTTGAATCACATTTCGCGTTTGGGGGAACAACGACAATTATTTTTGCATACACGACTCGTATAACATAACACACATCGCGGCAAGTTCTTTGGCTTTAGCTTTGGCTTTGACTCTGACTCTGACTCTTGTCATTTCTGTTGTCTTTTGTCTGTTGCCATCAGCTTTTGGTAACCGGTTTCTCATTTTATTTTCATGCTGTCGTTAATACTTCCCCTCGGCCTCTCCTGTTAACACTCCTCGTTTTTTTAGCTGGCATTTATCAGCATTTAATTGGTTAATCATTAGTCAAATATTTTTGTAAATTCAGTTTGTTGATTCTTTTTTGTTGGTTCTGCAGACACTTTTTTTTACGAACATAATTATAGGTGGGCTGCCTCTTTTCTTCAGTTTTCATTCGCTTTGCTCCAACAACAATTTATCAGTTCAGTTCAGTTTACATACGTTCAAAATACCATAATAATAAAAAACGGGGCTTGGGGCCTCGATGTTTGAATAAAGGGCCGGATATTACGAGTAGCGCTTCGAAAATTGCCTTAAAAAACTTATCGCAATACTGGAAATTAAGTCGTTTTTTGGTCGGAAATCTCTTATCATGTAGAGTGCTCAATCACTAGAATTTTGCTTAAAATACAAATGTTATTCGTATCCCTTGATAAAAGTCAAAAAATTTTGCAATGGAATTGTAACAACGAATTCTTGAAATAATCTGAAGGTTGCGAGACTTTGAAATAGTTAATATAGGTCGATGTTGTAAGAGGATGTCATTAAGATTATTCTTATTATTCTTATTATTTCATGATCAATCAATCAACTAGAATTCTAATAATATAACTAATGATTTTTCCAAACATACTAACTACTGTATTTATAAGTTGGATTATCGATGCGATGAGCGTGAAATCTATATTTATATTCGATTTGAATACAAATTTACACAGCAAGTTACCGAGTTTGGTCAAGAATGAGTGGGCTTGAATGAATTTGAATGTCTAATGTGAGCTTGAAATCGACTCATTGAATGCTCAAACAAGAGCTTAAAAAGATATACATATATATGTATATAGTTAGTCGAGGTTGCAAGTGCGATAGTAAAAAAAAACCCCAATTGAGCAGCGGATGTTTAAATAACATTGTTGGGACTTTGCCTACGCAATGCCAAGTCAATATCCATTTTGGCTACAATGGTAACAGATGTGAATGTGGCTAAGACAATCGCTTGGATTGTCTGCTGGCTGCAATGACATTGGGTCCATGAAAGATGCGGGGCAAGTTGAGAAGCGCAATAGACAAACGTGCAAACAACACTTTGAGATACATTTTCCCTTTTCTTAAAAGATACTCGCAAATCAAAACAAAAGACCAACAGGTCAAAAGAAAATGCCGACATTGTTTGGTGAATCATATGGGCGAATTGCGAGCGAGTGCTAAGCGACAGCGGCCTTATGGCAACAACAAACGGACACACGCATAGATACATAGATACAGATACAAACACCTATAGATACAGATAGAAATACATGCACAATTCTGTGCCGTGATTCGAGGTCGTATCAATTAAATTTTGATTTTTTTTAACTTAAATCAAATATGTTATATGAAAAAAAAACATGCTAGAATGCTGCTTGAGAGTGTGCGCGGCTAGCAGTTACCCTGTAAATTAATGTGGATTTTTTCTTGAATTTTAAAGTGGAAAAATCATTTAAAGAGCCAGAAACAACTCATAATTTGTACAATTCAAAAAGGGATAGCTAAATGTTTTTAATTAATTTTAAAACTGTGTAAGATTGATTAATTAATTTATGCATTAATTGTCAGAGAGTGTAAAGCTTTTTCAAATCAATGTTGTATTCTTAAGTAATGTTAGAAAATGCAAGCTCATATTAAAAGGTTAAATTTGTTATATTATTAAAAAAAGCAGTTTTGACAATTTGCAAAATTTTTGTTTTTGTCAGCGCAATCAATCAATTTTATTTCTTGAATTCTTGCACACTGCTTTTAGCTATTTTCAAGCACTTACAGGGTATAATATTATTATACAACAATGGCATAAAAAAGACAATAATTCGTGCAACGCATATCAATTTTGTTTTTGTTGTTGGCGGCGAACGCAGTTCGAGATTCAGATTCAGATTTAGATACAAATACAGATTCAGATACAGATACAGACACAGATTTCGATACTGATTTAGATACAGATACTGATACAATTGTACAAGTATGCTAATCTATTGGGCAACTATACAACTATATCCACAACAACTACAACTAGTGTCGCGCATATTCTAAACATGTCTAAAAGCGAGCTTTGTGACCACGGTAATTGCAAAAACAATGTCAAAAGCAACAACAACAACCACACAATAGTGTTTGGATTTCTTTGTTTATGCACAAACTAACAAACAAACAAAAGAAGACATAAAAAGCACAACACTAACAAATTAAGACAAAACAAAATTGATTATAATCTCGCGCAATTTAGTTTTAAATTTTTGCACTTATAAAACAGCGCAGTTTATTCAAATAATTCCAATAATCAGAAAGTTGCCCAGCTCTGTAATGCATACAGAAAAGGGGTATGATCAGTTTGTGCAGCAAGTGGACTTAAGTGAACTTAACTGGACAAAGTATTGTTAAACTGCATTAAGCTTTTGGCTGAGTATCTTATAAAATAAAAGGCGTATTCCGTACCTTTCAATAGAATAGTTTTTAATTATTTAAACTTTGTATTTCACCAAACTCCTTAATACTGCAAGGACATGAGTAGACATATTTTCCAACAGGGTTTTATTGAATAATGAAATTTTTATTTAATTAAAATTAGTAACGAAAGTAAGCTTTTAATTTTCAAACTTTTAATTTCCTCCATTTGTTGGAAGTAAATTCGATTTGGAAACACACTTTTCTGCCAAAGTTGTTCTGCATTATAAATGACTATTCTTTTAATTATTAAAATGTTTACAAATTAATCTATTATTCTTTTAAACTCATTACAATATGTTCTATATATGTATTTTAAATTTTAATAGTAATTGTAGGCATTCAAAATCTTTCAAATTTCGTGATAACAGTTATGAATTTTGTGTTTATGATGTGAGAATTTCCTTCCTTTGACTGAAAGTAGATTGACACAGATATAATTTTGCATTTTTATTTGGAGTACATATTCTGACTAATATTTTTAAATATTATGTTAAAATATTTAATATTCTTAACAGGAAGGGACAAATTTGATGTAGTTATAATTATTTTTAATTCAATTTTTATTATTTGATATTATTTTTTAAGTTATACATCTGATAAATTTGAGTCGAAAACTTTTGCATTTCTGTATCTTTTCTGCTCTATTGATTATCTTATAGAGGTAAGATGACAACGAGGGGAATCGTTGTGATCGTTAAATTTTTTCGGACTGAAGAAAAGTTGAGAAAATACTTGGATTTGGTTGAGGGGGAATTGCAGCTGCTTGGATTAATTCATGGAATTCAAAAACTACATAAAATATATGAACAAATGTATGTTTAAATATATAAATATGTATGTGTAGGTTTGTATATATATCTGTATATTTATGGCTAGCAGAGACGCCATTCTGGCCAAAGCAAGTAATCCAAGCTGCCAGCTGCTGTTGTAGACGTATTTACAGCTGATTTGCCAACTAAGTATATACATATATATATATACAAACAACCATGATCATTATATACTCACACACACAGATGCGTTTCTAGACAGCTGGCCAAGACTGTGCCGTAGACTATAGGATACTATATACAGTTTTATGTGTCGTATTTGTTTATGCTGAGCAAGACTCTATGGAGAAGCGGAATTTTAGATACATTTGTATATAGAACCCATATACAAATACATATACGAATACATGTGTAAGAAGTTATAGTTGGTGGACAGGGGCGGGGGTGGGGGGGTAGGCAGAGCTTAGTTTCCGATAGAACGATAATAAATACAACAAATTCGTGCAATGCTTGAACACTTTTCAATATTTCGTTATCTTGAACACATTAACAGTTTGCGTTTCTCATTGCACGCGTCGCTTTTGCTTTTCCTACAAAATCCAATTCAATTTCTTATCAATTTTTTACTTTTCTGTGTGTGAGTGTGTGTTTTTTTTTTAAATTTTTTATTTTGTTCTTTTGTTTTCTGGTTAGAGGGCGGGCAACTGCAAATGAGATAACAAATGTCGGGTAAAGGCAAACCGAAGCGTAGACTAACAACGGTAAGAATAAACTACAAATAAATGAAGAAAATATGAAAGAAATAAATGTGTGTTGGGGAAAAAGATGCAGAAAAATCAAGTGAATCAAGTGAAAAAGAGCAACACGAAATGCTGCAATTAATTTGCTGCCATTGCTTAAATTGTATCTTAATCGCAACTCGAGCTTGCAACTTGTATCTATTCTTCTTGTTGTTGTTGTTGTTGTTTGATGGCAATGCGTGTCTTGTCTTGTGATTACAGATTGTGCCAGTGACTGATATTCTGCGTGCCCAGCAAATCAGAGGAAGACAATGAGGTGCAACAATCGGAACAGACAACGATATTGCAACGTTACAAGAGTCGCTCCATTGGCAATCTTGTCGATTTGCCCGGCGAGGAGGACAAGAAGTCGATTAAGAGTCGCATGCGCATGAAATGTAGAGTACATAGAAATTCTCTAATTAATATAATTATCACACACCTGAGTGCTATCTGTACTATGTGTGTGTGTGTGAGGGTGTAGAAAGGGAAGGGGGGGTGTAGTTACCTCAATAACAATCAATGTGGAACCTGCTAGTTAAGTAATTGGTATTGTTTTAGATACATTCTTGGTTCAAATGCGATTTCTGTGCCTTCAGTTACCAGCGAGTGAACAATAGATTGTATAGCTTGACAGATTTGATAAAACTTTCAATTCATTTCAATAGAAAACTAATTAATTTTTGTTAAATAAATAAAAGTACATTAAGCATAAATTTATAAATACATTTCTGAAATGAAAGCTAATTAGTTTCGAAGTTTCCTTCAAGACACAACTGTTTGTCCTATTTATGCTTAAAACTTAAAAACAAAATTGACGAGCGTCAATTATAAATAAAAGCAAAGAAAAGCTATAGTTTTTCAACAGTTATTTTTAAAGTCCGGCCTATGACTTAACGATGGTTATAAAAGGTCTCAAATATGCAACTATGTGAATTATAATTTGACGTGATCTGTACAGAAATTAATCTTAAATTCAATAATAACTATCAGATAAAATTTATCCGGACCTTAGCTATCCATGTGAAGGATTCTTTTTCTTACCAATTTAATTTCATGAAGCATATTTGTTGTTAATTTCAAACCTAAGGAAGCTAACAGTACATACTATAAATGAATTGCAGGGCAACAGAAGTGAGAAATTTTATTTATTCATATGATTAAAAAAAACATTCAAGACAATATTTAAAGTAGAGCGTAATAAGGGTAAAAACTGGAAATTATTTGTTGTTTTTTGCAAAATTAACAAATTTTAATAAATTATAATAAATTATATTGGAAAACAGCAGTATAAATAGTGAATGGATATTTAACATACATAGATATCATGTATGTTTCATAATGTAAATTTTATAACTGAGTTTGATTAGTTCTTGATCATATTGTATAGTTTTATTTACTATAATTATATTTGTCATTACTATGCTTAATATTTATTTAAATTCTTAATAAAAACGAAGCAGGTTTTTATAAATCCTAAAAATCGTATATAGATAATATTCTTTAATCACTCAATATTTTGAATATACAACACGATCAATGTCAAATTGTTCGACTAATTGATTTTGCCATAAGAAATTGTTAAGCTACGATTTTGAAGTCGTTGTTTAGTTAGAATTGACTTGATTACTAATCGAAATTCATACTCATGCCCACAGGCTGATCCCATTTAATGTAGGGGCGCCCCAATGTCTGCAATGTTTGAATCTCAATTCCAGAGACTTGTGAGTGTAGAGACAGACCAGTTTGTCAGCTACTCAAAGCTGAGTGGCCTTAAAAGGTTGCACATACGCCCCACATCATCCACATCCACATCGGTAGAGAGACATACTTAGAGACAGCTATGAATGGAATTGGAATTTGCAAATGCGATTGCGAATATGAATGTGAATGTGAATGCGAATGTGAATATGAATGTGATTTTGATTTGTGGAATGAAACTTAGAAGAGGCCTCTATCACTCTTTCTTTCTCTATCTAACTATCTCTCTATCTTTCTCTTACTCGACTTGCCTTGTTTTAGTTAATGAAAGTCTGACGGGTTTCACTTTTAGTGGTTTTTATTTTGTTTTTGGTAGTTGGAATTTAGCATAGAGTGTGTGTGGCAAATGATTCACTGTGGGGAATCTTGCTATGTGTTTGATTATTTATCATACCTTGTTGTTGTAGTAGTAGTTGTTGTTAATGCTGTTGTTGTTTTGTTGGTGGTGTTGCTGTGGTTTTGTTTTTGTTGCAATGCAAGTGAATTTATATGCAAAAGCCCTCATGCCCATATCAAGTACATAGAATACAAAAAACGATAAATATTTATACAACAACTACAAATTGCAGTTGACGTCGACGTCAACGTCAACAATTGACGTCGCCGTCGTGGTTGCCGTTGCCTCCAATAAGTATTGTGATGTGTGCAACAACAGTTGAGATTCAGGTAGTCATCAATTGAGTTGTGGGAGTGTGAGAATCGACGACAAATAGATGCCATGAATAGAAGATTATCAGAGTGTAGGCTTAGCAAACAACTACCAAAGATATTTCCTACAAATACATATATTATATATGTATATAGCTAGATGTGCCGACTTGTACTAATCAGTTGACATTGTTTTGCTTTTTCATGTGCCACCAACTTTAATGATGACTGATGTTGACTGATGACAATGTTGCATGCTGCATGTTGCAGTTGGAGTCAACAGTAATGTGTTTCGCCTGTAAGTGAATACCTCTATTCTATATACATATATGTATATACATATATTTATTTACAATTTACAGCAATCGATCGCCAAAGAGCGAAAAGAAATCACGCACACGTCGCAGTCAGGTGAATAGCCTCTGTTTGGATGAGCAATCAAAGTATCCACTGTTTGGGGCACGTCTCAATGCCTTGGAGCTGAACATGTCGGATCATCCGTATGTGCCACGTTTTGTTGTCGATGCCTGTGCCTACATCGAGCGTCCCGAATGCATTGAACAGGACGGTCTCTATCGTGCCTCGGGCAATAAATTGCTGGTGGATGAATTGAAACGAAAGCTCACACATCTCTATGATCCACGCTGGCTACAGACTGATGATATCAACACCTTAACCAGCCTCCATAAGCAATTCTTCCGAGAGCTTCCCGCCCCCCTCATCACCCAGGAGGCCTACGAGCGTCTCGGTCGCCTAACCGATGACTCTTCCATCGAACGAATGCGTTTGGCCTTCGATGAGATGCCCGAACCGAATCGATCCACGCTGCGTTTCCTCATCAAACATTTGACCAAGTGAGTCCCATATCCCCATAGACTTCATAGAGACAGAGAATAGACCTACGTGTAGTAGACTAGAATATGCATATTGTATATAGAACTTAGAAGCAAAGCTGTCCTGTGTATTCATTCAGCATTTGCTATACTAGAATATGTATGTACATATATAGTGAGTCCATCCCCATAGACTTCATAGAGACAGAGAATAGACATATATAGTGACTAGAATATGGATTTTTAAATTAGAAACAAAGCTGTTCTATGAATTCATTTAGCATTTGTTTTACTAGAATATATGCATTTATTCAATTTAAAAGCACTGCTGTTCATTTAAAATTTGCTATAATATATGTATTCATATTTAGTATAACAATCAGATGAAGACATCTTCAATCAATCATCTACCAAGCAGAGTTTCTATCACAAGTTTAGTAAATAAGTTATTAATGTTTATAGAGAAGGTTAAGGAAGGTTACAATATCATAACTTTGTTGATTTAGAAAATGCATAGCTGTAAAGCTACTGGTTTCAGTATAAAATTGTGAAAGAATATTTTTTCATTTATAATTCTGTTAATTTTAAAAAAGCTATTGACTCAAATTTAAAAATGTAAATGAATAATTTTTCTTCAATTATAACTTATAGATACATTCATTAGCTTTTAGAAAATGTGAAGCTTTTTGAAATGAGTAATTATAAAATGCAATCTCAGCTCTCAAAAACTTTTGAAGAATTAGTAAAATGGATTATTTCATCTGGAGCTTCAATACAACAATTAATTAGCAGACAGATATATTTTTATATAGTCAGCAGTCAATGTATATACAGTTTCTTCATGTTTTTTAATCATCTGGGCTTTCAGACAGACCTTATTGTACTCAGCACTTAATTTAACCATTTAACTGTTATCTGGGATTTGTCAGAGCTGTGCTACTATACGTAAGAAATCAAACAGAATTCAATGTAACAATGCATTTATCCAAAACCCGTTTTATAATAGAGCTTTGCTTAAGTATGACCGTAGATTTCAGATTCACTTGTTTTAAACTAAGCCATAAAATTTAATTAAATATGTCGCCTATAAATACTCCAGAATCTGTATTGTTTTAAGCTGTACATTAGCCACAGCTTAATATGCCTAAATTCAAGACAATTGAATAATAATCTTACTATTAAGCTGACAAAATTAATTTGAAACAAAAGTGTACTCTTATTGTATACTACATATATTCGAATAATCATAGTGTTATTGCAACTAACTAATGTTGTTCTCTTTGTGTTGCAGTGTTGCAGCGTCGAGTGCCTCAAATCGGATGCCTGCCTCTAATTTGGCCATTGTTTGGGGTCCTTGCCTGCTGGCGGCAAATGATATCAATTTCGATATTGGCCGCATGAATATGTTGGCCAAGGTGCTTATTGAGAATTATGAACGCATCTTTCGTCCCGACAACGAGCGTCTCGTGTGCTAAACAACAACAACAACAATAACACAACAATAACACAACAACAAAAGCAACAAACATTAATTATTTCAATCAAACATCACACAAATTCTTTGTCATGAATTGGAAGAGCGTCGAATTGGAGATCGCTGCTATTTATTAATACTTATTTCTATTTGTTTCACAATTTGTTTAACATTTTCAAACATTTCTCTTTAGTTTTTGTCTATGCTTTTTTTTGTGTGTGCTAATTTAAATGTTTTATTTATTGTTTAACAATGTTTCTTGTAGTCGAATTGAGCAACAAAAGCAAAACTGATTACCAAAAAGACAGTAGATCAAGTTAATGTTAATCGATGCGCGCAATGTCGTCTGTACAGTACAGTGAACACTGACTACGACGGCGCAGCACATAACATACACCATATACATACATATATTTATAAATAAACAATATATGTTTAGATATATAAAACATACATACATATATATTTATTAGATATATACCTACATATAAATGTTTTTTTTTCCTGGTTTCACAAATTGACCAAAAATCATACTATACTCTAGGCATTATCTATGTTATAATGTTCAAATGCGATATATCAAAACATACATAGTATATCATACCTGTCATGTGATAAGATTTTGCCGCCGTAGTGTTTTGTTTTTTTTTTTTAATTTTTTTTTATGTAATCATAATTAGATATGTAAATGTATCTTATATTACTTATGTCATAAACAACTGCAGTTTAGACTGTTGAACATTGTGGAAAGTTTTGAGAACAGCAGCAAATGCCAAAATAACATTAATAACAACAACGACAACCTGAGGAAAATGATTAACATATGTTCAATATGTTTGCTATCTCAATAAATCTTACAAGTATTTTCCAAATGAATCTGAACATTATTATTTATTTTAAAGTGGTGGAAATTTATTTCAGGGAAAATGAAAATATGTTCTATTTGAAATACACAAAATATAATTAAGCATTGTTTTGTGTTTATTATTTTTGCCATTGAGAAGTTGCATATCTTGTAAAATCAATTTAAACTTGAAAAAAATATATTTGTAATGTTACTTATTACCTATATAAATGTCTAAATTTTGATTCTTAATATGAATTGGGCCCATTTAATGTCCGTATATGCTTTTTTTGATACATATCTTTGATATTTGACATTAGTTTTTAAGCATTTTACGTCAGTGTATCATTCTGAGAGTTAATTAATATCTTATATAGACATTTGTAGAGTTTAAATTTCAATTTGAAAGATGTATTACATAAACTAATCCACAAATGCTTTCCTTATTTCCGAGCATGTTTCTAGAATTAAATAATGACAGACTCAGAATCAGAAGCAATTATTATATATAGGTCCACTGTACCAAGGGCGAAAGATGATAAGGTATTTGGTTTTTAAAGTTTTATTGTTGCCAGTTGCCAGTAAGTATAAGATTTCTAATAAACATTTCCCAATATATTTTAATTTATTTTGAATTTATTTTCTTTTATAAATTTACATAATGATTAATCTGAGATTTCACCTGAAAGTTGTAATGCTTTTGATAAAGTTATGCAATTAAAAGTGCAAAAGTACTCGGTCTCCTACTGTCGAGCTTGCTCCACCGTAGCTTAATGCATTTTTTTTTCTGAAAATGTACCCTTATTTAAAATTCCAACAAAATCGAAAATTTTGATTTTAAAAAAGTAACTATCTTTAAATGTAGAATAAATTTATAGATCAAATCTTGACTAAAATGACATTCCGCATAAAAATCGGGTAAGATTTGACAAAGTTACGCGAGTTTGAAATCTGTTGAATTTGGGGTCTGGCAACTTTACAAGTCAAATTTTTTGTCTTTTTTGGCATGATTTTTTACAAAAAAATAAAACTCCTCAGAATCAATTTTAAAGTGTTCTCTTATACTAATTAAGGCACCAGGGGCGGTCATTATTATGCACCAGAGTTTATCAATGTGGGATTTCACATGAAATTTGATATAGTTTTGATAAAGTTATGTAATTTAAATGTGTGTTAAGTCCTTACTATACTATTTTTACTAGAACACGCGAAATTGAATATTTTAATGATAAATTTTAGATAAATTGCGAATAAATTGAGACATCATATGGAATGAAAATCTATAAATTTTTGCCAAAGTTATCCAGGATTGATGTTTAACCCTTTGATTAACAGAATCAAATTTACTATAAAGTGTAATTTAGATACTTATTTGACAAAGTTGTTTAAATTTAAGAAGGTATATACAATATGTATGTAGTTATTACATTCTTTGTAGATATAGAAACATAGTCTGTTGAAATCAGGACTTCTGCTGAAGTGTTAGACACTGGAGGATGAGGTATCCATAGTCACATGGAGCTGATGAGCTCATTCCATCGTATTGGGTCAAACAGCTTTGTAATTGAACTTTTTCCACAGAATTGGCCTTGTCTCCGATTCGCTCCAGACTTAGTTTGTTATTCTCGCCAATGTAATCTCTGAGTAAACACTTGGCATAACATTTGATATTATTGGGGATCTTCTCGGCGGGTGTATCGGGCGATAAGGTCTCCAGTTCGGAGTGATTAATATTATGGATTTGAAGACACTCGTTGGCTGTGTCGCTGGCGGCAACGGAGACCGTCTATAGATATTTATAAATTATATATTTAATATAAATCGAAATAGCTCGGTTAACTTACCATGAAGATTATCAAAAGTTGCATTTGCATTATTCGTTACGGATTTGAAGCGATTCACGTGAACATCTGTCAAGCGAGCTACTGAATATAAAATGACCTGTTTAACTTTATGATGTTTGTACTTCATTCCCTTGGTCATTAGGTAGCCATATCTAAGTGTGTGTTTATGAGGCAGTGATTAGTATATGCAGGGTATGCTCAGTTTGTGAGAGGCTTTGTAACACACTTAGGAACGATTTCTCTATCTCCACAAACAAATTTTAGCTTATTTAATTCCTTATGTAGATATACTTTATTGTAAATCAATAAAGTATAATATAGTATTATAAAATATGATAAACTCTGGAGCAAATATATGAACGCCCCCCTTTTTAAAAGAAAGGGGTGCGGGGGTGAGTTTATAATAATTATATTTAGGCATAAATTATTTAAAATATAAATAAATTAATACAATTTCGAATGCAATTACAAATAAACTATTACAAACAAAATAATATTGTATATTGAGCTGTAGAAAGTATGTTACTTACATAAGCATACCCTTTAATGAATATCGTAATAACAGGGTATCAATAACCTATTAGATAACTTTTTTTTATTATAAACTTGTTTAAGTGCTATTTGTGTTTGATTGCTGTTATTATTTTGCCCATTTTTGACATTCATTTGTAGTTACACTGGTTTAAATCGGGCTTTAAGATCTCATAAGTACATATAGAGATAGTTACGCATATGTTTGTGACTATATGTGTATGTAAGTATATTTGATTATGAATAAATGTTTATTGTATGCATACAATTAACTCTGGCTTCGAGGTTAAAATGAAATATGAATTATTTGGGATTTTAATATTTTTGTTGGTCACTAAAAAATTAAAATAAAAAAAATCTGTATCTTTAGCTTCTCTATATACCCCCAAATCAGCATTAACTTTGATTGAGCTCTTCAATAAAATCTGTATACTGTTTACAGGGTATCATCAGAGGCCTTACATTCTCTTGGAAATCTGTATATAGTTTGATCCACAAAGTCACTTTGGTTGTGGTCAATTTTGGAACCATTAAAATTGGAAAGGCAAATGGCAAATTGCTTAACAAATAGCAGTAAATGCAGCGGATGTGGAATGACGAACTAATAAAGCCCAAAAGCAAATAAAAAGACAGACAGACAGACAGACAGACAGGAACAGGACTTGGACTTGCACTCGCATTGAATGAAGCCATTTGATTGGAGGCGTGGCATATGGAGGAATATGAGAGAAATGGGAGGATTTGGTAGGAACACGGGCTATGGACATTGGCAATGCAAAAAACCGCAAATTTCAATTTTCTAAGCAAATCATACGTAAACTTTTCAAGCGACTTGCGAATGAGCCGAATGGAAAGCCAATGTAATCAGTCGAGCGGTTGACTTGGCCTTTCATCAGGAAACACAAATACAACTACAAATACAACTACATCTATATATTTATATACACGTGTACATGTATGTATGAGTATATGTACACACGTATGTGATGTCAGGACTCTGGCGACTCCTTGGCGACAAAACTTTTGCTGGCCAATCAAGCAGAGCCAAAAGCTAAAGCCAATGCGGAAAGCCAAATGGAAAGACAGCTCGACAAGTTTTAAGTAAATCTAAGCAAAATTACAAATTATGCAGAGGAGCTGCGAGAGGAAAATGAAGTCCACAGACAGCACAGAAAATGCACAAATGTGGGCGTTGCGAAAATTGCTGCTGGGGCCAAATTGAAGGGTCAGAAAATTGATCCTTTGGTTGAAATGCGACAAATACATATAGTACATACATACACCATAGTTGTGGACAGCAATGGACAACCGTGTCCCTAATGCAATTATAAGACCCACAAAAGCACATCCCATACACTTTACGGTCCACACTTAATTGACAATGCAAATTTAATAAACATTTGCAAAACTTGTAATCGAATTAGCCCCGCAAAACGAAAAATGTTCATAATAAGTATAAGCTTCTAACCTAATAGACATTTTGGGGTTGGCAGTGGTCCTGGTTGCTTTTGGCTTATAATTCAATTTTAGCTGCTACCAAGGACAAACCACAAAAGAGTTTTCAGCACTTATGCATCAACTAAGGATTCGGTTTGGCTTTCGGCTTGTGACTTCAACTAGGACTCGAGCTTATGTTTTGAATCTGAGTTGCAATAGGGGTTTGAGATTGAGTTTATGTTGAATTTGTGGTTGGGTTTTTAGTCACAGTTACAGCTACAGCTACAGTTACATCTACAGTTACAGTTACATCTACAGTTACAGAGTCCTCTCGATATGTGTGGGTGTCGAAATCTCATTTTGTCCCTTTGCCAAGCAAATAAACTTTGCGATTTCATTGTGGCCAAGAAAAGCAGTTGACTGCAGACCATTTTGGCCATTGCATTTTCTTTGGAGTGATTCAGTTACTGTGTAACTGTGCTCCACAAGAAAATACCGGCTGGAACAGGTCTAACCACTGAAACGTGCCTTAACTTATAAAATATGGCAAGGCAGCTGCCAATTGCAAAAAAACCCACAGGATTAACATTGTGACCCCAAGAGGATGTAGTAATACTCTAACTCCAAATAAAATCGAATGTGTTTTATACAATATTTAATAATAAATAATTTTTGAATGGTTTTATTACATTTTATAAACTTGATTTAACCAGAATTATAAAGTTATTATTAAATGAATGTTCTATTACCAAATACAAAGCATAAGTTGCTCTTTACACTTAGTAATTAATATTAAATCGAATAATAAAGTTTACTATTGTATTTACCAATTGTATTTACCTCATCATTTAAGTAAATATTAATTTATCAAAATTTAAAGTTACATTGTTAAGTTATTAACAAAAACTTATTACACTTATTTGGACTATTTAAACAAACTTGAATTTAAGTTAAGTCATTATTAAATATGATCTTAAATTGTATCAAAAAGAATAGCATTTAATGAGAAGTATTTATTTAAATAGTATAACTAAACTATATATTGCGCAATTCAACTGGTTAAAAGTTAAAAGTTATATTGTTAGAATATTCAAAATACTGTTAAATTGGAAATAAATCTATTAGTGATTTATCTTCCAGTTCCAAGTTAATTTTATAGAAATGGGAATAAGTTTTTGGTTACTCTAAAAATTGTTATCATATTACAATTTTCGAAATCGTATATTAGAGAAAGTTCAAGTGAAAGCAAGAAAAAACTTCAGTTTTATAGAATCAATGCGAACATTTTTAAAGCGGAATCAAAACGTGTCTCAAATGTTGTAAAGCCTAGAAAAATGTATTGCCTACTTTTAGGCAGGAATATCGATATATACGTTATCGATAAAATTGACTTGTGTTGTAGTAATCGTAATAATACGGCGTTAATATGATTATTAACATTAACATTTAATTATATACGGAACAATAATTATTCTGATTAGTAATAATATCTGAGGAGATGGAGGACAAGTTCATCTTTTGTAAGCTGCGTTACAATCCACATGACAGAGTAATGATAACTTTCTGGTGAGTGCTTAAGATACCACAGTGGCACTTGTCGTTGGCCCCAAGTGGTTTTGCTATTTTGGGCACCCCACATTCTCAGTGGCCCAAGGGGCGCCACCTGTTATCGAGGGGAGGTGGCATGTGGGGGAGGCCTATCGCAGAAGCACTCGACATTAAAATGCTGGCAATGTGTAATAACTGAAGCTGCAAGAGGTTAGTGGATGGGAGAATGGAGACTGAGACTGTGACTCTGACTGCGACTCAGGCTGAGAGTCTTCTGACAGGACGCTGAGCTAGCAGCAGTCAAGGATGTGACAGCGCTGAGCCCATTTGACACAAGCATAATATAATAAAAACCGCAAACAAGTAATGCCATCCTAAACCCCTAGACGACTCCTTGCCCCGTTGAAGTGGATCAGAAGTGAACAGAAGGCAGGACACCACATCACATCACACAACGGACGGAGAGTCCAAGTTGATTCCAAGTCCAAAGAAGGAAGCAGCATATAATGCAAGCGGATAACCACGAGGATGTGTGTGTGTGTTGGGAAGAATGCCAACGATGACTATGAAGTGTCTCTCCGGCTCGGTCTGGGCCTGGTCATGTTATGGGCCTGGCTGTTATCCTTTTTGGCGTGATTAAGCCACAAGTGCGTGACAATTTAATGCGACATTTATGCCCAAGACAAGAGATTACTATTGAAATCGCGTGACAACAACATCAACAGCAACAGCAACATCAAATATAATAATAATAATAAAAATAATAACAACAATGATAATAACATCAGCAAGCGTAACAACAACAACAACAACATTGCAAGTTGCTTAACACCCACCACGCTGCTTATTTATTTATTTTTGCCATTTGACACCTAAGTGACACATTGTGTTTGACGCTCTGAGAGATATGAGCACGGATTGTTGCAACAGGACATCGCATCACAGTCATCCTGCCACACAAATCCATCCACTTTTTTTCTTCCTATTCCGCTTTGGCCAACAACAAAAATAGATGTCAAAAATATAACAAAGCAAACACCAAATAATATTGATTTATTTAATGCAATTCTACGCTTAAAGTATTTTGTTTATGAATCGAACTCTTCTAGAAATTCAACTCTTTAGTCTTGAACGAAAATGAATAGATTAATTGATAGAATGAATAGAAAATTGTATTATTAACAAATTCATTTTTTGATTATTTTTAAGCTTGAGTCGAATATTTGATTTATGTATCCAATTATAAAGAAATAGTCAATTTATAGTACGTTAACTAAGCAATGATTTATTTTGTATTCATTTAGTTTGTGTTATATCGAATTTCTTAAATTATCCTTAAATTCTCGACTCGACGTCAAAGACAACAAAGCAACAATTAAATATTCATAAGCGTTCGAGTTTTGTTGGCTTGACTTTGATAATAGCCTTAATTGATTGGGCTCAAGAGACAAGACAAGTTAATATCAAATTCTCAAATTTATTTCGAGTGCGAAATAATCCAAATTGCATATTGAATTTCATTTTCATTTTCAGCAATACTTTTCCACAAATTTGCATTAAATTTGAACTGTTATTAAATTTTATTTGTTGCAAGCTGGCAAAGAAATGGATTCAAATTATGACATAATCAGCAATAGCATGACTTTTGACAATTTCGAGTATTTAAATGTTGCTTTTAACTGTGAAATATATGTACATATATTCCACACAACTGGAGTTTCGGGTAATTTCAATAAATGGAATTTTAATTGAATTCCTTAGAAATATCTTTTCCATTCATTTTGAAAATTCTGTTGTTGTATTGCAACAATGAAATTTGTGCGCTACACCTGGACGTGGAGGCCAACAAAACTGTTGGTTTCTTGTCTGGCCAAAATGGCAATTTCCACAGCCAATTCCTCCCTGAATACCCCTACTTTCCTCTCCCCCCCCCACACACTGCCATCTGAATCCGTCTGCTGAATTAAAATCGAAATCATAACATGTCAACACATTCACATTTTGTAATGCAGCAAACTAACCAAAAATAATAAAAGCCAGCTGGTCAGGCGGCTAGTTCAAGTTGGCTATAATGGGGACGGGAATGGGGATGCAGGGGGTGGGTAGAGGCAAACAGAGAGCTAAAAATCCAAATGCAAATGAATGAAGCAGTGACATGCGGGGCAAAAGAAGAGCTGGACATTTTCGACGTATCTGGTTGAACAGGTGTGCCAGTTGCTTTATTCTGCACATAAAAAACTATGCAAAGAACAGCACCTCCTACTCCGACTCCCTATCCCTGTCCCTTACTCTTTCTCTTCTTCCGCTCTCTCACTCTCTGTTAGTCCCTCTATGTTTGTTGGCGGTATAAAAACGTAATAACAAAGTTGGCGCGTTGCTTTTATTGCCTTTTGGCTGCGTTTGGGTTTGTGACTCTGTGCCGACAGTAAAAACTATTTACACACACCTACATAAACACACACACATCGAGGCAGAAGAAAGAGAAAGATAGAGAGAAAAAGAGTGAGAGGGAATAATGTTTACAAACAAAATGCCAATGGACACAGATGCCATAGAGTGTTGTCATATCAGTGCTAAAGTTACCGCATGGCGCTGAAAAGTATGCAATGCCGCACCACATACACTCAAAGAAACAACCAGTATAGTTTATTGAAATGTTCATACAAATCCTAAATCAAATGAAATATGACTCTAAGACTCTTTATTTACATAATGGAGCAATATCTTTAGTCTCTATGACTTACTATGACTTTTCTCGAGTCTCTATAATCTAGAAAGTAATTTGGTTAAGATCTCACGACCATGCAATGTTTCTAGTCCGCACACACTACAAGTTTTTGAGACAATAGAATCTTACGCAGAAAAACAATTTCGGAATTGTGGAGTTTAACATGAAAATCAATGTAAAGATTTGGGCGATTTCGAAGCTCCTTAAGTTGAGTAAGAAATACTTCATTTAAATATGGTTTTTTATTTCATTGCCAGCATTCATTTTTACGATCGGAGAGTCTTGTAATTAACCCAAAATACTTGGGGTTAACTTCCTATTTTAGTGGTATTTTAATATCAATTTATTCACATATGTATATACTAAATTTTAAAATTTTATTCTACCTGCATTCTTTAAAAGTCTGTGAAAAAACTAAGAGCTCTACCACTAATCTTTAGTAAATACGAAAATAATATTAAAATTATTCTTTAACCAGCGTGAAGAATTTGAATATGTACAAAAATCTTATGCATTTTATTTCATTATAATTATCCAAATATTGAAAGTTGTATATATTTGTTATAATAAATCCTCTTTAGCAATATAAATCTTATTAAAAAATTAAGTCTAATATATGGAGTTTTAAGTATGTAATACATAATAAAATCTTTGTAAAAAATGTTTAACTTTTATATTTTACTATCCCAATCTTAGATGATAAATTTAAATTGAAAATTTATATATTAAAATTGTTTTTTTTTTTGGCAGAATATATATAAATACATAGTTGCTTTCTTTTGCTCCGTGTAGCCCAGTAGGGAAAGCAGGGTGTGTGTCGGAGGAGCAGGAGCAGGAGCAACATGGGGCAGCATGAGGAGCAGTCACCTCCTTGTTTCTTGCAACAGCAGCAAAGTCGCATTGCCCGTTAGCGTTTTCATTTCAAATTCAAATGCTGTTTGCATAAAAAACGAGGCGAAGACGTCACGTACATTGCCTGCCACACGCTGCATGCCACAAGCTACAATTGCTAGCTGCTGTCCCACTGTGCGATGGCCAAACACGATGGCTATGGCCAAAATATTATTATGACTGAGTGACTGACTGACTGAGGTGACTCTGTGTGTTGAGAGATGGAGAGAGGGAGAGAGAGAGAGAGAAACAGACAGAGAGAACATTGCCAAGTGACACTAACAACAACAATAAGGGTGGAGAAGTGGAGGAAGTGTAAGAGGCGAGGAGAAAGAAGAAGAGTGAAAAAGCATTGGCCTTCGGCATTTCACTGTTTGCCATGTCGTTGGCCGCTAGGGGCGCTGCACGGTCGCGAGCCAAAATCGAAAATGAAGCAAAATTGCAAAGATGCACCTTGGGGCAACACAACAGCTGGCATCGACGCGCCGGTGATCTGGCAACGCTCTGTTGCAGCCAAACATCCTAGATAGAAAGAGATGGACAGAGAGAGAGAGAAAGTGTGTGTCCGGTGTCCTGCATGCTCTGTGTCTGTGTTCGGTTAAATGGATTGTTTACTTTGATTACAAAAATATGGCAAATGTTTGCACGTTTGATGTCTCACTGCCTGTGTGTGTGTGTGTGTGTGTATGTTGATGTGTGCTAGTGTGTGTATATATATGTAAGTGCATGTGTGCTAGTGTGTTTGTCTGACTTTTTACCAGCTAGAGATGAGTAACATACTTGCAGTTAAATATATCGCTCAATTTCTTGAGGACTCTTATAACTCCTATTGCAATATTTGGTTTTCTAATTACTTATTTGGATTTTTTCGCCTGAGTATTTTTGAGTATCAAATGTTAGCAGCTTGGTTTTAGAATTTTGTTTGTCAGGGCATTTACAAAGTCAGTACAGGGTCTCACACAGTCAAGTATGCTGAACTATAGCTTTTGACCTTATTGCTATAAATAGTACGATAGTTTTCCTATGTGATATGTCGATGCTTGAAAGGGAGCGTTAAGAATATGTTATTAAAAGGAAATGTAAGTATAGATAAGTTTTATTATAAGCTCTTCTATTTCTTCTGCATTTATTAGGCTCTTATAATTCCCAAACGGTTCAAACTCGTGCTTCTTTTTGTCGTCCTTTAATAGATCTTAACACGTTTCATCACAATATCATCTCTAGTACAATAAATGCAAAGGCAACGTCACTCAAACACAGTCCAAAAGAAATGGCAAAGGGGTAAGGATGATACAAGGGGGATCATCAGATTGGAATTGAGGGAAAGGAGAATGAAAAGACAAATGCCGTTTGATGCTGCGCGCATGTAAAATCCGAAAGCTAACATTATTGCAAAATAAAAATAAAAAATCTGATGTTATACATTTGACTTTGGTTTATTTTTATGAATTTTCAGTGCAGTCGCCATCGCAATCGCCATCGCCATCGCTATTGCCAGACACGCCCCACCGCCCATCGGGAGCTGTTCTTCCTCTTTCTCCTTCATTTTTGGAGGAGATTTTACTGTCGGGCAGGTGGTTGGGATAACAACAAAGGATTGAGGATTGTACGAAGGGGTATTTGGTTGAACTGAGTATATTTCAGTTGAATGTTGAATGTTGAATGCTGAATGGTGAACGGAGTTTGAATAGAATTTTTTATGACGTGTTTGAATGTCGACATTCTATGGAGATAGTGCAGAAATTCAGAAAAACCAAGTGGGAACAAAGATGAAGAAGTGGAGTAAAGAATGCGAAGATAAGAGAAGATAAAATGAGATACGAGAAAATTGATTGAATTATGACTTGAAGACAATTTCAAGAATACTTAGAGAGTCTGTTAATGAAACTGAAAGGGGAGACAAACAGAAGGAGAAAGAGAAAGGGCGAAAGAGAGAGAGAGAGAGAGAGAAAGACAGAGAGTGAAGTGAAGAAATAAGGTGACCGAGAAAGGTTGGGTAGAGAAATGGATTAATAGAGTCATGGATCTCCTGAGATCACAACCCTCGTAGAGCTATAAAGGGAAGTGAGGAGAAGTCATGGCTGAGCCAGTTCAAATAAATATACGGAAATATTCTAATAATAATATAAATAAATTAGTTAAGGACAATTTAACTTTTTAACTTAACTACTGACATTCAAGAAAATATCACAAACAATACCTTATCAAGAATACCATATTGTTAATAAATAAATAAATGAAGTTATTGTTTAACTGAACAATTTTCTAGTAGCTCAGTTTGACAAAACTGAAAATGATTCGATTTATAGATTCGATTGAAGGTATCAGAAAGCCCTTAACTTATTTTAAATACTTTCGATAGACAAAATACTTTATGATTATTATATTGGTTTAATCAAGTGTATCAATAATCTTAACTGGTGACTTAAATCAATATAGTAAATCATTTATCACGTGCCCAACCTTTCCATTTAACATGAACTATCATTACCATTATTCTCATCATATTCGTCCCGTATGACATATTTGCACTTCATTGTGAAATTAATATTTTAAATAAAAACAAATATTGAATGAAAATACTAAAATAAAAGAGAAACTTTTATATTTTATTAGCTCTGGCAACAAACGGACAATCCCAATGACCACGCCCACAATGCCAAATAGTTTGATACTCCTCGACTAAGCTCTATGCACATATACATATATATTTGTCTATTTCAGTTTTATTTTTTTTTTGTTTCTCTTAGCGCATTTTATTTTATTAATGCGAATGTGTTTGGCAAAATAGGAGGAAGTGGGAATGAGTTTGGAACAGGGAATAGGGAACAGGGAACTTTGAATGCCAGGATGTGCCCAGGACGCTATTATGGCAGCTATTTGTTAGCACACGAGTTGCCCGACCGACAGGCATCCTACTCACTGAGCGGGGGGGGGGGGGACCCCCAGAGGTTGGATAACGGGGCGTATGCGCTACACTCGGATAATTATTCTCGCGCTCGGCGGTCCGCCCAGAGACGACGACCACATGTCGCTCATGATTAATTGAAAGATTCTCTCAACTGTTTCACTTTGTTTGTCCTTTATTTTTCTCTATTTTTCTCATTCATTTTTTTTCGTTTTGGTTTGGTTTTTCGAGCAGAGTTTGTGTGGCGTTTTGATAAATTGAAACAGCCTTCAAATTTCAACAAATTTCTACGATTGTCGAGCGGTTTGCATGGCGAATGTCAACATCAAGGTCCGACAGGCGACAGGCGACAGCTGCTGGACAGGATTAGCATATGGAGTTATACGGAGCAATGAACTTTTCAACCCTTAAACAATGCCAATTTCATACTTGAAAACTATTCAAAGTTTCTTGTAATTATAAGATATTTATATTTTCTAATTAATATCAGCAAGCTTCAATGCAGATTTATAATTCTGCATATTTTAGCTACACTTGGTTAATTCTTTTATAAGCTTTCTAATTTGTTATGCTTTTTATATCTTTACTTCTTCGCTTAACTATTCTAAATATTTATCCAGCTCTTCTAATTAATTTCAGCAAGTTTAAAATTGTGACATTGGGTAATTTGCTTAGTAAAGCATGGAAATTCAAGCAATTGAGAGATTTCTAACCATGTTGTGCTTTTAAAGCTATTTAAGAAGTGTTTCTTAAGAGTTTCTGAAATGTTTTTCCGTTTATTTTGTGTTCTTATACATTTTAATATATTTCAAGAAATGTTTATGGACTCTTTTATAGCTCATCTTGATTAGTACTCGAAATTGCGTACTTTTAATAAAACAATGCTTCCACATTTAAAATGCTTTCAAAACTTGTCTTTTTATATTAAAAACAGCCTTTACATTGATGTGAATTTCATTCATAGTTCTATGGTTAATTTTTATAATGTTTATTTATCTGCATTTAATTGACATTGTTACTCATCAAAGCGATGTTTCTAGTTTTGCCGAAAAGTCGACGGAGAATCTAAGAAATTAAAATGAAAATTTGTTTGATGGTTTTCTGTTACTTTTGATACCCTTACTTTGTTATTTATAATTACCAAATAATTGAACATTTTCCAAAAGAACAAACATAAATTTCTTGTTTCTTGTTTATTATTTTATAAAATAAAATTACACTTTATCTAATAATGATTATAGGATTCCAAATTTCATTCACATTTTCATTTTCTTTTTTTTTTAGAAATCTTGAAAGGCTCTTTCCAATCTCAGTTTAGTTAAGAATTTGTTGTTAGCAAGAGCATTTGTTAGTCGATATGTTGCCATTAATTGATCAAATTTGCTGCCACTACAGAAGCTTTTATCAGTTACAATCTTGCCTCTTGACCGGGTTCTCTGTACTCATTAGTTGGGCCTTCAAAACGTTAAACATGTTCCAGATAAGGTGCCACTTAAGGTGGCAACAATGCTATCAATAGATGGTGCTACCATGACAGCATCACCAATTGCTCGGGTAGTTTCAAAATGTCAGAGCACAAAATCACATTTGAAGACCAGCAACAGGAGCAGCTGGTGACCGTCACCAAGAAACGGGATGATCTTCATGTCTTCCTCGCCGGCTCGAGGCCAAGTGTCTATCGACTATCGAAGCGTCAATTGCTATTGTTAATGTTGCTCTGTGGCTCATCGCTAATTGTACTCTATGCCTACTGGGATGTGATGATGCTCACCGCATTTAGTCGGAATCGTAATCAGGAAAATCAGGTCTCCACCGAACCACTTGGATTGAAACTGGAACGAGAGGTGCGTGTTCTCTGCTGGGTCCTAACTACGCCCAAGTATCACAAATCTCGAGCGGTGCATATACAACGAACGTGGGGCAAACGATGCAATAAGATCTACTTTATGACCTCGGAAAAGGATGACGAACTGGAGACCATTATTCTTACCAAACCAGATAAATACGAAGTGCTTTGGGGAAAGACTAAGGAGGCATTCACATACATCTATGAGAACAAACTGGATGAGGCCGACTGGTTCATGAAGGCCGATGATGATACGTAGGTGAAGTAGTGACTAGTAAGGGAACAAGTGGACATATCGGCTGTTTTCTCATCTTTCCTACAATCTTACAATCTGGATAAACTTGCCAATACATTACATAGACTGTAAGGTTATTGGCAAGCTGAGAAAACAAACCTAAGTTAACTAGATTCAATTAATCAGCGGTTTATGGATCTGTTAATGATACTGAAACTTTGTGAACTAGTTACCAAGTGAACTACTTAGTCAAGTGAACTACTAAGTCCATAGTCAACTACTTATTTAGTTAATGTTCGGTTATTTTAGCTTAGCACAGATAAGTTGTTTACTTAAATTCAGCTCGAAGAATTTGTGTAGAGTAGTTATTTTCAAATATATGGAAAGAAGTTTTTAATTTCTCAGGGTTTAAAATCAGTCTTTACATTGACACTATCGTTATAATTTTGTTAAATTTAATGCATTGTTCAGATAATTATAAGTGGACCAAAAGGACTAAGAGAATCTTTCCTTGTGAGAAGTGGCTTTTAAGACTTTACTATAGTACAGAATTTTTTGTGTCTGTCCGACAATATGTGATGATTAATAATCAATAATTAACTCTAAAATACTTGGAGAATACATATTCTCATTTAATTATATCTTCATTTACTTTGCTTAAAAATGTTCCTTAACAATTTTTGAACTGTAGGAAAGTTATTACCATTTAGATCGATAACATAAATATCTCCTGTTATTACCATTTATATCGATAACACAAAGGTCGAACAGAATATTTAATCAATAATGTGTTTCTATCTAAGTGAGACTACTATATTTATAAAGCTTAAATAATATTCTTATTTCTTAATCTGTCAGATTTCTAACCGATTTCTGTTTCTTTTCAGCTTTGTTTTTGTGGAGAATCTGAGACACATGCTATATCCGTACTCTCCAGACATGCCTATATATTTTGGTTACAATTATAAGCTGTTTAACTCGAATCAAAAGAATGCGGTATGTCAACAATTGGATTCATTTGGAGTCCCATTCATTCTTTACTTCTTACTCTCTCACACACACTCTGTTTGTCTCTGTCCTTGTCAGACATACATGTCGGGGGGCAGTGGGTACGTGCTTAGCCGTGAAGCATTACGTTTATTTGTGCACGGCTTAAATGACAGCAGCAAGTGCCGGCAACAGGACGATTCCGCCGAGGATGTGGAGGCGGGTGCTTGTCTTTTCCATTTGGGCGTTACCGCTGGCGATTCACGCGATTCCAAATTGCGTAATCGCTTCTTTCCCATGGCACCATACTCTTCACTACTCTCACATTACAATGGCATGGATTTCTGGCTATTCAAATACGCCTTTTATAATCCCCGTGCAGTAAGATAGTTTCTCTCTCTCTTTTTTTTTCTAACAAATCACTTATTTCTCTATTTCCATAGTGCATGAATTGCCTCTCCGATTATCCGGTGGCCTTTCATTATGTGGCGCCTGAGGATCTCTATGTTTTCGATTATCTCAGCTATAGACACGATCTCTATGGGCGCCAGTCTGTAATAGAGCATCTTCCCGAGAAAATTGCACCCGGTCAGATAGTTATTCCCCCCTCGGATAATTAAAAATTTCATTATATAGTTTTTTTTATTTTCTTATTTTTTTTTTGTTTTGTGCTGAAATAAATGTGTATGTTTATTTATTGATATCAAATATATTTAGTTGGTGTTATTGAATTTCAAAATTAACCAATTTTTTATATTTATGCCTTTTATTTATTATTATCTTTTTCTTCGGTATATAATTAGTCGAATATCTGTCTTACAAAATTAATTTAAGAATTATTGAGAGTTAAGTTATCTCAGACAACTTATCTGTTTATATTATATGCGTTTCTCTACAACATATATCGTCACTGGTTGATATAAAATTGATTCATATATAATGCGTAATACACTCTATTTCTGAATCATATTACCAGACCACAATTGAAGCGATTTTTAGTCCTCTCTAATCATTTTCAGTTCGTCTTAACGTATATATATTGCCTCAGCTGTTGATCCTGATCAAGAATATCTCCAACGCCTCCTTCTACCTGTTGCATTCTTTTACTTTAATAAATAGTTGAGCTGGTGAGTTGAAGACAGATTTCACGTTACTTTAAACTACAAATATAATTTTCTTTTTAAAGCGAGAAATGAAATTATAATTTCCAATCGTATTGATTAATTAATTGACATGTGTTGTACACTTTTCATTTTTATTGTCTATATTTTACCAAATTACAATTCTGGTGGTTTTAGGCTGACGTCTTTCACAAATATATCGAGTTGGCTTATTGCAAGATGCATCATTGAGTCCTCTGTAATCATGTTCAGTTTGTCTAGAGCCAAGCTCATCACAGTGCTCAATACCCCTTTCATTATCAGGTTGACCTCGAGCCCAAAGTCCATTGATTATAGGTTGACCAGTAGAGAGCCAGAAATGTCTACTCTGATGTCCCAAGTCATTGCCTGAAGTCCAGTATAGATCTTCGATATTGTTATCTGCCAAGTAATTGTTAATCATGTTCCATTCTTCGATTGTTTGAAAAGAAATTAGCTCAGCATCCATTGCATGGCATCTTTCGTTGGCCACAAACCAGTTTGCTCTCATTTTCAATTCAAAATAGTATAGTCCTTGACCAAGCTCCTGGAACGGAGCTGTCTCAAAGCCATGGGGAATGCCTGTTTAAGGTAGGAATAGAAATCATTATCTTCTATTGAATTCACCTTTATTATCTTACCATCAAAATTTTCAGTGGTTATATTGTATGACAAACTAGTTGCCAACAAGCTGAAGGCTATCAGGACAGAAACTACAGTCTTGAACATTTTTTTATTACTAAAATATTCTTCAGCGTTTAGGGATTTATATACTTGCAAAAAATTATGTTCTCAGCTTATCTGAATGTCAAATATATAGTATATTTATGCTTCGATAATATTCTTGATACCTCTGATGGTAGATAATTATTGCAAAATTAATCAAAATGAGTAATGGCCTCTCCAGTGAAAAAGATAAGCATTTGGCAAAAACTGATCACAATTAAAAATTGGCCAATAAAAAAGGTGATAATGGAAAGCATTAGATTGCTGCTGACAACGTTATCAGTACTTTCTTCTTTGCATTAAAAATTATAAGCAAATAGTAATCATTCATAAACAAATAACACAGACAAAGTCAGTGAATGCATTTCAGGCCAAACCGGAAGTTGATATCGCTACCGAGAAATCCGAGCAGCTACTGAGGAATTAGCAGACAATCTTCCGACGTGAAAAAACAACCAAAAAATACCCAATCAGGCTGATTTAAAACAATTTCAAAAAATATAAAATATGACTCAATTTATTGAGCCCGGCATTAAAACTCCCTGTGGAATTAAAGGACAAATTATCTTTCAAATATATTTGCTTTGTATTTGTGCTGTTAACAGATTGATCCAAATTCTTTTAATCATTTAAAATCCATCCCAAATTTAAAATAAACTCGACCTGACCGTAAAAATAAGAAGTCGTCATATTAAAATTTGAGCTCGTAGGTAACCTAGATTGTAACCATCTGTGAGATCCTTTCGTTAATTCGGACGCACAGACAGACTATATCGAGTCGGCTTCTGATGCCGATAAAAACTATATACATATACCTTATACGTCGCCTCTTGGCTGTTACATTCTTTTACTCTTTGCTTCTATCTTCCTTTACATACGAATTATTTTCGTTTTCCTTGGCAAGATTCTGTTACATTTCAGTCCCTTTTTATTATTTTTCACATAGAAATACAAGTATTTCTGGACACACATTCCAGAGCTAGTTGTACAGAATTGGGTCACATATCCAATGGCTTAGAGGAAAACCTGCAAATTGCTAGTTTATTTATTAAAACAAATCTTTTGTACAATTTGACCAAAATCTACATATATTTTTTATGTGTGTTGCATTTCATAATAAATTCGCAGAGAGGGAAAAGTTCTTGGTCGAATCTTCGCTAAACAAACAAAAAGTCGTCTGTGGTCGATGTCTGTTAGGTGTTTGACTGGTGGATAGTCATTAGTCCGTCTCACATAGCTGGTGGCTGCAGCTTCTAATTGGCGTCCAGGCAACATGAGAGCAAAGAGTCAAAAAGCAGAGCAACAACAACAAGAATGGAATAGGGGAAGAACAATGGCCATGGCCATGGGCAAGTGCAGTCTATACACACTTTTGTAATCAAATGAGGTAAAACAAGGTATGCTGATAATGAAGTTCAAGCTAATCATAATGATGTTGATGTGAATGTTGATGTTGTAGTTGCTGTTGATGTTGATGTTGATGATGACGGCAATGCCGAAAGCCTAAAGCTCCACAGGCTGGTATAGAATCAACGTCAAGGCAATATCTAGAGGGAAAGTGCAAAACAGGGAAAGAGAAAGAGAGAAGGAGAGAGAAGGAGAGAGAGAGAAATAGGCTGGCATTTGAAATTGCAAATTATGTTTTTGGCCATGGTCAAAATGAGGCGACGACAATCGGCAGTCAACGCGAGGAGACGAGACGAGACGAAAGAAAATCCACAGTGAGAGCGAGAGAGCGAGAGAGCGAGAGAGAGAGAGAGAGAGAGAGGGAGCACTGTCTGCCGAGCTCTAATTATGCAAACTACCTGCTGTTACTCAATTAATCTTGATTACGTTTGTGTTATCCAAATATAATTATGTTGGTATTAATTACATTGGCCAAAGCGGTAGCCAGCACTCAACACTGAACCTGGCCAACTGCAGGACATTTCCAAGCTTTCTCTCCACCTCCCCTCTCCACCTCCCCCTTTGTCTCATTCTTCCCCCTGTTGGCAATTTGTGCACCGGAAATTGTCTGCTGCGAGTATTCTCGTATTTGAGCCCGTTGGCCTGGCACTAATATTGCCAACAATGTGAACAACAACATAGTAGTAGTAGTTGGCCAACTAGTCAACCAGCTGGCCAATATCCCAATTGAGCCTACTACAAGCTGGCCTTCCCCTCTACCTCTACCTCTACCCCATCCAGTACACATCCTGAGCGAGCATATGTTGAAGTAACTGGTAGTACCAGCAGTAGCAGCGTCAACGCATTAGGCCCAAAGTGTTTGGCATTAGAAACGCCAACAGTGCGCGAGCTCATCATAATCAATGGCAACATTTCACGTGACTTTGACTTGGCTCTAATTGGTCTCTACAACTACAACTACAGCTATAACTCTACAACTCCTGCAACCGCATTGAGGCAAAAAGGAAAAGTGTGCAACGAACTAAACACCTTCAGCAATTGGGCCAAGTTGTGATGTGTCCTATTAAACTTAATGCTGCCGTGTTGAAATTTATTAGCCATGAAACGAAACTTTCACCGATTAAGCTCATCTATGTGTATGTGTATGTGTACTTGGATATGTATGTATTTATAGTAAGTATGTGTTCCTATTTTCCTAGCAGGGAACAAGTACCGTTTAAGCACTTTAAGACGCTGTTCAATATTATCCTCAATTTATGGGTACAAGCATAATAATGGAATCATAAATTGAACATGCTTTTATAGAAAATCTGTTAATTGTTTGCAGTTAAACAAAGCATTGAGAACTAAAAATAGAATTGTGAAAATATGAATTAATAAAATTCCATCAAGTAAAAACATTGATAGTCTTAAAGCAGCGGAATTCCTTGGATTTCTTATTGTTACGTAAAATGTTTCCTCCCTGTCTATAAACTCAGTTGAATTGTATAAAAAATATTTTAGAATATATTAAGAATGTTTCAAGTTAATATGAATTGACTGTGAGTCGATTAACTTTAATTGGCCTTAAATGTAAAAATGTAAAATAAAAAACTTATCAGCAACTTTATATTTTATGAATTTTTGAATATGAAGAACAATAACTTAACTTTTTTGTCGCCACTTTAAGTCAATTTTAGTTGAGCTTAAAGTGAAGTTAGTTTTTTTGATTTCACTTAGTTCCTTGTTTTTTTAAGAGGACAAAAAAAAAACTGAAAAATAATTTCAACAATATAGCGTCAATTGCATCTGACGCAGGGTCGATTGAACTGAAAACTATGTCAAATTGTAATTGACAAAGAGTTGAGGCAGAGAGAGAGAGAGAGAGAGAGAGAGAGAGAGAGAGAAAAACGAGACAGATATTGAGAGAAAAAGAGGGAAAGAACGATGGAAACATAAATGAGAATTGCTGTCAATTGTGTCATTTCTTCTCTTAATCGCCCAAGCGTCACTGAAGGCGATTTATTAGAGAAGGAACGACAGACAGAGAGAGAGAGAGAGAGAGAGAGAGAGAGAGAAAGAATTGTAAAGAGGTGTAAAAAAAGACGATTGCCTAGTTGTAGGTGTATTTCTATATGTGTGTATGTGTGTGTGTGGGTCACACAAATCATTTTCAGTTTGTACAATTTTTAAGTCAACTTTTGTCCTTTTTGTTTTGGGCTCCAACTTGCTTGCTAGCTGTGCCACTTTTGTTTAGCCGGCTCACACACACACACACATGCACATGCACACACACCAGCACACATACATATGTATATGGTATACACAGATACACATGGCACACTTGAAATGCTGTTGCTCGGCTGCACTTCCGGTCTTTTCGGCTGCATCGCCATTGACTGTTCAACCATGCAGCTGAACATACACACACTGATACTAACATACATGCATACACCCACTCACACACACACATACACGGACACACGGTATCAGGCTCGCCGGCATATCCGGACTGTGTGGACGCTGCCGTTGCCGGCAGCAGCTATCCTTGTACAGTGGGTTCAACAATGTTGCAATAATATTGCAACAATTACAATAACTTAACTATTTTTATTTGTATTTATGTGATCAATTAATAAAATATGTTTTTTGAGTAGAAATTATTATATCTAGATTTTGTTAGGTGCTGTGAAAAACGTTTGAAGATAAACCTACATATAACTGTTTTCTTTAAGTTTGTTTGATATTTAAAATAAAAATTTAAATGACATTTATACTTACAATTATACTTAATTTACCGCAGAAAGTCAGAAATATTTAATTTAATTTTAAAATACGGTTTTTATTCATAATAATAAAAATAAGAACATAATTAAAAATGTTTCTCAAAAGTGACATCACCTTTTTTCTACAGAACGGAGCTGGAACCTTTGGGAAACGATTTCCATATATCAAAAATTATATTTAAGTATATTTTTAGGAAAATGAAGAAAAGTATTTTAAGTCTGAATTCGTCTGAATTTTTAAATGTGGGTTACATGCTTCTTTTTCTACCAATAATTGTGGGACACTGTGCAGCATTGTTGTTGCTTACTCTGGACTGTCAGCTTTTCAGCTTGAAGCCATTGAAAAGTTCTCAGTTGCAACTGCAAATTATGTTGCCTGGTGTGCTGATTGTTGTCGTTGCTCTTGTTGTTGATATTGTTGCTGTTGTTGTTGTTGTTGCTGGTAGTGCCTGATAATGGCACACAATGTTTATTTACTTGCTTCAACATTTTTGTTGCTGTTGCTGTTGCTGCTGTTCATTTTACTTTATTTTCCATTGCTCCCGATGGCGCCGGCAGAGTCCAGGCGCCGTGTTGCATGCAACATGCTGACAATGAGACACTTGAGCATTTGGCGCCTGATTGCATGCTACACTCTCTCTTGCAACACCGATTCAGACAGAGACAGAGACAGAGCTAGATTATGTTCTTCTCCATCTCATTCTCGTGCACGCAATGTTTGTCTGCTTTTTGACTTTGACTTAACTTATTTGTTGTCTCTCTGACTCCCACAGCACGTGTGTGTGTGTGTGTATGTGTGTGTGTGTAGCTTACACACACACACACACACACACACACACACACACACACACTTGAGGTGTCCGGCAATGTCGCGACGCCGCTGCCGCTGCCTCTGCCTCTGTCGCAGCTGACGTCGGCGTCTGCACTGCAAAGTTGTCGTGTTGGATTTGCGTAATTTATGCTCTATTTGCCTTTCGGCTTCATTTCACTTTTTGCTACTGCTCCTTTTTCCAAAGTATTTCAATTCCTCCTCTCCTGACGCCTCCTTTTGTGTAGATGTAAACACACATACATATGTATATATGTTATAGCTCGTATCAAGTCTCTAAGCCGTGCAGGATCGACGTCGACATTGATATCACCTGCAATGTGGAAGTGAAACAATTACATCGCATTTAGTTAAACAAATATTTGGCTCAACTTTATTTACTCTAAATTATAAAGCTTTAAAAACTTAAACTTTGATAAATAATAATTAAGTAAATAAATAAATATCTCAGTATTTTATTGATGCACAAAATTCCCTGCAAGGATGTTCTTATAAATATTTGCCGAATATCTAAATTATAAATTATAAATTAAATATTCTGAAATATCTTATTACAAAACGATTAACTAAACAAATATCTACACTTAAGCTTTTTGATCTGTGTTTACGCCATGTTTTATATATTATTATTATTTTCTGCTTAAGTATTTATACTTAATATATTTTAAACTTAAATAAATGTGTTCTCTTAACTGCATCTATGTTTATTTAACTCTATCAAGTATTACTTTTTATTATAATATTTTTAATATGTTTCTTTTTTATATTATTTTCGAAACCTTCTTAATTTGAGCTTAATTTAAAGCTTAGTTACAAATATTTTTAATTTATTGAATTTTTCATAGGTTTACTATTTTAGATTAATTTCTATTTAAGCCTTTTACTTTTCGTATAACTTTTTCTAACATTTTTATTAGCTTTTCAACTGTGTCTCTTTATTGAATTAAAGTTTAGCTTAGTAATTATTTTGCATAAATACAACACACTGAAATTATTTTCTTACGAGTTTTTACAAAATAAAGAAATATATGAGGAATGTAGAGTACAACAAATTCGACCAGAGCTTGAACTTCAGTTCCAACTCCGTTCCAGTTGAGCTTTGTTTGCTGCATTATTTTTATAACATTGCTCAATATGAGAACTCAATAAATTTGCCTTACTTTGGCGGCTGTGCGAGCCATTTCAACAGGCGATTAGTTGCCAGGTGGCCGTTGCTTTTGGCCAGGCTTTCCGACTTGGACTTCTCTCTCCCACACCTTGCCACACATTTGGTGGCAGCAGTTTTTGTGCAACAGTTGAGTGCCAGGGGTAAATTGAATGGCAGGCACTGGGCACACAGTCAGAGTCTAGAGCCTGTTGCCCTGGACAGGAGTAAAAAGAGGGACAGGACAGAGGGAGAGAGAGATGGAGAAAGAGAGAGAGATGAAGACAGGTGAAGCGGGGGGGGGGGCATGGTCCTGGATCTGGGTGGCGCCCTAATAGGTTTTACATAACACACACGTCGCAAATAAATCTAAATGCAACAGCGACGACTGAGGCCGAAGCCGACGAAACTTCATGAAAAATCCTTTAGCAAATAAAATTTACATAGACCACACACACACACACTAACACACCCACCAACACTCACACACACACACACACACACACGTGGACGTTTTCTTGTGAATTTATTTGAAAATTTATTGAGTTTTCGTGTTAACCATGCATAATTAAGTTTCACCAGCCGAGTCGAGTCGAGTCGAGTTGACTCGAGTCCTGGATAGAAGAAGAAGCACCAACAGCAGCAGCAGCAGCAGCAGACTTGGGGCATGAAATCTATTGGCCTGCGGCATAAGCCAAAAAAGTTTTTGCATTTAAATACCCTAAGTCCCCAGGGGCAATGTTGGCTATGTTACAGATCTGTCTATTAAATCAAGTTAAATAATTGTGAGTTATCGTTTAATTATGTTGCATTTCGGGAATACATTCACACCAATAGCAACAAATATTAAAATATTAAAAGGTAAAGAATTAACATAGTTTTAGATTTTAATTCATTATATAATGTATATTTGATAAAAAGTTAATGTACTTAAAGAGTTTAAGAGCATATAAAAACGTTTACCGTATTATATTTAATATTATGTTAATTTAAAAATAGCGTTTTTAAAGTTTATTTGTTATAATAATATGAACTTTCTATTAATTCAATTTTAGTATTTGTAACTTATTGTAATTAATTAATAAAAATAACTAGTGAATTTATTTGAGGAATCTAAATTTATTTAAAATAGTTGAATTGCAAAGAAAACTAAATTTATTTAATAAGCTTTTAAAGTGCATGAAAGCTTTTCACATAAGAAGAGCTAAAAAGCTTTTGCAACGACTTCAGAGACATTAAAATAGATCATTTAAAGATAAAGATTCTGACTTAAAAAGTTGACAAATAAGGTTTTTCTTTGAGTTTAGATGAAGAAATTTCTGGAAATTTTCCCTGATTTATTCTCATTTATTTCTCTTAAAGGAAAACCGATCATACTCCCTCTCAGCGCTTTTCTACAGGGTACAGGGTATACTTGTACATACTTTGCGTGCTTAGTTGCCGTGTTGTGCCATTCCAGGGGGCGTTAAAAGATAGGCTTTGGATTTATTTACGAGCCAAGCGACGGCGACGGCAACGGCGACGGCGTCGTCTTATGTGTCCTTCTTTAATCCTCTCCTCTTACAGGCTGTCTTGACAAGTATTGGTTTAATTCAGTAAATGTTGTTTATGCGTCGCGAGTGGCTGAACGTTATGGCTTAAAGGGGAGGAAGTGCGAGGAGCGAGGGAGGAAATCAAGTTATTTGACTGCTGCTCGAATTATTATTCCTGATTGCATTTATTTGCTTTATTTCTCGCACGGAACTCGGAACTTCATCTATAATGCAAGCAACTTGCCAGACAACCGGGCGCCCAGACTCCACTTGCTCAACTCCGGACTCCAGACTCTGACTCCGGACTCCGGACTGCAGTCTCCAGTCTCTAGACTTGAGTTGCAACTTACGAGTCCTTTCACGTTGTCCTCGTTGCGTCTCGTGTGCCCTTTTTTTTGTTGCTTAAGTGAAATGCATAAAAATCAAATAATTTTCCTGTTTTTCATTTGCCGTTGGAGTCTCCTACCTCCTGTTTCCTCCTCCTTCTCCTCCTCCTGTTCCTCCTGCCCTGTTTCTCTCTCTTCCAACTGCTCTTTTTTTTAAATATGTATATATAAATATATACTTTGAGCCGGCTGTCTCCGACTTGGGTCCCTCCTCTTGGCTTCTTCCCTTTGAAACTGGCAGGCAGCATTCGAAATGTTAAAAGTAATTTCCTCGACTATAGTTGATAGCCACCGTGCCACTGGCTCTGGCCCTGAGACTCCACATCACTCCACTTCCACTTGCTGCCACTTATTCGCTCTTCCCTCTTCCCTCTCTCCCTTTCCCCACTTTCCGTTGCAGCATTAAACTATGCAACACATTTTGCAAGTAGTTTAAGAGCTTGTCCCAGTTGCGTCAAGGTAATGGAAATATATACATGAATATATTTATAGCTCTATATAAACTATGTAAATCTTTTGTCTGCAGCAGAAAGGTTACTTATGAGAGATACTTGTGGATAAGACTATCTGGATATTCTACTTGCAGTAAAATGATCTTCAAACTATTTAAAGTATTAATGTTATATAAAACATATATAAACCCAAAATAATCAACCATAAACAACAGCCCATATTTTTATATTATTTATAACACACTTATTTATTTAAATATAAATTTATATTTTAGCTTACATTTAATTTATAGTCTTGACTTCATTTTATTTTGGCACTAAATTAATAAATAGCTAATTAAAGAAACTTCTAAGCAAAAGTTAGTCGCAAAACTAATCGCAATTGGATTAGATATTTTTATGTTAAGGTTGATGTATGGATTTCTTATAGTTCTATCATATCACTGTTTAAAGGATTATTAATATATAACCTCTCATCTTACTACTTTATTCAAGTTTATAAAATTATTTTTTAATAATGAAGTTATACTCAATTTAAAAACGAGCAGCTCGTATTTACAACATGTTACATTTCATTAACTTCCACCTGAGAAACCAAGCAAATATTTGATTATCTAGGTATGAACTTGAGTTTTAGATAAACCGCAGCTAGAGAATTTGCATTAAGTGTTGTCTTAGTCTAATAATAATGGTAATAATAATGGTAATATATTTATATGAAATTATCTTTCATATATGTATATTTCCCCTACTTGTGGCTGTGAGTCTTGGTTGAAGTACTTTTTTGGGCACTCATGTCAAAGCATTACCAACAATTGCAGCAATAACTACAACTAGAGTTAGTAGCTGCTACTTATTGTATATGGTAACTGTTATTAGCTTTAGTTGGCAAATGCTAATGGGCCACTTCAAGGCGAATTCAAAAGGCTCGGAAGGCGAACCGCAAGCGGAGTCGCAAAAGTGGCATTTAAAACTATGCTGAGAAGGCTTTAAGGCGCACGCGTCGTATACGCAATGCCAAGTGCCACGATTTACATTCCTTTTATGTTTGAGTGAGACGACGGCTGGTGGGTGGTGTGGGTGGATACTTCAGTGTGGGCTGGTGGTTTATCTTGGCTTGCATAATTTGTGGCATTTGGCTCGGTTTGTCATACGGCAAATCGAAATGTTATTTATATGCTGTACGTGTGCTGAAGTCGAAGCTGAAAGCTGAATCTGAAAGCTGAAGCTGAAGCTGAAACTGATGCTGAAACTGAAGCTGGAAGCTGATGACGACAAATGCGAGAATGTCGACGACGTGCAGGGCTTATCGCTGGGCGTGGTCACACTATCTATCTCCTTTCCCTCTCTCTGTCTGTCTCTCTCTCTCTCTCTCTGTGTGGCTATATCTATGCAAACATGTTTTTGATAAGATTTTTACGTGTCTACAAATTGAACTTCCCTCGATCTACATTTTCGCCTCTCTTGCCTGCCTCTTGAAGGTGACCAACTACAACATTTACGTCCCCCCCCGCCCCATCGCCCCCTTTTCCACACGCCCTCCGACTTTGTATCTCGTAAATGGCGCCCAGAAGCGAACAATTTGTATTGGTAACAAACTGATCCCTTTAGCCACAAGTGCCAAGACAATTTAATTAAACAGATTAGCTGTGTGCATTGTTCTTGGCCAACCATTTACCTACTTCGCACACATACACTACACACGCACACGCACACACACACGTTCACGAAAGGAGCATTCAATGATCTCTTGCCTGCAGCATCTTGAGACTAAATTCAAACTCAGCCAGGGCTGACAGTCGTCTGATAAGCGTAAATTACCAAACTAGCTGCTTGGCTCGATGACAATTATTTCAATAGTCTGAAGGTAAAACTTACGTTAGACGAAGAACTAAATACACTGCAGTTTGATTTTAATACAAATAAAGAAAAAAATGATAGACGGTGATAGAGAAGAAAATTATAAGATAGATAGATGGATAGACTAAGAGGTAGACAGTTGTAAAGATGAATAGATAGATAAAAAGACATCTTTAAAGATGTGTAGATAGAGAGAGAGACAGATACCTTGAAGATGGACTGATAGATAGATAGATAGATAGATAGATAGATAGATAGATAGATAGATAGATAGATAGATAGATAGATAGATAGATAGATAGATAGATAGATAGATAGATAGATAGATAGATAGATAGATAGATAGATAGATAGATAGATAGATAGATAGATAGATAGATAGATAGATAGATAGATAGATAAATGGACATATGAGCTATAGAGATAGATAGAAAGTTATAGAGATGTATAGATAGAGGATGAAAGGAATAAGGTTGATTTAAAAATAGTGTCTGAATAGGAGAGAATAATTTTAAATTTTTTTTGTTTAGCTGTATAGAAAATAAACGCGTTTTATTACAGTATACGGATAAACTTTTATACAGCATTGTTTTTAAGAATTGAAGGTGCCACATAAGTGGACTCTTTTCTCTATTTTCGGTCTGTATATTTAGTCTGTGGCTGTGGCTTCGATTTTTAATTTTAAATTTATGTCTTTAGTAAAGAGTGACTGCCAAAAAAACTTGACTTCTCAATGTTAGCGTTGTCAAAACGTATTTCATAGCTAAAATAGCTGAATTTGCTTTCGAAAAGAGCATTTGGAAATAGGAAAATTGAGGTTTTTGCACCTCCAACTTAACTTCACAAAGAAATAGGCTGTGTGTGTGTGTGTGAGGGGGGTGGGGGAGGTTGGGAAAAGTAAACGTCAGCAAGCCTGTTGATTAGAGTATCCACTTGAGTGACACCATGCGCCATGCACCATGTGTCGCATGTGTTCCTGTTGCACTGATGCTCTGCATTGTGCCACATGCCACATACTTTCTCCTCCTGCCCTATCCAGTGGCAGTGCTGTGAATGTGAATGCAATAAAAATGCCAAGTTATTGATGCAAAACTTGCCTGCATCGGCAACTGGCAACTGGCAGCCGTGAAGTGGCATTGTTGCCGACACCAGCAGCAACAGCAGCAATATTCACAATCGACAACGACAACGACAACGACAACAACTCTGACTCCAACAACTCTGACTCTGACTCTGACATCGACACCTGACGCCATCGTTAGAGTTGTTAGTTCATTTTTCAGCTGGTGGTCGGCTGCTTTTAGACAAGTTTTTAGTTGGTAATGAGACCGCAGCGACCGCAATGTTTGAGCATTGAGTGCATAATAAATATGCAAACTTTGTGGCTGCTGCTGCTGCTGCTGCTGGCGCTAATCAATGCGCAAAATCAAATGTAAATAAATGTGGCCAGAGGAGGAGGAGGAGGAGGAGAGATGGGGAGAGTGCCAGTATATGTTGCAAGTGGTGCCCGTGGCAGGTAACCACGTGGCTGCCACTTGACTTTAGCGTACTTGTCACAATGGCAACAGACAAAGCGAGATGGTGGAGGAGGAGCAGTCAGAGAGATGGGGCATGCAACACACAGCAGGCAACAGACCACAGGCAACCAACTATGATGCTTTCACATTTCTATTTCTGTTTCTATTTCTATTTCTACTACCATTTCTATATCTGTTTCTGTTTCTGTTTCTGTTTCTATTTCTATTTCTATTTCTATTTCCAACTTGCACTTCATCGTCAACGGGCCATCAATGACAACGTGTCGCATTACTCAACATGACTACGTGACTTAAATGCCATGGCGGCAGCATCAACGCTTTCCACTTTTTCGCCTCCTCCCGCACTCAGCAAATGGTGGCGAGTGTTGCCATTTTGTGGTCTCCTCCCCCACCACCCTTCTTCTTGGCCAAGACATAAAACCCGCGCTACATTACGTAATGAATGGAAAAGTCCAACACTTGACGGTTCAAGCAGCTCAACTTCGTTATGCAAACAGCAAGGGCAAAAAAAGAAACCCTGTTAGTGTGTGTAAGTTGAGAGCTTCCTTAACTTCTGACTGGAGATGAGCACGTGATAAAAAAAAATTATATTTGTATGAATAAAAGAGAATAAAAAAAAAACAAAATGAAATGGAAGATAAAGTTGGGCGAACAAACATCACGTTGAAACGAAAAGCATCGCAATGATAATCTAATTATGAGTGTTCCTTGACAACACGCTTTCCAACACTGACGATGGGCACGTGAGCACATATTATGTTTATGAAACCTCGATCTAATGTATGTTAGTAGTAATCTAATCGATTATAATTGTGTTTACAAATTTATTAACTATTTCATCGATTTTATTTGTACTCACAAATTAAGGTATTATTTACTACAATTATTTATATGAACAGGATTGGAAATTTGGTATTAAACTAATTAAAACAATTTAGCAGTTTTATTTACAATAAATGACTGAATTTTTTATTTATTTATACAAATAGTATGACTCAGATTTATTTATATTTAATTAATATTTGATAAATTAATAGTATTATCGGAAAATGTACATTTATGAGTTAATTAATAAATTAAATTAATTAATTTAATCATTCGTACAATTTTTGAATCCCTGACAAATAAATACATGAAAACTCTAAGTTCATTTTATAATTTTATTTGCTGTTCCATATTATATATTTAAACTATTAATTATTGATTGCTATGAATAAATATATGTTGATAGCGTTTAGTTTTGAACAAATTTAAAAATCATACTAAGGCCTCTTTTATCAGCCTTCTATTATAAGCCATTAGTACTTTTTTTTTTTTAAATATTGTGTTTATAGTTTTAATTGCCTACTGTTACGCCATTAGTAAGATTTCTAAATTTCTAAAAAATAAATGCATCCAAATAATTTATATTTATTCATGCTAATCATTCGTAACGTATTGGAATTACCTAGACTTCAATGAAAAGGACTACAATGGACAAGGCTGTTTCTAAGCCTAATTCTATGCAACATTTTTGTCATCGCATCGTATTGTCTCGATCCTGCGAACATTTCTGAGTGGCACGCACTTTGTCTACTTTCACACTTCACACTTTTCATTGCATACTTTTCAGCTGGGCACACGCAGCTGTTGCTCGAGAGAAGTTTTACAAGCATCTCGACTTCCCTGCTGTACTATGTTAGTATAACTAATCCTATTTACCGGATGTTGTCATATCACGCGCGCGTCATTTGACCCACACACACACACACAAACACACACACATTGACATTGTGGATATATCTCACGTATTTGTCTCAATGCCATTTGCTTTGGCTTGACCATATGTGTGTGTATGCTATTCTGTCCAGTGTCCAGTGTCCTGACTGACCATCAGCAGCGACGCCAAGTATCGTGCCACGTTCAGTGTCATTGTCAACATCTTGTGGCCATCAGGGACACGTAGGCACGGACTGTGGCCAGACCTTTAAAGGGAGACCGAGGCTGGGGCTGGGGCCGGGGCCAAGGCACTCCATCTCCTTGTGCTTCTTCTTGTGATCCTTGTCGTCGCCCATAACCACAATTTGCATTGGCGGCTGTCAAACGCAGCGAGGCGACTGCCAATTTATGAAAGCGACCCTTAACCCGCCATCGCCGTTTGTTATGCACTAATTTATCAATTTTTTAAGCACAATAAAAATTGAATTAAATATAAATCAAAGTGCGAGCACGCGAGCACAAACAAAAGGACTAAGGAATAAATAAATAAATCCAAAAAAAAAAACAAAAAATTAAAGTAATATATTTGAATATCGCAGCAGGAGAGAAGAGAAAGCGATAGGAAGAAAGTACAGCAAAAAAAAAGGATATACTAAATACTTGCATGGGCGGCTGCCATTAACGACGCGGCGTGTTCAAAGTTTTTAACTTTTGCAACCGCAGAAATTGCCACATGTTTGCACGGTGACTGTGACTGTGACTCTGACTCTCAGTCTGAGTGTAGCAGTGGCAGACCCTTGACCACGCCCTCCACTCCCATGCTGCGATGCTCGAAATTGGCCACAAACCAAAAGTGCCAAAAACGTTTCCAGCGCACCAAAGACAACAACAACAACAGCAACAACCATAACAATAACAATAACAACGACAACCATATTTGTCGTTTTTTCTTCTTGTTTTTTTTTGGTTGTTTTTTCAAATTGTTACCACTCGTTGAACAAGCGACACTCCACACCTCCCAACTCGCAACTCCCACATCCTGCCCCATTTGGTTGCAACACTCGACACCATTTGAACGCCTCCCAACTGCCAGGCGAAGTTGTCTTTTTATTGAACTCGCAAGCGGGTGACAAAAACGGTGCCGATTTCTCCTCACTTTATTCCCCTTGTTGTTATTGTTTTTCATACGATTTTAAATAAACATTCTTGCAAACCATTTCGCCTTCATTTCGACCAATTTCCCCTATTGCTAATTATCTTGATTCTTTCAATATATTTATCATGTTTACATGCTTTATTTTTTGTATTCGCATTCAATTTAAAAATGATAGAAATTGAAGAGATTACGTTTCTAGGAATGTGTGTGCAGTGTTTTACGTGCTGGTTGAAGTGCAAATGCGTTTCGATGAGCAGCAGCAGCAGCAGCAGCAGCAGCAGCAACAGCCGTCGCACATCGACCAACAGTGCGATGTCCTGGTCTGCTCGTGAATCCTGTGTATTGCACTGTGTCCCCGTGTCCTGTGTCCCGTGTCCTGTGTCCTCGGCATGGTCTTTGTATAAAAGTCATATCCATTGCGTGTTTTTGTCGCATTTTTTCAAGCGTGCTGTAATTTTTTTATGCGCTGATTCTCGCACTTCCCTTCCCTGTCCACCCCTCCCCTCTGTTAAGTCCCCTTGTGTCTCGACTGGTGCGGCTAGACGCATAAATATTCTGATTTGGCAAAAATTATATGCCCGTACGTGCTGCAGCCCTGGCCACTGACTTGCCTCTTGCCCAAGCACATGACTTTTTCACCACCTCACACACACACACACACACACACACACTCTTGTCGCGCAGTCAGGCTCGATAATTTTTCGTCGCGTAGCCTTCGCTATCGAACCGGTTGGACATTGTCGTTGTCGTTGTGTTGTTGTTATCGTTGTTGTTGCTATTGTTGTTGCTGTTGTTGTTGTTGTTGGATCTCTGGCTGGTTGTCGGCAGTCGGCAGCCACGTTGTGCTGCTTTATGACAGCGCATAATTTACAAATGGGCCAAAAGCCTGTTGCATAAATTTAAAACTCGCGCGCACTTTTTGTGGGCCAACAGACAGAGCGAAAGAGGCAAAGACAGAGAATAAAAGAGAGAGACAGAGAGAGAGAAAGAGAGAGGAAACCCATCGAATCGCCACCGCTTAAAGCCACATTCGAGTTGGGATTCATTTGCATGTTGCTGGTCCTTCTACCACTGGTCGATGTCCTCGACGTAGGCGTCTATCGCCTATCGTCTTATCGCTGCCCTCATTGCTTCTGTTGGCTTGTCGTCTTCTCTGTGAGGGGGTGTGTGGTGGGGTGGGGGGTGGTTGCACTGACTCCGTCTCGCGGGGTGGGAGGGGAGGTAGTGTGCTTTTATCTTTGTGAATGGAGCGGACGACTTTGAAGTTGTTGTGGCTGTCCTACAATGGATGTCACATGGATTTATGGTGATTAAAATTGGCACTACCACAGCAAATATAAAGTTTTGGGCCTAACTGTATATAAGGCAGCACTTCTCAGAAAATGTTGGTAAACAAATTTAATTCACTGAAGCGTTATTCAGATTTTAAAAACATTGAAAATATTATCTAGCTTTCAGAGTTGAAACTTAAATACGAGTAACTTGTAATGTATATTCGTACTTTTTGGTGTATAAATTACATAAAGCTGCGACTAAATTATATAATTTATGTAGTTTTCCATTTAGTTTTAAGTTATGTGTCTAATAATGTAACTGTTTTTCTTTTTCAAGTTATACAATAACATTTAAAATGTAATGTACTAAAACATGTTCAGTATTGTCCAAAAAGTGTGCTATAGTTTTATGTATGCGAAATTTGTTATTAATTTGCTGTACAATTCGCTGGAGAAGCAATCAAAGTTGTTAACGATTTAAAGGTTTGGCCTTGTGAATCCTTTCGGTGTCCCATGGTAGATCTTCGCCTGCTCCTTGATGCTGTTGATGCCTTTGCATTATTAATAATTTTTTTGAGCTCGAAAGTTTCGCAAAAGATTTTCTATTTCGTTTGGCATTCCCCCTTCGTCTCTGCTTTTTATTCCCCCCCTCTCTGTACTTACTGTGATTTATTTTTCTCGATGATTTATGTATGTATGCGCTGCCCAGCCTCCCATTCCCCATTCCCCATTCCCATTCCCATTTCCCATTCTCTCTCTTCTCTCTATTGCCCCCGTACTTCCCCGCTTGCCTTGGGTGCTTGCTTAAGATGCTCTGGTTGATAGGCGACGTCTTTTATGTTGCTGAAAATGCTTCTGCTTCTACTGCATCCTTTTCCTTATTACTAACCCTTCTAACCCTTTCTCACTCTAGATTTTCGGCGTCCTTTTGACTTGGCCAAGCATATGCGACGTCTGTTTCTAATAACTTTTTGGCAACTCTTGCAGAACTTACAATAAAGTTGGCCAAGGAAATTGTTAATTGGAGAAAAATATCTTACTTAATTGAATATAAAATAAAAAAATCAATATTACAAATAAATGTGTTTATTTTTATTATTTATTTATAAGTTTCTAGTGCTGCAAGTTAGAGATTACCTATAAATTAATGTAACCAGTATAGTTAGTTTAGGTTTGTTTGCTGTTTTCCTACATCAAAAATACATGGTAGAAAAAACCTTAATTTGATCTAGGTATCTAGCTAACTAACTTAAAATAATAGAAGACAAATTATAAAATTTTGTTATCATTTATTAGCCAAGAATAAATTAGTTAATAAATTAATAAAATATAAGCAATATATATGTTCACTCTGAATGTTGTTGTTGTTGTAATTGTTATCCTTGTCATCTTAATCCTTTTGCGCAATTTGCAGCGCTTGTCTTTTGTGTGTGTTTTGAGTTTCTTTCTATTTTTTTTAATGGGTTAAATAACCTTTAACAAGTAATCTCAATGCAATGCCGGGTCGGGTCGTTGGCACTCAACAAAGTAGACACACACACGCACACATACACACATTCACACATTCACACAGTTACAGTTATAAAGAGCGCGTGTCAGCATCAGCTACAATCCCCTCCTATCCCCTTACCAATCCCATTCGCAATATCCTTCCCAATTCATGCCCCTGTTGAGCTGTTTCCGCCATTGTCGCGCTTATCAACAGCATAATTTGTCTTGGCGTGTGGCGCATTTTCCCCCTTTCCCCTTTCCCTTTTCCCAAACCCCTTTGCCCCTTCTAGCCACTTCTTCGCCCTCTGTCGACTGCTTTGGGCCAAATTGTTGTTGTTTTGCCTCACGCGTTTGCCATAACAAAAATTCTGTGTGTTCAGTGTGTGCGCTCAACAGACGATGCTGTCTATGGCATTGGCTTTCCCTCGTTTTCCTCCATTTTCTTCTCTATTGCAGAACCAAATTGACAACCCCAACTGCAGCTGCAGCTGCAATTGCAACAACAACAACAACAACAACACCATCGTCTGCATCGCTTTTCTATCGTGTATTTTTTTTTTCTATTTTTACGACATGATATGACTTCATAGGGTCCCATATGCAAACCCTAACCAAAGCAATATCCTAAACAAATTGATCCACTTGTCGCCAAGTCAAAACCCATCTTAGGACGATAAAAATGCAACTAAGTAGATAAATTCCTTGTTGGAAAATCCATCAAAGCCATTTAAATATTCAAACTCTCGGGCTGAAAATTGTAATGGGCATAATTTATAAAAGAAATAACTTGGTTGGCTCTTCAAGTTAAAAGTAATAAGAAGACAAGTTAAATTCTTGGCTTCTAAGGAGGTTATTCTAAACTTATCACCCTAAATAGTCTTATGTTATGTTCAAACTGAATCGATCTTTAGGCAAAATGTAATTTTAACCATGGATTGATTTATTATTTCATATACAATGTGTTGTACACTTTCAATTGAATTGTCTAAATTTTACCAACATACAATTGTTGCTGTTTTAGGTTGAGGTTTTTTACAAATATATCGATTTTCCTTACTGCATTTTGCATCATTAAGTCCTCTGTAATCACTTGGAAGGCGTTGAGAACCAAGCTCATCACAGTGCTCATAACCCCCAGCATTATCGGGTTGACCTCGAGCCCAAAGACCTTTTATTATGGGTTGACCAGTAGAGAGCCAGATATGCCTACTCTGTTTTCCCAAGTCATTGCCAGAAGTCCAGTATAGATCCTCAATTTTTTTATCTTTCAAGTATTTGTTTATCATATTCCATTCTTCGATTGTTTGAAATGAAACTAGATCTGCATCCATTAACCGACACCGTTCGTTGGCCACAAACCAGTTTACTCTCGTTTTCAATTCTATGTAGTAAAATCCTTCACCAAGCTCCTGGAAAGGAGCTGTTTCAAAGCCATGGGGAATGCCTGTTTAAGGTAGGAGTAGAAATAATAATCCTTCACTGTACTCTTTATTATCTTACCATCTACAACTTCAGTGGTTAAATTGTATGACAAACTAGCTGCCATCAAGCTGAAGGCTATCAGGACAGAAACTGCAGTCTTGAACATTTTCTTATTACTGAAATATTCTTCAGCGTTCAGGGATTTATATACTTGCAAAAAATTATGTTCTCGGCTAATCAGAATGTCAAATAATCGATAATATTTTTGATACCTGTGATAGAAGATAACAATTGCAAAATTAATCAAAATGAGTAATAGCCTCTCCAGTGAAAAAGATAAGCTTCCGGCACTTGTCTGAATCCACTTCAAAAATTGGCCAATAAAAAGGCTGATAGTGGAAAGCATTAATTTGCTGCTGACCAGAGGTGAGTCTAACAGCGTTATCAGTACTTTCTAATTAGCGTTGAAAATTATAAATATAAATGAATCAATTAAAAAAAAAACAGTCGATGCCAAATTTCTTAAAATTTTGCAATTCTCAGAATTTTTTCGTAATGATTCCGTTTTAGTTTAAAAACTTTTATTGATATACTTAATTGTTAATTTATATTTGAGGTATTCATTTAATTTTTAATGCTTAATTACTTTTGCTGACTGCTTTCCGATTACAAATATCACTTTGTCATAGCAATAAGCCACAAGCAATCAAATTCTACTAAGACCTTTCGGCACAAGCCGGAAATAGATAGAAGAAGAGACAGGTAATCATCCTTCTTGAGAAAACAAACCACCAAAGAAGCCAAAGAAAGCTGGGTTTTAGTAATACAAAAATATTAATTTAAAACAATTTTTAAAAGAACATAAAAGGCCTGATAGTAAAATTCCCAATGGAATATAAAGAAGGCGTTATTATATTAGTGATGTGAGAATTGGGCGTGGCAACGAAAATTTATAGCAATAAATATTTATAAGAAAGTTTCAGTACCAAATTTGGTGCTCCCAGGTCTTAACATCTCTGAGATTGTTTCGTTCTTACAAACGGTTCAAAGAACAGGCGGACACGGCTATATCGACTTGGCTTCTGCTGATAAAGAGTATATATACAGTTAATGTGGTCTGCCACACCTCCTGCTGCCTGTTAGATTCTTTTAAATTTTAAAAGAGTTGACGTATTGAATTGAAGACACATTCAAAGTTAAACTACAAATAGGTTCATGTTCATTAATAAATGTAATGTTTTATAAATTTTACTTTTAATCTTTATATTTCCATTACCAAACTACAATTGTTGTGGTTTTAGGTTGAGGTCTTTTACAAATATATGGATGTGCCCTATGGCATGGTGCATCATTAAGTCCTCTGTAATCACTTGGAAATCGTTGATAACCAAGCATATCACAGTGCTCATTACCCCCAGCATTATCGGGTTGAGCTCGAGCCCAAAGTCCATTGATTATGGGTTGACCAGTAGAGAGCCAGACATGCCTACTCTGTTTTCCCAAGTCATATCCCGAAGTCCAGTAAAGATCTTCGATATTGTTATCTTTCAAGTGTTTGTTTATCATATTCCATTCTTCGAGTGTTTGGAATGAAACTAGATCTGCATCCATTAACCGACACCGTTCGTTGGCCACAAACCAGTTTACTCTCATTTTCAATTCTATGTAGTAAAATCCTTCACCAAGCTCCTGGAAAGGAGCTGTTTCAAAGCCATGGGGAATGCCTGTTTAAGGTAGGAGTAGAAATCATTATCTTCTATTGAATTCATTTGTATTATCTTACCATCGACAACTTCAGTGGTTAAATTGTATGACAAACTTATTGCCAACAAGCTGAAGGCTATCAGGACAGAAACTGCAGTTTTGAGCATTTTCTTATTACTGAAATATTGTACAGTATTCAGGGGCTTATATAGTGGCAAAATATTAGGTTCTTAGCTAAATGTCATATATAAATTTGTATAGATTTTTATTGCTGTAATACTATCGGTAATATTCTTGATGTCTAGAGTAGAAGATAAAAGGTGCAATAATAATTCCAAATGAGTTATGGTCTATTGCAAAGGATAAGATAAGATAGATGCCACTAAGACCAAGATAGGGAGCAGTAAATTGTGATTTGGTCAAGATTTAAATTGAAACAGTAAAGGTTGGATTAATTTTAATATTTTCCAAATCCGAGCATTGTTCTTAACCTTCCAATATTAATGTTAAAGTTCATATTGACAAAACAGTTTCAGACTATTGTGTCATATAGTTAGCATTAATATAGAATCTATAGCTATAGTCTATAATCATATAGAAGAGCCTAATAATAATGAATATTTTCCAACTCAATTGAAGATAAAAAATATTTATTTCTATACTATGTAACGCTTATTTTTGAGAGTTGGAAGAAATGTTAATTAAATTGATTGATTTAGAATTTAGCTTAAATTCGTTTTCTATGGTAAAACAATGAATTTCAAAATTACAATTCAAATGAAATATGATTGTGTTACTTATGGATTATTTTTAATTTATTTAACAAACGACGGCTCAAATTTTTCGACTTCTTCTTTTTGATTTATTCATCTTTTAACTTGCGGGCATTGAACTTTTCTTATGAACTGTCTATATTTAGATTTTATTTATTTTCTTTACTTATTAACAAGCAGTTCCTACGCTCTGCTATATTTAGATACTTGGCATAACTAATAGATACTATTATGCGTTTATATCCGTGGGCTCCACTAACTTGGCTCTTAAGCTAATTGCAAATGTTCTTGAGGTTTATCGATATACTTATGATTTATCCTTGACCTTTCACTGGATAATGTCCGGTTTTTGTGTATTGTCTGTTGAGTTGACACTGGCTGCAGTTGCTACAATATATACACTCCTTCTCTCTCTCTCTCTCTCTCTCTTTCTCACTTACTATCTGTAAGTCTTCCCTTTCTTTTCTATTTATCTTGAAATGCGCTGCTTATGACTTTATAATGTCAGTTGACTTTGTGTGTTTGTTTGCCGCCTGACGTCACATGGCAAACATCTAGAGCACTGATATCTCTATCCACACGTAGCTAATACACAAACACCAACACACACACACACCCCAACATACACACCCCAACATACACACCCACACACACACACACTTACACTTCCCACTCCCTGTGCCGTGTAATTTCCTTTCAAGTTGGCGTTGCTGCCAATTTGGCTGATTGCTTAATCGCATCACGACGCAGCGTCGCTGCCAGCGCTGACGTCGCTGTCGCTGTCGGCGTTGCTGTTACTGTTGCTGTTGCTGCTGTTCGTGTTGTGAAATCAGCTCACAGCCACATTACAACAGCAACACCAACAACAGCAATCTGTCTAAGACCGCCCAACACTTTCGTGTCCCCTCTTCCAGCCCTTCCTGTCATATTCTTCCTTCTTCTCCTCCTCCTTCCTTCTTACACTGAGAGAAGAAACCAACGTCTTAAATCATAAATGTTCCTTTTAAAGTATATTTTATTAATCTCTCTTAGTTCACTATACTTAACTAAAATTTCGTAAACTCTAAAATTAAGAATCGATGTCTAGAAATGCTTCAATATAATTTATATATAATCATGATGTTTTCTTTTCATTTAACAAATTAGAATTATTCTTTCGAAGATATCATTAATTTTGGATTTTGGATATTATCTTAGTTTGTTTCTAAGAGGTAAGAGGTTACTATTTTTATTTTTTTTCTTAAATTTTTTGGTCTATAGTTAAGAATAATTTTTCTTAATACAAAGAGGATTGAATCGTATTCTTTAATATGTTGTCTTGAATATATTATAAAGTTTTCTTACAATGACGAAGAAAATTTATTTGATTTCAAACAAAAATGAGAACGAGAATGTTTAAAGAAAAGTTTATCCCGGTTTCAGGATATTGCAACCTAAAATGGTATATCTAAGATTTTTAGATTCCATGACGGGTTTTAAGACCAAAGTCTTAAGCATAGCATCATTTATTTTGTTCAGTGTAGCTACTCAGCGCGCTCACAAAAGATGTCGCGTATAATTTAATGACTTTGTATGCCGTGAATTTTAATGACAACAACAACAGAAACAACAACAACAACAACAGGAGCAACAGCAACAGCAACAACAATCGACAGCGACAGTTTCTATTCTCCTCATCTCTGGCTTGTCTCTCCCCTTCCGTTTGTCGTGCTGCTGTTAAGGATAATGGATCAAGTGGAGGCGGTGGCAGTAGCAAACAAGCGACACCACAAATTGCAGCAGCACGCAAAGCCGCAACAACAACAGCAGCAGCAACAACAACAACAACAATAGCAACGAGAACAACTAGAAGAAGACATTGCCATGCATGACGGTCGCTATGTAGACAACGGATTTGTTTGTTTGCAGCAACTATCAAGTCCTGTAACTACTAGTAGTCGTAGTCCTGTTACTCCTGCAACAACCCCCCTTCCCTTTGCCCCCCCCCCCACATTTTTGCTACTGGACAAGCGCGCATTACTTTAGTGGCAAAGATTTATGGGTTTATTTGTTTATTGTGCAGCCAGAGTTGCCGTCCTCTCTCTCTCTCTCTCTCTCTCTTCGACTCTATCTCTGTCCCTTTCTAGTTGCTGCCTGGAGTATTTTTGATGTGGTCGCCTGTGGGAAGTACAGGATGAGTCTGTGTTGGGTACAAGCCTGGACAGGATGCCCAGCGATGCAGGCCGAACAATGTGAACTGAACTGAACATGGTCAGTCTTTTGGCTAACCAAATTATTGGTTTACATGGAGAAAGACTGCTAAAATACCCTGTAATTTGATTAAAAGTTCAAGTGAAATTTAACTTGAGATAGGTTTTTAGATGTAGAATTAGATAAGATGAAATTTTAAGTGGGATTTTTCTATCTACAGGATCAGCTGAGTTAAAAATGATATGAAGAAAAATGAAATGAATTATATTTATAATATACATACTATATACACGTATACAGTAATAATAGCTAAGCGCAAAATTGTGTTTCATTTTTCTATCCAAAGAATACTCTGTAAATATTTTTTCTGAACAGAACTCCATTAATTCATCCGCTTATTCTGCGTATTATCTATTTATTGATACATTTTATAATATTTACTCATGAAATTCTTTTAAATACTTATATTGATAGGTGAGTTAGGTCAGCAGATTATATTAGCTATGGTATTTTAAAAGGATTATACTAGGTTAATAGCTGTGTTAACAACTAAAATGATTATTCATACTCTAAGAAGAAGTTTTATTGAATTTGTCCGTTTAATTAGCTGATGATCAAATCATAGGGTATTTCTGTATTGAGCTGAAAGAAGTTGATGTTGTTGTGTCGCGCATTTGGCAAGTCTCTAAGTCAGATGCACACACACACACATACACACACACATGCAATTCACATTCACATCTTCAAGTATTTGCCAGGCATTTTCTTTTTGGATTTGGTTTTTTCTATTCCTTTTAGTTGCTTTGACTTTTAGCTTGGCACTCGCTTCCTGTTTATTGACTTGTCTCTCAATTAAGTTGGTAACACAAACTGCACACACACACACACACACACACCCACGTAACCAGGCCCTTAGTCTTAGTCTTTTGGTTGTTCCTTTTGAGTTCTTTGCTTTCCTCCTCCCTGACTTGTTTCAATGTCCTTAGACACAGTGGCCACTAACAAGCGGACACACAGAAACTGTCGCCTGGCATTGCGTATCCATGTCCTGTGTCCAGTCTCCTTTCTCCTTGGTCTCCTCATCCTCCTGCTCCGCTCTTTGTTCTCGTTCCTCTGTTCGCGTCCTTTTTTTTGTTGCTCGTTGTTGCTTCTTAGCTTTCTTTCTGCGTTTCCAATCTCAATTAATTTGCTCATAAATTTGTTGCCAACTTCAACTACTTCTCCTCTAGCTACTTCTCTTCTCTCTCGCTCTCTCCCTCTTACTCTCTTACTCTTTCTCTCGCTTTCTTTGTATAAGTTGCCGTTGTCTTTGGCCCTTGTTGGTTTTGCTTTATGCCCGAACAACTTATTTTTTATTGTAATGCCATCTTATCGCCGCCCAGCTCCACGCCTGGGTGATGTATGTGTCTCTCTATCTCTCTCTCTCTCTCACACTCTCTGTCTCTTTCTTCTGGCCTTGTTTTTTAACCGTTCGCATGGTTTATGTATTTTAATTTATGCTTCCCGACTCGCTATCTTCCTCTGTATGGGTGTGTGTGTGTGTGTGTGTGTGTTTTTTATGCCTTTCTTAGCGTTTCTGACGTTGATTTCTATCTATTGAGATTGAGGCAGCAACATTCTGCTTAAAGCGCAACAACAATAAGCATCTGAATAAGAATAAGAATAAGAATAAGATGTGGATAAAGAGGAAGAGAAAGATGGTAAAGAGGAAGAGCAGGCAGAAAATGTCGTTTTTATGGCGCTTAATTAACTTGGCCGCCATTTTCTAATTGCTTTTGCTGTTTGTCCAGCGCCCTTTTGTCAACTTGATTGTGTTTTGCTTTGTTTCCCTTTGTTTATTTGTGGCCGTAACGGACGACAAAGAATCTGAAGAATGAAGGAGGAATGAAAAAAGGAGGTCAAGAAGAAGCACAACAACAATTATACATCCATAAAAATGTATGTCCAATTATTGAGGGAACATTTTAGGGTAAATATTTGAATTTATTGAATTTTGCAACATGGGCAAAGAAAAATGTGTTTAACTGTTCGGGATTATTAGTTAATTAAAGTGCTCAGTGAGATGCTAATGATTCAAGCCAAAACACTCACTCATTCACTCACACACACACTCACACACACACTCATTCAGTGTTTATTTTTGTTTTTCAGACATTTGAACATTTTAGCATTTTGCTGCCTTTTACTTTTCACTGACTTTGAAATGCGCAGATTTATTGCGACAATTTGTTTAATGACAGGCATTTATTTTGATGGCGCCCAATGTGGCAAAGGGTTTCTTTAGCAAACTCTAATGGTCTGGGGATGGCACTCGTACTCTTACTCGGAGTCGTAAGCCTGTCTGCCACATTCACTCGGCTTCTACTTCTACTTTCGCCTCTGCTTTGCGGGTTACCACTGACAATTTAATTATTTTACGCTTACATCTTTCTTTCCGTGTGCGTCTTCCTACACACACCCACACACACCACACACACACGCACCAACAAACTGAAGCGGCGCTAAATAAGCTAAATGACTTCATCAGCCAACGCTGTTCTTACAGTTTTAAGATTGTGTAGACTATGATATGTTGTATACTCGTAGGTTGGTCCACCTTGAGGGAACATTTAATTTTACTAGTGCAATTTATGTCTCCCAAACATTCAACCTGTCATCAGGAATCGTTATCGATATTTAAAATATTTTCTTTATCTTTGATTAAAATTGAAATTGTAAATTGACAAATTAAAATAAAGTAAAGTTTTTGGATTAGCTACAAAATATACCAATTCTTAATACCTTTTAATAATATCGATATCTAAATTGACAAATAATATTTAGTATCAATGATTGACTAATTAAATATCTGTTATTTACTTTCAGCTATCTACAACTTAAATCTTTTGGGTGAGTTCTTTTATCCGACTTTAAATAAACAACACATAAAAATTGTAAGAAAATATCTATAACTAATAATTAATCGACAAAAATTATTTAGTATCAATGATTGACTAATTAAATATCTGTTATTTACTTTCAGCTATCTACAACTTCAATTTTTTGGGTGAGTTCTTTTATCCGACTTTAAATAAACAACATATAAAAAATGTAAGAAAATATCGATAACTAATAATTAATTGACAAATAATATTTAGTATCAATGATTGACTAATTTAATATCTGTTATTTACTTTCAGCTATCTACAACTTCAATTTTTTGGGTGAGTTCGTTTATCCGACTTTAAATAAACAACACATAAAAAATGTAAGAAAATATCGATAACTATCCCTAGTTGTCAATGAACTTTTCATACGGTTTTAATTGGCCATCATTGGCCATTGCATCTGGTTGTTTGCCTCGTCTAATTGCGCAACACATATTTTGCTTTTTATCTGCTTTTGAAATTTTCCGCTCAAACCGTTTTTTCCACTTGGCGCCCAACGTGGGGGCGAGTTGAGTTGCTTAGAGCGCGCCTTTCTTATTTGTAAACGATCAATCATGCAGTGCAAATGTGATGACGCACCGCCCGCTGCTGCCACGCCCATCGTATATAGCCCACACTGACTCACACACACACACACACACACGCAACACAGAGGACAATTTATGCAGTGCTCAATGACGGGGTTAGATGAGGTCGAGGGAAACAAACCCCGCCATATATGGCGCATATAATGATATTTTTTTACAACGCCAACTGAATGTAATAACGAGCAGCAGGACAACGCCAAGGATGAGCATAAGGATGTTGCTGTTGAGCAGAGGGAGATGGAAGAGGAAGAGGGTATAAGGTAGAGGGTACAGGAAGAGACAGGAAGACTGGAGGACTGAGGGACTGGAGGACATGGGAACTGTGAAGCAGACGACAACAGCGACGACGATAGTTGTGGCACATATGAAGACAAGGGTCTGTCAAATACAAGTTTCTGGCGGGGCACAGCCCCCAACCCACGCCACTTCCTCTTCCCCCCGCAATGACAGGGGCAACAACAAAAAAAAAAATAACGAAAGCAAGAAAAATTGAAGATGTTTTTAAAGGCGACACACACACACACACACACACACACATACACAAAGCAAATACGATATTGCCATGCCTTTAGTTTGTATGCGAGTGGGTGAGTGTGTGTGTGGGTGTGTGTGTGTGTGTGTGTGTGTACACAATATAAGCAGCAACGTTACACACTTTGCTCAAATTGACAGTACACAAAACTGTCAAAAGCAGCGCCAGCAACAACCACAAACTCTGTGAAATATATGCGAGTGTTTTGTGGGTTTGGCTACGCTTTTTTTCGTTTCTTCTCTATTTTTCTCTTTTGCTCTCACACTACTTCTTCTTCTTCTTCTTCTTCATCTGCATCTACATCTACATGTCTTTTTCTTTTGCTTATGTATATTTTTTTACTGAACTGAAAAAAGTTTAGAAATTATGCGAATGATCAAGGATCAAGCAAACAAGAAGTGGCCACTCTAGCTAACTTCTCTCTTTATTTTTCTCGCAGGCTCTGCTTAAAGGTCTCTCTCTCTCTATCCCTATCTGTCTCTCTCTCTCTCTCTCTCTCTCTCTCGCTGTATCTGCATTAGCACTTATTACAGCAGGCAATGCAAAAATGGCAAACAAACAAGTAAAAATTACACAAACACTCCCACATAGGAGTATATAATATAAAAGAGAGAGAGAGAGAGGGAGAGAGAGAGAGTGGAGTAGACTGTTAGCATTAGAAAGAGAATGAACTAGCAGACAGCGTTACCACCTTTAAATACCCTTGCAGAGGGTCTTTTAAATATGTCACTAAATGTATAACACGATTTTTAAATTAATAGTAGAGAAATATTCCTTATATTATGTTCTATATGGTCCATAAATTTTATATTCAATTCTATTATACTCTTCAAGTTTTTCTTCCTTTTTACTCTTCTTACGGTTGAAATCTTAAATAGCGCTTTTCTCGAAATTCTGTTTGATTTGCTATGACACTCTTCTAGTAAGTGAGGGATTTTTCATCAACCTAGATCAAATATTTGACCTAAGTTTACAATACAGATACCTCAACTTTATTCCCTAATAAAGTATAGATTAATATAACGTATAGCTAACTTTTAGTATTTTTATATTATATTATACCTATTTGTGAAGCAAAATTTGCATATTGTGAAACTGCTATTGATAGCATTTGATTTAAACCTGACTAGGATTTTAGTTTGCTATCATCAGTCAAATGTTGAGTACAGGGTATCAAATATTTAGCGTGCCAAAGATAGTCTTATTGTAAGTATTTATTATTTTGGACTGGCAAATGCGAAAACAACGACAAACTACGCAAAAAGGTATGCTACACAAATAAGCGCTGCGTAGTCTAGATTGTGTCCTTTTGTATGTGTGTGTGTGTGTGTGTTTGTGCGGGTGTGTGTGTGTGTCTGTGTGAGTGTGCAGTTGAGTGTTTACATATATTATAACGTTAGATGGCTGCTACTGCGTTTTAGAACGCCACATTAACTACACAACATTGCACAGCAAGGGCGAGAGTAAAATGAAAGGACTCACTGCAGGCATCAGGGAGCGTCAACAGAAGAGAAGAGTGTGGAGTGAGGTGAGGTGAGTAAAGCGCATGAAGAGGGTGAAGAAAAGTCCCTTGGACAATAACCACATTTAGGGAAAAGAAAACAAAATAAGCAAAATATCCTGGAACTGGATTTTGATGAACTAAGAGTTATCCTCTGTCGACTGCTTGTAACTGTTTCTGGCTACAAAGATTTTTCCTGATTAGCCAAACCTAATGAATTTTTTTTGATGATGTAAGCAACTTATAATCAATATTTATGCTTCAAAACCATCAAATATAATAAAGCAAAGGAAATGAAAATCACTTGAATTATAATATATAAATTTCATTTCAAATAATGCAATCTTAAAGCCACGGTTATCAGAATCTCTAGAGATTTATGAAACATAATAATGTAATTAAGTAAGTAATATCTAAAATTTTTCATGTGCTGTAATGGACATATGAAAACATAATAGTACTAGATTCTATTGCCACACACATTTCATAAATTTTTGTTAGTACGCAAAGAATATATGATATTTAGTTTATTAACTAATAGATTTTCCTTAATTGGAAGAACTAATATTATTGTTTGAAATGCAAGCAAAGTGCAAAATACATTAGCTAATAAAGTTTTCTTAATGGAATGTTATGTTTTAAATATATTTATTTGAAATGCGACCAAGTCTTGCCCTGCTGCATGATCAGTTGTTGTCAAGGGTATTTTAAAGAAAACCCGTCTAAAAGGAAATTCGCTGGCTTGGCTACAAAACGGTCGTCATCGTCAACAATGCGCTGTCGTCGTCTCTTGTCACAGTCACAAGAAACAAAAAAAAAAACAAAAAAAAAAAACAGAAAAAAAATAAAGAAAACAAACTGCAAATTATGTGACATCCCCGACGACTGTGCAAATACACTTGCCAACCAATTCAAGGAAAACTTCATGCGAAAGTTTTGCGTTAATCTCCCAAGAAAGTCATTGATTGCTCTTGGTTATGAGGTATCAATCGAGAAACTTTTTAGTTTATAAACTAAACAGCTTACTCGAGTCAAGTTCTACAAGAGTCTTCTACTAAAAACTATGTCAATTTGTTACAATTAAATTGAGGTTAGTTTTTCAAAGGGAAATTTTGAAAAATACTTATTTAAAATTAAGTAAAATAAGTAACATAGGTTAGATATTATTTTTATTAATTGCGAATTCAAATTATATTATTTTGAGGTATAAAATTAGGGTTACTTCGAATAATAAGTATGTAAAATTTTTAAATAAAATATTATAAAATTTAACTACAACATATTAATTACCAATTATAAATTCTTGAAGTATTTGAATACAAATATATATACTATACATAATTATTTCAGAATACAAACTAAATTTGTAGCTACGTTATATTTAACTTTTTTAACATTTATAAACGTTTGCAAATTAGTAAAAATATACAAATATAGTAAAAAAAAATAAACTTAAATGTGTAAATGTGTAATGTAGTGTATAGTTTTTAAAATTTGATATTTACAATTAGTCTTAAATAATTAGATGAGTGTATTTTCTCTACTGTCTAATTAGAATAATGTTTCATATTAAAATTTAGTATTGCAGTGTTAATCGTATAATAATTTAAAAGTTAATGTTGTATAAGGTTAATTAGGTTTTTTCCTTAGACATTTATTGAAATTAACCTAAAAACTTTGTTGAAAATGACTTAACTTCATAAAGAGAAACATGAATTTAAGTACCTCACAATATTTGCAAAGTTTATAAGTTTTTAAATTTTAAAATCAATTCAGAAATGATACAAATTTCCTGAAATTAAGTTTAAATTATGAACTGATGCCAAACTCATAGTTAACTTTAGTTTGTTAGTTAGTACACAGTTAGTTAGTGAAAAGTATTCACTGAATACAAATTTCTTTAAAATTACTGTTTTTATGCCAATTGGAATTCGTTTTCTTATAAAAAGCAGAAGAATAAATTGTCATTATTTTGAATCAATATTTTGAATTATGCAATAAATTATAATTAATCTCTATACTTGTAATTTAGAAATCAAATTAATAGATAATAATAATAAAATGGCCAACATGTTGTTAGTTAATTATAATAATTAAGAACCATTCTTTGCCCATTAGCTAATGTACCTTTTTCCATATGTTGGGTAATCGTCTTGGCCCTTGGGGCAGCTAGACTTGCAGGGCAAATGTTGTTTGTGTTATATCCGCTGTGGCAGTATTCCGTTGTTGTCTATCCCTCTCTCGCTCTATCTCTGCTTTTCTCTCTCTCTCTTTTTGTCTATGTGTGTGTGTGTGTGTTGCAGGATGTGGCGCATTTTTATGCCGGCATTTAGCAATTTTCTGTGTTTTGCCCGAGCTGCTGTCCGTCGACGTTGTTGTTGTTGCTGAAATTGTTGCTGTTGCTGTTATTGTTGTCGTCCTGTTGTCATTGTCCTTTCGCTTTTCTTTGGCTCGCTGCTGGTAGCAAAATTCAAATTCAAATTCTCATGTGCTACGCTCTTTTCTCTCTTCTCATCTTTACTATCCCTCTCATAAGTATGCTCATACATTTTTATTTCCCCCCCCCCCCCATTTGTCCGTCCCATTGTCCCCACTTTCCCTTTCATTTGCCACCACTTGTTAGCGTAATGATGCGTTATGCATAGAGAGCTTAAGAGAGAGAGAGAGAGAGAGAGAGAGAGAGAGAGTGAGAGAGTTTCTGCAACTAAATATATGGGCAGAAGCCCCCTTGGGAAGGAGAATGTATGGAGTGGTGTGTGTTTGTGTGTGTGTGATTGGGGAAGGGGGTCATTTTAATTTCCGTTTGATTTCTGGCGTTCACCCTACTAAAAAGCTGGACTGACAGTTTAGGAGAGGCAAAAGGAAAAAGGAGGAAGGCGTTAATGAGAGCGACTTTTGCCAAATTTAAAAGCAATTTCATTTAGTTTTTAAAATGCCGTGTGTGTGTGTGTGTGTGTTTGTGGCCCAACAACAGGCAAATGACAAAAACAAAGTTACATCATAATTTCTATTAGACAAAAGTTTTTTGGAGTTCAACTTTGCCCGGCAACAGCTCGAATATGTAAAATAAAATCAACGTATGGCAAAAATATTTTTGTTGGCCTAACAAAGACACTCAGATACACTCACACACACACACACTCAGATGCACTCACACAGCTACACTCACCCACAAAACAAAGTGTCATATACACTTTGATTTCTATGTGGTAAATGCCGACTGTGCACCGCACTGTGGGTCCTTTTTAGGGTTTTGTGATGAAATCCAGATAATTGGTTTAGATTTTTGGATTGAGTTTTTTACATCAGAAACAAGTTAGGGCTACAAAAAATTAATTAAATAAATTAAATCTAATAATAATGAGAATAAATTAAATACAAAGTCAAATCCTAATCGCTTAAACAGTGAATATAAATATATATATGTATAAAATAAATAAATGAATAAATTAATAAAATTTATAAATTTATAAATAAATACATGAATAAATAAATAAATTAATGATATAAATATATGAATAAATAAATAAGTAAACAATTACAATAAATACAATAAATGAATACAAAAATAAATAAATATATAAATATATTCAAACGTTTCCATAGTTTTGCGGTTGCATTTTGCAGAGGCTCCTGTTGTTGTTGTTGCTGTTGTTGTTGCTGTTGCTGTGGCTGTTGCAAGTGCAGTTGTTGCTATTGCCGTTGCAGTGTTGCAAGTGCACAGTTGCTGCTGGGACAGTTGCTGTTTTGATTTATTAATTACAATTTATAATGCCGCATCCTGCTGGACACACAAGGCCTGCAGCTGACAATCGACAACTTTGCGTGTGGCAAGCTCAAGTTTTTAGAAAGCTCAACCACAACAGCAACAATGACAATGACAACGACAACAACAGCAACAGCAACAGCAACAACAATGATAAGAATAAACGATTAGAAGATGAGCTGCAAGTCATGAACAGCACGAGTTCGAATCTTCAAAACAAAACTCTGTGGCAGGTGGCAGGTGGCAGGTGGCAAGTGGCAGACACTTCCTATTTTTGGATCTCTGCCACAATTGTCATCTATGCTTACACATGTCCGACTTTTGCCTCCTTTTATTTCCTATGTCTACACTTTTTACTCGGCTTATACTGATACTAATACTTTGGATTGCATCTACATATGTATTATATATATTTTTGTATTTGTCTGCATATTTCATGGTGTTGAAATTTTGGGAATTAGGCTGACTTAGTTACTCTTTCCACTCCATAAATTTAGCATTGTGACATTGTTGTTTCGCCTCTGAACTTCCATCTGCCTCTCTTCCATCTTTCTTGCTTGGATTGAATATTAGGGGACAGTTAAAGCTCTTTGGAAAAGCGTAGTTATATTTAAAAATAGAATATTTGAAATAAAATCCGATGTTAAAATAAATTCTTAAATTGGAATTTCCAAAAATTGTTGTTGAATTTTTATTATATTAATTAGTTCAATTACATTTCATCAATACCGTAGATATAGGCTTTCTTTTCCTTTCTTTCACAATAGTTAATTAAGGAATTTTCAAATGACCTTAAATAGTGATTAATACTTAAAAAAGCAACATTAAGAGTAAAAATATATATAAAAATTAATAAATAATTAAATAAATAAAATTTATATTTTTAAATAATTTTCATATTATTTCGCCAATATTTTCTACTCTTACGGATGAACATGTTTGAGTTGTCTTGCAACTCGAACATGATTTATGTAAAAGCTGCCCTGAAAAGTATGCTATGATTTTTGTGTGCGAAGAAGAAGAAGAAGAACAAAGTCGCATAGAGACAATGGCAAATCCGATGCGGAAAGCAGAAAGAAGTTGGCGTATTTAATGTTGTCTTAAGTCCAAATACCATCTCAATGGACTGTGATTTGTTTGCAGTTTTGAAATGCAGCTGCGGCTGTTTGCCAAATAAAAGCCCTTTGGATTTTTAATCTTATCAAAGCCCAAGGATGAAGCCAAAGCCAGAGCCAAAGCCAAAATGTGAAGAAAACGGAACGAGAATAAAAATGCGAATTGAGAACGTATCGCATTGGGGGCTAACCTCATTTTCACTTTCTGACCAACATGAGCTCATTTTGGCCAAGGATTTATGGCAGGCTCAAGTCGTCCCATACCCATCTGGACGTTGAGTTTATTTAAAAATCTGTCGGCTGGCTTTTTGGTCAAAAAGTTTGCCATCATCCTCTGCCTATCTATTTCTTTCTCTCTCTCTCTCTCTCTCTCTCTCTCTCTAGGACAATGGCCACATTGATCATCTTGTCGTTGCTAGATAAATGGCCCGGGGGACATTTTTAATTTACTGTCGCGGCTTAAGCAAACGCCAAAATGATAACGTGGCCAGAACGTGCACAGAGATTCAGATTCCGATTCAGCTTCAGCTTTAGCTTCATTTCGAGTATCCAGTGTGTCGAGTGCCTGCTTTTGTTTGCTTCTAATTATTAATCAGATTTGTTAGGGACCTGGACTTGTGTCCGGAGGCTTTAATGTTCTCTGTGTATCCTTCAACATTCAACTAGCTGTAATGAGCGCCCATTGAGCATAAATTGTATTCGCTTTAAGCAATCAGAGTCTGTTTTCTTCATCATTTCTATCATCTTTTTTATACTCTTATTTAGAAGTGGGATTCAGTTTGAACTGTCTGTGTGGAACACGATAACAGGTGCATTTCTATATGCCTTGAGAGCTGTAAGAACATTAATGAATACAACAGCATCTAAGCTCATTACATTCCGAATATTGTAGGCAACAATCATATTGCGTATACGCATGCATTGTTAACTTCAATGCAATTTCAATGCAGACTTGCCTTCTCAATTTGAATTTTTGCTATAATTTTCATTGTTGTTTCTTCGGAAATCATTTCTACACATATTCTAAAATTCTGTTAAGCTTCAAAAATCTTGTTCGTACATGAATTCCTTTACTTTGTATTTGAGTTGAGAAACTGAGCTGAATTTTTGATAATAAGCCTAAGGCTGATTTGGCATTGATTTAAATTTAATTAAATTAATGCATAATTTATTTTCAATACAGGATAAAGTTTATTTTTATCCACAATAAGTTTGGAAAATGTCCGCAATAACTAAAGTTATTAATTTTTATATCGAAAAAACTTGAATAATTCTTTTAAATGTTTTCGTTTCTGAGGATGCTGAGGTTTTACTTTGAGGTTGAATTACTATTAAGAACAGACTTTCAGCAAGACAGTTAAATTGAAACTATAGTAAAAAATGTTGGAATTAAATTATAGCCTTTTGTGCACAAAATTCATCAGAAATATCAATTTACTCCCTTCTGTCATTACCGCTTGTATTTTCGTGTATTTCCTTTGAGGAGGAGAGGGATTTAATTTGAGTTTGACATATTTGTAAGTAATATGACAAGATTTTCGGCAAATTTCAGCAAAACTATATGCCTCGAGGGCTCCTTATTGCCTTACCTTTCCCCTTTGCTTTGGGGACTGAATATATAATTATGTTTTTGGGTTATATGTATGTGGTACGAGTATGAAGAAGGAGTTGCATTTGGCGCTAATGCGAATGCCTTGTGGAGGAGCAGGATTTAGTTAAAGAGGCTGTTAATAAATATTAAATACATTTTGGGGGCCACGTCAAATGGCAACTTCAAAGCACGCATGTAAAACGTTTACTTTGAAGGCGTCGTCCTTTTTAGGATCATCTTCATCATCTCTGTCAAAATCATCATCAACATCAGCTTCAACAACGGCTTTTGGCTTTTCCTTGGCTTTGGCTTTGGCTTAGGCCGCGAGCAAGAAGTTGAAGGGGAAGGGGATGGGATAAGGGGGAAGGGGGATGGGAGAGGCGACTGCTCAATTAACAAAATGATGGCAGGGATGAGTGACAGAGAGGGAGGATTTGTAGGAGGGTGAAGAAAAAGAAAGCAAATGTCAAAAGTGTTTTCTAATTTGCGCAACACTCGACAGCAACAACAACAGCAACAACAACAACAGCAGCAACAGTAACAACAACAATAAAGCCAAATGTATTTAACAAAGTGCCAAAAAAATGCGGCTGAGTCCCCCAACAAGAAGAAGAAGAAGAGGGGACTCACAGTTCTTAGTACAAAAATGTTTAATTTATCAAATGTCAACGCCTAAAAGACGGCAACATTTGTCGTCGTCAATGACAATGTTGATGACTACAGCGACGCCGACTGCGACGCCAACAGCGACGCCGACAGCGCCGTCTAAAGCCAACGCTGACATTGTTAATACATCGCCACAATACCCCGCTCCCCCTTTCGTCCACAACCCCACCCACCCCTCTTTATTCCTCTCCTCTCCGCACCTCAACTCTCCCTTCTTCAATCCTCCTCTTAGCCGGCGTCCGCTTGCGGCAATGTTTTGAAAAATGAGCGTAGATTTCCCCATACGGTATTATTTATTGTCGCCATCTACAGCTCAAGGTCCCACACTCCCTGTCTCTCTCTCACTCACTCTCTCTCTCTCTCTCTCTCTCTCTCTCTCTTTCTATCTCTCTCGCTCTAGTGTCTCCACCCAGAAGTTGAGTCAGCGTCGTGCATTTGTATAATGAATTTGACAAGTGAATTGTATCAGCAGCTGTTTTCTATAATTGTAGATGACTAAGAGACAACAATAAAACAAAGAATGGCAGGAGATTGGAATGAGGAGAGAGAGAGAGAGCAAGGAATGGGGAAAAGGGAAGGAAAGATTACGTAAGTCAAGTGTGCAGCCGATTTATTTGATCGAGAATAAAGAATGTACAATTACAATTAATAAATAAATAATTTATTAGTAATTTAAAACATAATAAAAATAATTTAATTTAATCAAAATTAAACCGTTGTACCAGTAATTATGAAATTAGTTTCTTTGTTCTTTAAAATAGACAATGAGAGTAAAAGAGTTAAAGAATGATAGAAGCGGTTATTCAATTAATTATTATTAATCAGCGGAATATTGAAGCGGGAGCTTATTAAATACAAATTCAGCTCAATTAGGAAGAGATATTAAACAATGTCAATAAAGTTAAATATAAAAGCGAGGTAATTGTGAACAAAAAACTGAATACGACTGTGCAAATAACGAATTTCTCTACAGATTAAAAGACAAGGACAGCACGAGAGAGAGAGAGAGAGAATGTGAGTAAGGGAGTGAATGCAAGTCAGAGAAGCATAAATCACTATTTCATACTAATTTTAATAAGTATCTTCTTTCTCCTTACAGACTCTCGCCTCATTAAATTATAAGTATCTGTGCTCAGTGACAATATTCCACGGTGAGTTACTTGGATTTCCATATAATTATTTCTTTGCAATAATATTTTCTCGGAACTCACTAGCTCCTTAGTCCTAACATGAGCTCTTTAGCAATTTCCAGGAATCTGCATTATTAAGTTTTATGAAAATCTACTTGAATAGTCAATATTCTACTTGCAAGTCAATTCCAGTGAAATATTAATAGTTCCTTGTTCCCCAGATTGCTGAGAAAGTGAAACAGCCTAATTATATTTAATAGCTTAGTTATCATAATATTATACTTATGTTATTATTACTTTATTTAATAATTAAATTGTTTTTTTACTTACTAAAAGTTGTGAAAAAAGGATTTTTTGTATGTCAAGTGTAGCTAACATTTAAAATTGTAAGCTAATAATTAAATCAAATACCATTTTTGTAAATTGAAAGCTGCAAAATTCGAAAGGTTGAGAAGAGTTATCAGGCAATAATCGATTTATCGAAGCATGGTAATCGATCGTAACTTCTATTTGGTTCTTTCCATAAAAGTATTCGCTCAGGGCCAAGTTATAAGTTCTGTAACTTCTATCTTGCTCACATTTATAGGTCCTTGCACCTCCTCTTCCTCTCTCGCTCACCCTTCCTGCTTCTTCCCCTTCCTCATCCCTGACGAATCTCTGTGCTTATAGCCGTAAAAAAGATGGCAAAATTCACGATAGCGCGCGGTGGCATAAAACAAAATGTATCTGTATCTGGAAATATCTTTGGCCCCATCTTAATATTTATTTGTATTCGCATTTATATTGCGTCTATTCGCTTCGCTTTTCCCATCACTTTCCTCTAGCCGCGCTTTTCTTTTAGTTGCTCGGTGTTTTTTTTTTCTCGTTCGCTTGTTTTGTTTTTACAGCTCACGTAAAATTGACCACAAATGGTAAGCACATTTCTTCGCCCCCTTCACACACACACACATATACTACTCCCCCTTTATTCTGATGTCTCTCCCCTCTTTACCACAATCTTCCCTTTAGCCATCATCTTCGCCAGGCTTCATTCAATGTCCGTTCAATTACACGCACGATTTCCGCTTCCTGCGGCGGCGTCGGCGGCGACACAAGAAATAATAAAAAGCGCTAGGAAAAAAAAACAGAAAAACAGCAAAAAACCAAAAGAAAAAAAAGATGAAAAAAAGCTGTAGATAAAGAAGAAGTAGAGGAGAATTTGCCGATACTTTTCGTGTGCGTTTATTTGACAAATATAAAACACATTTTCACCCCGACAACGCAGATGACGCCGTTGTAGCCGGACTCTAGATCCAGATCCTCATCCAGACCGACCGAGCATTAATAAAAATAATATTTTCCAGCGCCAACAACAACAACAACAACAGGCGACAAAGTGTTGTGTGTGTGTGTGTGTGTGTGTTGTAAAGTGGCAAAAACTCAGCAGGCGTTACTACAAAAATTGTCGAGCTCAGCAGGAAACGTTCGCGTCCTGTGTCAGGCTGCCATGTTCTGCTGCTGTCTCCACCTCTCCCTCTCCCTCTGCCTCTGCCTCTGCGTCTGCTAACGTCTCTGCTCCTTTCTGTTGCTGGTCGTCAAGTTTTGGGCCAAGTTTTGTTGCCACTTTGCAAATATTTGCTTGTCGTTTGGCGACGCGCAAAACACTTTTACAACAGGAGCGTCCAGTGTGCCCGCAACTTCCTCCCACCCCTTCCTTATGCACCCCTCTCAGAGAAACCACAATAACCTCAACCCCAATTGCTTTCAGTGTGACCCATCTTCAGTTTTTTTTTTATCCTCCTTCAATTCCCATTTTTTTTTTTTGCCCTGTATCGACATCTTTTTCGCATGTGTCAAAAACTTTGTAAACTTCATTACGGTTATTTGCTACGCGCGAAATGCGGCAGCAAACGGTGGCACGCCTCCTCTCTCTCACACACACACACACACACACACTACATATGTATATCCCTCAATTCACACACACACGCACACATGCAAATGCAGCGAAAATTAGCCAACTGCTTGGCCAAGTCCAACTTATTACCGTTAATTTTGTTTGCGTCAAAGTTTTGCTTTGGTTTTCATACCCTAGCCAATGTGCAAGCCAAGATAGGTTGTATTGACTGACTAGGTAAATAAAGACACTTGCTTACTGTAAAATAAACTGTAAAGAATTCAATACGAAGTAGTTTAATGATTAAAATTACTAAATACTTAATACATTTTCAGACTTATTAAATAAAATAAAAAAATAAAATAAAATAATAAAATAATAAAATAATAATATAATAAAATAATAAATGAAAAAGCACTGTATTCCAATTTAGAAACTGTATTTTCGTTATTTAAATTTAAATCGAGTTATATTTTTAATTTATAGAAACATTTTAGAAAAGTGGTACCAACAAAATGAGTAATAAATAAAGGAAAAGCATAAATGATATTTAACTCAACTTTTATAAAATTCATTGTATTGAATTTTTAAATCAGACTGAACCAAAAAAATGTGCCTACGAAGTTTGCTTTCCTTCTTAAATATGGGAACAGTTTCTGGAAAAACAACACTTATATACTATATATATAGTATATTAATTAAAGTTGCTAGGGGGTATCTCCCAAGTCTATCAGCTTTGACTTAGCTACCTTTGAATTCAATTCCTTTTTGGTTTGACTGACTGGCATATAGTTGGACACAGGTTTCGCAATCCATGCTTGAGCTAATGCCCGTCCTTCGACAGGGGGGCGTGGCTGCCCATCTTTGGAATTACTTTTAGCTTCTGGTTCTTTTTCCCATTTCCCTTTTTCCACTTCCCTTTTTCCACTTCCCATTTCCTTCTCTTTTTTTCGCGTGCCGCCCACCAAAATGATAAATTATTTTGTTTACTTTGGCGTGTGGCAACTATTTTCGTATCTGCAGCCACATTGATGAGCCATCGATTCTGGCTCCCAAAATTGAATGGGGAAAAACAAAACGCAAGTTAAAGGTGAATTTTAAAGAAAGGATTCTATTGGAGCAAAATTTGAAGGAAGTTTGATCAACGAAGCGAGACCTCATCATTTATCGATGAGGTTTTACTTATTAAAGTCAATCGAAGATCAATCAAATGAAATCGAAAGTAGAAATTCGAAATGTAGTAAGTTATATTTACGAGGGTTTCCTCGAACATTTCTAGACTTATTGTAAACTATATAGTATATAAAGTATATAAAATAACGAAACAATTAAACTTTCCTGCTTCAGAAGTTAAAGAGAAATTATTTGAAAATAATTGAAATCGAAATGAAGTCTTTAATGTTTACAGTTCTTGTGATTGAAAAGTTGGACAGTTGGACACATGTGTACATTTTATATGTACTTACAGACTTTGTGGCTTTTACTTATCAGCTCTCTCTCTCTCCCTCTCTCTTTCTCTCTCAGTCTCTCTTTCTCACTGCTGTGTCGTTGTTGTCTTAGCACCTACTAAAAGAAAGAAAATAACAAGCTGAAAACGAATGAAAATCCTTTCACAATACTAGCTGATTTTTCAACTTTTAATGACGCTTTCTTGCCAAAAGTAATAGCTGGAAACTGAACGAGAGTTTGGTCAGTGTAATTTCGTGAAAAGGGGGAATCACAATGAGGCAGAAGGGAACACTGAGGGAAAAGTACTGTAAGCGAAGACAGCGAATAGTTTTATGCGTTTTCAAGAAGCTTTTAACGTTTTAATGGACACTCGCCAAAGGCATGGATTCGCATAGAGAGAGAGAGAGAGAGAGAGGGAGAAAGAGTGAGAGAGACAGAGAAATAGAGAAAGAGATATTCGAACCTCGAACTGGTTCTGAATTTGGTAAGACTAAGCCAATGGATGGCTCTAGGCTGATGCCCCATTATAATCCTACATACACTCACTATACCTATCTCTCTCTCACTCTATCACTTTCTCACTCTCTTCCCTCGCTCCTTCTCTATTCTCAGTTTTACGAGCCAAAAGTGCTGACTGTTGTCCATTTAGTTGCTCCAAAAATTGTTGACATGAAACTGTCGCCATTGTCGTCCATGTCCAAGTTGTTGTTGCTGCTGTGATACTCTGTACATAAACAGTAATAGAGTGTAATGGCTTTGTGGCAATATAAACAACTTAATGCCTCAAATGGATTTTTATCTAAATTAGATTCTTTAATAGCAAAAAAAAGTTAAAAGAAAGTTGAAACTTCGTGTTTCAATTTTATTTTAGTTAGACAAATCGGTTTTAGTTTTTTATTATTGCATATTTAGTTATTCATTGCTAAGCTAACGTTAAATATAGATTATTATTTATAGATTATTATTTATAATACATTTCTTAAATAAGCCATTGTAGACTATGGATTTTCACTTTCTTTTGGCCTTTTTGTCTATTTAATACGAGTTTTAGGTAGCATATTTAAATACGTTAACAGTTTATTGAATTCAAATAAATATTATAAATATTCTGGCAGCACTGCTGCTGAGTATTTCATTGTCGAGTACACTTGACTGTGGTGTGAGTTTCCCCTCTTGGCCAGCTGAGATTTCCATCTGCAATGTCTTCTAGCAACAATTTCCAACTCCATTTTGAGGCTTGGCTCTTCGCAGTGTTCTCTCTCCGTATGTTTTTGTGGTAAATGCTAACAGTTTTTGTGTAATTGTCAACAAGCAGCAACGACAACAACAACAACAACAACAACAGTAGCAACACCACGACAATGAGAAATAACGTAAACAAGTAAATGAGCATGGGCAAAATTTGTGTGCAATCGTCAGCAGTTTTTACAGAAGCTAAAGAAGATTATTTTATGGCTTCAACTGTGGTTAAGTGGGCTTGTCTCTGTGTGTGTGTGTTTTTGGGGGTGTGTGTGTGTGTGTGGAGCACACTTTCATTTATTGAGTTAACTAAACGGCAGCAACAAGCAACGAGAGGTGGCAAGCAACACTCAAAACTGGCAACTGGCAACTGGCAACTTGGACTTTGGCTTTGGACAACGTTATTTCCGCACAAGGATTAAGCACTTGGCCAACGCTGTGGCATCTGCTGCTACTGCTACTGCTCTTGGCCATGGCCATGGCCAGGATTAACATTTTGCTGAAATGGCAATGCGGCAAAGCCAAAGAGCCAAAGAGCCAAGAGTACCATTGGCAATGGCAACCGGGCCAAGTCAAGCCACAATAAAAATGCAAAAAGGTGCGATGGACTCATCAAAGTCCATGCTGTACCTGTTACCAGCTACTAGAGACTCCTTTTCTCTCCATCACTTCCCCCCGCTCTCTCTCTCTCTCTCTCAGTCTCTCTCTCTCTCTTTCTGTCTTTATCACTTGCCCCATAGATTTTCCATCTGAGATAAAAACCAAATTTAAAGCCCAACAGTAGCTACGAAAAACAACGCATATTATTATTATTTTTATTATTATTATAATATTTTTCGTGCTCTTCTTTTTTTTTCATCTTTATTTTGTGCACTTTTTGTTGTTGTTTTTTACGCGTTGCACAAAAGCCGCTTAGAGTTTGACAAGCATTGCGTTACGCTTGCTGCGCTCTTCATATGATTGTCTAGGTAACCTACACACACACACACACACACACACACATACACCCACCCACACACACACACACACACAACATACATTGGTAACATTGTCTACTTAGTTAAGTTGTTATTTTTATTATGGCCCGCCTTCGGGCAAAGTCGGGCAACGGTTCCTTCAACTTTCTCCTTGCTCCACCTACGCCTTCTTCTGCACCTCCTTCTGCATCTTCTTCTGCACCTACTCTTCGAGGTGTACACTGAGTAAAAAAGTCTAGTATTTCGTACTTAAGACCTTCAAGCTGAACTCGACAATCTGGATTCTAATTTAAGTAAGACTCATTCTTAATTGCAGTTAAACTATAACTTGAAACAAGTCGAGTGAAAGTCGAACTTAATTTTAAAGCGACTCTTTCTCTCTGTGTAGGTGTTGCTACTGCTGCTGGTGTGGTGCAAACGCTATTATGACAACATAAGTTCACAGATAGATGGAAACTGGTAGATAGTGACAGCTAGAGGGGATTGCTGGGCGGAGAAGGAGGATGGGGAGGGGGATGGGGATGGGGAGTGAGTGGTAAGAAGCAGCGTCTGCTTGTGGAGCTAAAGGTAACAGAATATTCCAACATTTTGAGCGCTTAGCAATAACAACAGCAAAAACAACTAACAAGCAGAACCTGTGGCAAGACCATAGAGTGAACGAGAGAAAAAGAGAGACATAGAAAGAAAGAAGGAGATGGAGATTGAAAAGAATAACAGAGAGAGAGAGAGAAAGCTAAACTTAATGATATCCTTTAAAAACTATTCCATTCTGTTCTTCGAACAGTGCATTAACAAGAATCAGCCAATCAATCAAGCAATCAAAACAAACATTTACTCAATCAGCCTTAAAATTAGTATTATAGTTATGCCAATTTCGAAATAACAATCAATCAATCAGATATATGAACAATCAATCAATCAATCATTCACTCTGTCATTACATTTTTTAAGGAGCAACTAAGTTTCATAATTCTATACTCTATAAAATAACAATAAATTAATCAGTCTTATGATCGATTCAGTGGAATCAATCAATGCTACTGTCAATCAATTATAGTCAAGAATCAATCCTAAAGCTAGTTTAATTATCAAATTAACTTGCTTGATTAGTTGCTCAATCGAACACCAAATTTCATCATTAAATTAATTCACGAATTATTCAGTTAGTTCGTCAATCATAAAAGTAATTTAAATTATTCTTAATTTCAATAAGTCATTCAATTAAGCAAAATCAATCAGTTTAACAATTTAATAACAACGAGACACTTTTTTCTTTGTTCGATTAATATATGTTTTAAAGTCAGTTCTTTATCTGATCGAACATGCCAGCTGCTGCTTGATTACAGGGTATAACAAAGCCAGCTGATAATACTTGAGCTGAGCTGAGCGCAGGTAAGAACAACAACAACAGAAGCAATGGCAATGTTGCTGCAGGGCAACAGCAGCAGCAACAACAGCAGCAGCAGCAACAGCAGCAGAAGGAGCAGCAGGATCAACAGGGTGGTCACAGGGTGGCAAGGAAGTGGAAAGGAGGGGGCTGGATAAAACAACATTGGCGACAACAAGGACAATGAACAGGAGCTGCGATGGCGATGGCGATGTGAATGGCAAGAAGGACAAAGCATTTGCAGTTGCTTGCTTGATTTCATTGAAATTGCTTGGCAAAGCAAGTAGATGGTAGATAAGTTAACGGTATAGCTATGGGTACCCCTCAGTGTGACGATGAGGGGCAAGTGCGAGTGGGTGGCTAAAATAATGGGAGGGAGGTTGGTTCGGTTATGGTAAGTAGCCATAACAGTTAACCAGAAACGAGTTAAGAAGATCGGAACATTGTAGATAACTAAATTGCTGGACTCAAGTCGAGCAGCAGCAGCAAAAAAGCATTCATAAGAATGACAAGAGACACTCGTGAATGCACTCACTCTCATGTTTGTCCATTGATGAATAGGTATCACAACAAAGCGGTCAATTTATGAATACCAACTAATCTTGAATGAACATTTCGTTAATTTCAAAAGTGGTGTTGCTCATAAGAACATTAAATAACATTGTTACTTTATATATCTATGAATATCTTTACAGAGTGAATATAACCTTGATTGTAATTGTATATGTATATAACATATATTTTTAAAATATTTTCCAATACATATGCTAATCTATCTTTTAATTCATATAGCTATCATTGACTCTGTGATTGTTTCAACTGAATTTCTTCGAACTATCTATCTATTTATTATAGTTTTCTAGAACCATTACTCTGTCTATTCAGATCCAACTTAGATACCTTTCCAGAAAGTTATTTATCCATCTTTCCCGCTTCCGTCAATTCATCATTATATCCGTAAACAACAATTTAGATTCATATCCAGAATGTCCTGTAGCTTATCTCAATAAATCTTTGCTTTTGTCACTTCGTTTTCATATCTCTATAGTTATACGTACTCGGCCAGTTAATAGATCCTTGTTTTCCAATATTGTCCACCTGCTGGTGTTTTCCACAATCTCTCTTTGTTTTCATCACTTACGGACAGCTTCTTTAGTCATATGTCTAGTGGATGGCATCGAAATTGAGGACGTCGCTCTGGATACTCTGGACCGTTACAAGGACAAAGGGAGGCGGGAGTTGGGAGTTGGCAGGTGACTGACAGGTTGCAAGTTGGCCTGGGCACTGGTTGCCCCTTGATGAGAGCTATGAAAATACCTGCAAGGAAATTATACGAAAACTGAACAAGCCAAAAACAATTCAGGTTGTTATTTTAGAGTTCAAGTTAAAGTTAAGCAGCGCCTGCAGGCAGACAACGAGGCAAGGAAGGACTCGCAAGGAGCAGGAGTAGCACCACTACTAAGGACCAGCACTAAGAAAAAGGGAGAGGAATAGGAAGAGAAACTGTGGCAGAGGCAACAACGGCAGTTGAAGTCTACTAAACGGGCAGATGGCAATGAAGTGCACTTCAATGTGAATGTGAATGTGAATGTGAATAGAAATGGGTGTGGGCTTTTGGCATTGGGTGCATTAAGTGTTCTTTCTCTGTGTGTGGGTGTGGGTGTGTGTGTGTGTCATTGTCTGTGCTCTCGTATCTTTGTGGAACAATTTTAGCCAGGATGCAAGCGGCAAAATGCTTGAATGAATGAGCCCAGAAGAGTGAATGGCCACGGCATTGCCTTCTTCCTCTTCTTTTCCCCATCTTCTATCCCCTTTGTTCCTCCTATGGCTTTCCTAGAAATCCTCTGGGCTCTATCTCTGTGCCCATTTTCAATGACGCGAATGGCGCAAAAGTTTTTGCAGTTGACTTAAGTGATGCCAAGTGCAAGTGAACAATGTTATTGTTGTTAGAGACTTGTTGTTGTTGCTGTTGTTGTTGTTACCATTATTGTTGTTGTAGCTGCAATTAGTGCAGAACGCACTATTATTATCATTATGAATTTTAAGCAATCAACAACAACAACAACAGCAACTACAGCAACAAGACCGAAAACTGTAACTTTTATTGAGCAACTTAAAGTTGACGCTAAGACTTGAAGACATCATCGAAATTGCCAAAAAGACGACAGAACAGAGACAGCAATAAAGAGTGAGTGAATGAGAGACAGAGAGAGAGAGAGAGAGTGAGAGAGAGAGAGTGAGAGAAAGAGATAGACTAGGCTGGCTAAGGAGAGCAAGCAAAGTTACTGGTTGCTGTCTGTCTCTGGAATTCGAGTGGCGCTTCAAAAATAAACACAGAAAACCACAAAAAGCCACGGAAAAGGCGATGCCAACAATTGGCTTTTGTTTATATTAGCGCTGTTATTCTTCTATTTATTTGTTATTGTTTACCTATGATAATTGTGTTGTTTATTTATGAAATAGCAGACAAATTCCCCTCTACCAAATACTTCAAATTCTATTCTATTCTATTCTATTCTATTCTATTCTATTCTATTCTATTCTATTCTATTAAAAGCAATCGTTTTAAGTGTCTTATCGTTTTTTTGAATGTAATTTAAAGCACTTTTCGTACGATGTTTGCAGATAACATAAATATAATTGGAATTTTAGAAAATCATATTGAATTACGTTTTAAGCAGAAATGTGAACAACTCTATTAAAAGTTCACATTTAGTAATTTGCACAATAATAATTCAACAGTAAATTTTTGTCAAATTAAACCAACTAATATTTCAATTGAGTTGTCTCATTGGCATGTTTAAATAAACTCACTTAATATTTACAATTATTTATGCTAGAAAAATTTATAAAGATTAAATTTTTACTCTCAATGTAATTGCTTAAGTAGACTGGATATTTTTGTAAATATATTCACATTTAATTTGACTTAAAATATGAAAATATCCTATGTCAATTATAGAGAACAAAGTTTTAAAAGAAACAAGGATCCATTTTTAGATGCTTTTAATGGGTGTTAACCAAGGAAAGCTTTCTCACAGTGTATATCTTAATATAACAACTTTTAGATAAATGTACAAATAACAAAACTAAATATTATAAATTAAAAGATGAATAATATATAATATAAATAATAAAATTCATAACGCTCTGACATTCCTTCGAGGAATGTATAGAAAGCATTGTGTTCTTAAAGTTTAGTTCTATATGGTAAAATGTTGACTTTTGTCATTAACTCTTAAGGCTTGGATATTCAAATATTTACAATTTTTGAATAATCTTACTGCTTCTATTGACCCCATTTTGACCAAGTATACGTAACTGAATACATACGTACTTAAATATGTATACAAGTTAAAATAGTTGTTGTCTTTGCATTTGATAAATTATGACCATTGATACACGCTGAAATAAAAGATAATCTCATAAGTATATTACTATGATTGTAGCCCAATAAATGGACAAGTCAAATTTTGATTATTGACAGAAGCCCACGAAATTGACAGTAGCCAGATGTTGTTGTTGTTGTTGTTGGTAACCAAAACCCTTTGGTCCCTGTGCGTGTTGGAATTTCTGGAATCACTGATGAGGGAAAGGGGCACAGGCTCATTCTGTGGGGGAGTGTTCTGCACGGTTACTGTACAACAGTTGTACCACGCCCAGCGCCAGACGCAATTTGTATGCAAATTTCATGAGAATCTCAACACATGCAAAAACAACATTCACAAAAAAACACACACACACACAAAAAATAAAATAAAAAGAATACAATGACAACAAATATAGTATATATAGTAATATGTATGTACATATATGTGTAGAAACGACTCTACGCGTGGCAATTCAAGGGTATTCCGGGGTGCAAAGAAAAAAAAATACAAGACAGAACATGCAACTTAATAAGAAATGGCAAAACAATTGAAAAGTTTTCTGGCGCCGCTCGCAGCAGCCAAAAAAAAAAGAGAGAACCTCAAATAATGTAGAATGTCTTGAAGAAAGCACAAGAAGAGCGACAAAGTAAAGCCAAATTAAAGAGAGAGGGAGTGTGTTATTATTACAATTAGGTCGGGATTAGTGGACTTAACAACCATGTATAAAATAATAATAATAATAACCGAAAAAGTGAATTTTCCTTTCCTTACAAGGAACTGAGATGGTCTCTAGCACCATGGGCAGTTCCCAAACTTTGTATTCACTTTCATCATCTCTTCTGTATTTAAAAAAAAAGTGCAGACAATTAAAAAAAAACTCTACTAAACGCCATCATTGCATTAAGATTGTTTATATACATATACTGTGCCCATAAAAGTATGCAACGATAAATGTGCAAATGTATCTAAGAGGCAACTCCGAAACTATAAAACGTATTTTTTCTTGAATTCCTAGCCTATATCAAAAAGCGAGTCGATTAAACCATATGTATATGAATGCATTGATTTAGACACTTCTGTTTCTCTCCTATTTATTTATAAATTTAAACACTTTTATCTTATGCATTAAAGATTTATATTTTATATACGCAAAAGCATTTACTTTCATCATCTGGAGCAAAGGATGGTCAAGTCAGGACTGTTATTGGTTTTAAGTGTAATGAACTACATTTACATTTTATTTTACATTTTGTGAAATATAATAAAGCTTGTAGTTTCATCAGATTGTTTTCTCCCTTTGGCTTTCAAAAAACGTCAGATTTGGCGAAAAAACCACTGAGTTGACAACAATGAGTGCATGAGATGAGCAAGAAAGTAATGCTAATTTAAAGAGAGCGCGTGTGTGCGTTTATTAGTACAATTAAGAGCAAGATTAGTGGGGAGAAATTGGAGAGGGGGAAGCGACAACCACACACACACCCACACACACACATAAAACACATAACAATAATAGTTAAAGAAAAAGTGAAATTAAAATGAAATCCATGCAACCTTCTTGAGTTCCTACAGCCTTTGTTCCTTTTCTCTCACACACTCGTCCGTCGCTCTCTTTGGATCTCTTTGTCTCTATCTCTGTCTCTCTCTCTTTCTATGTCTATTATCTTTTGGCCTTGCTGTAGTGTAGTGTGACTGTGGCGGCACAAAAAATACCAAACATACCAAAGCCACTTTCTATGCAAATTTTTATGTGTTAAATGCATTTTGTTGGATTTCAACATTCTCGCTGATTTTTGGTTTACATTTTTGCATACAAATGAAGCCAGTGCTGGTTGCCAAGGGGAAAGAGAGTAAGAAGGGGACGAAGGCGTAAGGAGAGCCTGATTGTGGGTGTGTCTGCGGTGTGTGTGTGTGTGTGGTGGAAGAGACAACAGCAACACACACAAATTAGAGGATTAAGTAGCTTGGCTGCTTTTGCTGCCTTGCGTCTGTTGACGTCGGCATTGACGTTGACGTTGCAGTCGCCATTTGCCATTCGCTGCTGTTCGCTTTCATGTTCATTGTCCTCTCGCAGCGACGAAGAAGAAATGAAGATGAAGCAAGAAGATGATGAAGAAGAAGCGGTAGCAACAGCAGCAGCAGCAGCAGCAGCGTTGAGACAATTACGCTAATTCGCCTGAAATTGTTTTGCATTTTCTCAACGTACCAGTCGCTCCACTCTCTCTCTCTCTCTCTCTCTCTCTCTCTCACCCGCTCTTTCGTTTGCAGCCCGCATGTGACAATGTGTGTGTGTGTGTGCGCGTGTGTGTGTTGGATCGAAATCTTTTCAACGCTTGTTTAAACAGTTAAATTTGATTGCGTTGTAAATAAGAGACAAAACAGAAAAGTGAACATGAGAAAAGTTTACAGAATGGTGTGAAGCAATCTATGAACACCGTTATCTCTGCAATAACGGTAGCAGCAAATGACCTCAATATGTGGAAATGAGAGTACATACATTCAGTTAGTCGAGAAAGTGTTCTGACAAAATGAAGCATTCACATATGTACATATGTGTGTGTATGTATATATTTCCTTGGCTTGTCCTTTTTCTTATTTTATAACGCTTTCTCCATGGAGAATAACGACTTTGAAACTCTATCTTAAACTTACTTTCAATTATAATAAACAATTGTTAATCCTTTATCACATAATTTAAGATTGTTCAACATTTAATTCTATTCATTTGGCTTTCAAACATTTCATATCTCATTTCGCTAAAAGCTTTATGTTATATTCCATTCTGAACAGTATGAATAAAAGTTGTAATCCATTTTTTCCGTTGCCTTAATGAGTTAATTAGTTGAAACTGGAAACAGGAAAACTGAATGTGTGTATGCATTACGCACTAAGTACTTAATTAAAAGTACAACTGATTTTAATGAAGCAGTAAATGCACGCCACAGGATCTGATCTTAATGCACACAGTTATGAATGTTTGAGCAATTTAGAAAGTAACTGCTATTTAGATGATTATAAATACATAATTTATAAGTTATAAGTTTATCGTAGGAATACTAAATTACTGAAAATCAATAAATTAAATTAGCTTCATACATTTATAGTTAAAATCGGTAGAAATTAAAAGTTTATACTAGGAATAGAAACGAAATACTTTGACTATTCAGAACTAATCACTGATGATAATACTAAATATAATTATATGGAATTTCTCGCAGTACTAACTAAGTCCAGTTAAAGCACGTTGCAAATTGGCAAATGTATCCCAGAGGGCTTAGATACAGGCAATTGGAATCCGAATCCTTTTGTCATTATCCCGCTACATTTGCCAATTGGCCGGAGTCGATTTATCATCGTTATCGCAATGCTCGTGTATTCATGTTGTAGTCGTATTTAATATGCAAATCAGCATAACGCATGAGCGCCCCAAACATATGCAACAGGACAGCCGTTTACTGAAATGTGGCAAATATGAGTGCTTACATACTTACTGTATGTATATGTATGTGTATGTACATATGTTTACACATCGCCTGGTATTTACTTTTTATTGAATTCTCTACACAAATAAATGCACATAAAGGGTATTTAAAAGCCAATCAATGGAATGTAACAGGTGGAAGAAAGTAATATAGGAGCCTCTCTAAGCCTCTACTAAGTTATTGTACAAAGTTATTGCACATTAAAAAATAATTAAATATTAAACAACAAAGATTCACCTTCTCACCTTTCTGTGAATAACCCTTTAAGTAACCTATCATTACAACATGAGTTTTTAGTTTATGCTCAAACTATAGAATATCTTGCAGTCGATCATTGCCGACTTTAACATGTTTAAATGTTACCATTCATTTATACTTTTGTGCAATTTACTGTGTGTTTTTCGGATGGTTATTCATTAAAAATAATGAGAATTGAATATTATTTTGATGTCGGCTGGACTATGATGATGTCATGCCCAATTATAATTATGTTAATGGCACATGTTTAATGCAATTAAGCATTGATTTCAATTCGTTAGACAATGTTAAAAATTACACAAATACTTGTATTTGTGTAATACATTAATTCATTCTTTAGAAACGCCATTGTGAGGCAATTGAATGGAAATTGGAACAAGTATTTATTCATTTGTTTTTTTAATACCCTTGCAAATTGGTATTTAAATTTGGACTTAAGAAGTGTCAGATCCATAAAGTATATATTTTATTAATCAGAATGACCAGTTTAATCGTTTATAGTTATCTAAAGTAGACTCTTAGCTTTTAAGTTGATATATTGATTAAACTTATGTCAAAACTAGTCAGATTAGATTACTTTGTATCACAATGGTTTCAGATTTACTTTTTGAATGAACGTCTTTCTCAGTTATAAATATTTACTAATTTAAATTTAACAGAGTAAACTTTGAAGCTCTGCAAAGGTATCAAATCTTCGGCATGTCAAAGACTACTTCGATTTCAGGCTTAATTTATTTTGATTGTGGCTTTCTTTTTGATACATCCAATTGGCATCTGAAATATGCGTGATACGTTCGCTGAATTGCAGAACAACCAACTTCGAATTCCGATAAAAGCAATGTGTGGAATCGTTTGGCAAACGCGATTCAGAACGCTCTTGATACATGTTTGATAAGTAAAGTCTTTTATTATTATTAACTGCGCTTATTCAGCTATTATATCTTCAGATTCTATCAGGATTTTTAATATCTCCCTTCTATATTCTGCGTTTTTGTCCATATTACTTTCCAAAATTACTTAATTACTTAATTTATATTCACAATTTCAGAAGTCTTCGTTGGCTTTTTTGCTAACTAAAGAAATTTGGATAGAAATCTTTAATTTCTTGTTTAACCAATTGCTCCATAGACTCTTTCAAGACTCTCCATCGATTCTATATTGATTTTGATTCCAACTGATTATAAGATAAATATTTTTCAAATGAATTTGATACTCTATCTTTATCTTTCTCACCGGTTCAGCTATCTTTTTAATGCCTTTAATATTCAATCTCTTTCTCGGACTTTCCATCCGCTGTTAATTTTTTGGGTCTATTTAACGATATGGAAACAATCGCTGAGCTTTAACAGTTACAACAGTTACTGTCCCCCCTCCCTTATTAGCATGCCTGAGGATTGGGGAAGTGGAAAATGGAAAATGTTGAAGCAGGCACAGTCGACATTAGGCAGTGAGGCAAGCGGCAATGGGCAAGGGGCAAGGGGAATGTGGCGGGGGCAAGCATTTCGGTTTTTGGCAGTTGGTTACAGCGATTGAATTTAATTAGCTTATCATGAAAGCGTATTTCACATAAATTTATCAAAATTGCTTTACACAACAGCGGCAGCAACTGGCATCATATCTCTATGCGACTATGCGACGGGGAAACAGAGTGAGAGAGGAGGCGAGAGGGTGAAAAGGGGCTTAGCAGGGTGAGGAAGAGAGTGGGGGGGAGTGGGTGGAGGGTGATGCCCAAATTGCATTACGGCCCGCCCATTAAACTGATAAAAACGAGAATCGAGTTGAGTTGTGTCGACTCGGGCGACACTTTAAACTTGATGGCGCTTGACAGAGCGAGAAAATCTCTGTGAGATAGACTCAATGACAGAGTATGAAAGAGAGGGCAAGATAGAGGCTAAAATTAAATTTATTAACACACATTACAACGCATACACTTCACAGCACTCAAAGGGGGCAACAAGGCGTGGTGGGTGGGTGGTTGGGTGGTTGGTTGGTAGCTCTTCATATTGGTTGGTGGTTACTTGAAGGTCGCTTGAGTAACGAGAAGCAGCTAAAGGAAACAGATGAAGAAGTACCAGCTTTTGTTCTCAAATGAATTGCAATCAAACAACACTATTTGCAAGTGTTGGGAAGCGAGCGATTGAATGGAGAAGGGAATAAAAAAGAGTTTGAAATGTTAAATACCGCTATAATACTTAAATTTAGATTATTAACTAACTAGTTAAGTTATATGCATGCAAACATATACATATACTTATATAATGCATACCTGATCAATTTTAGTTAATTATTTATACACTTGCAGAGTTTATTATATTTCCATTCTCTTTTAGAGATATTAATAAACTATGTTACATATTTTAGTTGATTATAATAACGGTATGCAACTGAACGGCAAACAAGCCCAATACCAACCAAAATTTTAGGAATTTTGATTGGCTTGCATTTCGTTGGCAACCCTGGAAATCTCATTTTTTAAATCCCTTCACATAATATTATTAAGTAATTTATCTTTTAAAGTAAGTATTGCAATCGAAAAAAGGACTCTGTTATTTTTGATAGGTTTTTGGTTAGTTTCCATTTCTGTAAATACTCTGATAAGCTTCCTTCTATAACCCCTTTCTACAAAATACTAAAAATTTAATTCTAGTGTCATAATCTACTTAGTTTATAACTTAAGTAAGTGACAAATAAAATCTTCATATATTTGTGGTTGGTTTTCAGTTGGTTTGCATTGCTTTGGCATTTCAGAAATTGACCTTTTTTTAAACCCTTTTATATGATAGTTTTATTTAATCTTCTTTAAAAGTGATATAGAGGAAAGTAAGACCAGTTTTTAAATCAGCTTCTAAAATCTCATAAGATTTGACGAAACATGTCATAAAGTTGTGATTTGATGAGCAGTGTAATCTGTTAATAATCTCTTGTTCATTGACATTATCTTTGCCCTGAGTACCTTAATTAAAAGCTCTGATTTTGAAGCTCAAAGCTTAAAGCTTTAAACAGGGGCATTGCCTTGAAATGGTGTCAGATAAGATGATAGAGAAAATCCCCAAACGAGTGTGGGTGGGTGGTGCGGTGGGGTGGTAGAAGGAAAGGGGGCATGTTTTGTTGCTCTATTTCCGCGTTATCGATGACACTTTGATAACTGGCCAACTGTGCTAATTGATAAGCAAACGTTAATCGGCCGTTTGCCAAAACAACAAAAGGCCATAAAAATGTATTTGCCATTCAACCGCATGTAAGTGCAACCTTCCTGTGTGTCGCCATAAAACACACCATGCCACCACATAATGCTGTTGCACTTGCCACCTGCCACCTGCCACCTGCCACCTACCACTTGCCACTTGCCCCCGCATGTCTGCTCGACGCGTTCATTTATAGTGTCAATGCGATTATGATGATTATGTCGCTTCACGTGATGCACACACTGCCAATCGGGGCTTAGGCCCGACAAGAGAGATATCCTCCCCTATTGGGGGGGAATTCCCCTCCATAGCCATCCAGCTGCAGTTGAAGGCATTTGCGCGTGAAATTACATTGAAAATTTAATTGTGCACACAAAGTGCAGGACGCTGTGCATTAGATACGCAAAATTTGCTCATAAATTAAAATGCACTTCATGGATTATGCCCCGAAGCCAGCTCTCTCTCTCTCTCTCTCTATCTCTCTCTCTTTCTTTCTCCCTCCCTTTTCTTTGTTGTCCTTATGTTGATTAGCATTGGAAAATGAGAAGGCTTTCTAGGCAGCAATACAACCGCTCGGGGAGTGCATTCCTTTTAACCTCGTTATGAACTCTGACTGAATTCCATGCTCCACATGCCAAGCAAATGTATGTATGTATTATATGTGTATTACGAATTATGAGTACATTTTTGGTATGTAGGAACACGCAATCGCATCGATCTCTTCTTGGCGGCATACCATATTGACGAATCGCTTGTCGAACAGTTTGAGATGCGGCCAACTTGTGGTATACTTAATATGAAATGCCAGCCCAGTTGCTGTCGCTGCTGTCGCTGTTGTTGTCGCTGACAAACTCTCGATATTGCTAGCTAGGTTTCATATAGCGAATCAATACTGCAGTATAATATCTTTACGACACTGTACGTATAAGTAATGGTAATCACATTTTTTAATAAATTTAAGTTTATTTATATCTTTACATACAAATATTGTGTGGTAATTTTACTTTGTTTATTTTCATATAAAACATGATATTAAATTTAACAAATTTAATCACCATGTCCATCATTAATATGTCTTAAATATAAAATTTATTAAAAATACGTTTCATTTAACTCAATAAATTACGTATACGTTCTTTTTTTAAGACTTTTTAAAAGAAATTTTAATAAAATTGGACTTTAGGCTATTTTAAATACAATCAATACAATTTTATATATATTATATTATATATAGAATAACTTTAAAGCAACAGTCGTAGGTATTGGCAAATATGATGCTTTGAAGTTTGATCGAATAATGAATTCAAAAGTTATTCAATACTTATTTACAGGGTATCTAGATTTCGAGCTCTTTCAAGTAAAACGTACTTATTTGTTTTTCAATATTTAAATATACGGATAGCGAGTATCTTAATGTTGAGCTTACTCACATGTAGCTTTCATACCTGTTCGAAAAGTTAGATATTTAAAGTTTGCCGTGTTTTGCCGCTGTTACCGACCGCACGAAAAAAAAAGAGAGAGAGAGAGAGAAAAAAAGAAAAGCCGTAAACCAGTTGATGCAATTTTCCAGTGCGAAAATTAACAAATACACACACAAATGCACTGGGAAATGAAAATGTGCGCTCGAGAATTCAATTTGTGAACAGAAAACGGAACCTCAGTGGGCGGCAAGAGGTTGTCGAAGAAGAAGAGGAGTTTGTTGATAAACAGAAGAGGTAAAGAAGCAAAGGGGTAGAGAGAGAGGTAACGGTAACGGTAGCGTTAACGGTAACGGGTTAGGGGGTAAACTGGTTGCATCGTCTGTTTACTTGAGGTTTTTTTTCGTTGTCGGCGTATGAGGGCCAGCCGGAAGGAAGTGCAAGCGAACAAACCGAGCGCAGCACAAATACGCCCTCTACAGGCGGGTAGTGGCAAGGGCTGTGGCGAAAGAGGTTTCAAAAGGGGAAGGCAAGTAGTAGTAGCAAGTGGGCCTCAGGTTGCACGCTGCACGTTGTTGCATTGAAAATTGGCACAAACGGATGCGAGCGACGTTGCCGAGTTACAAACCCCCTCCTTCCCTGCCCCTAACCCAAACCCCCTCTCTGCAAGCCTAGATAGTGCATTTGTATTAGTATATTTATTAAGAAAATTTAATTTAACATGGAAAGCGTTGAGAGCTGCAACCGTGGAAAAATTCTTAAAGTCGCCCATCAGATGCAACAAATATGCAAAATTTGAGCAGCTGACATGAAGTATAGCATCAACAGTTGCAGTTGCACTTGCAACCCTTTGGGGTGAGCAATAAACGGCAGACGGAGAGGAAGAGAGAAAGATACAGACACAGATATAGATACAGATACAGATACATGCCATTCGCATAGTCGTAGACCATAAGCAAACACAAATGATGGCAATCTGTTAGTGTACAATTCCCGCCTCCCCTCTCCACCCGCCACACTTCGCTTGCCACATGCCCCTGCCTGTGGCATGCCACCGTCTGCACAATGCTAGCCAAATTTATATTATTAATGCCTGTTTATCTGCATGCGACGATGTCGTCCTCATAGATAGATACGCTCTTGTTGTGTATGCGTGGGTGTGTAAGTATTGTGTGTGTATTGTGGGTGTTGCTCTCTTTGTCTCTGTCTCTCTCTCTCTTTTGTCTGTGTCCCTTTGTATTCGCTGCTTTATGAGCTTCGATTAATTTACGCGTAAACAACGCGATTTCTGGCACATTTATTATCTATATCTAGTTTCCGGGTTATTGCCACAAATGTTCCAAATGACGTTGGCATTGAGGTTTCGCATTCTCTTAACTTGGCTTAAATACACTCTTGAGTGTGCACCGCTCGTTTCTGATAAGAATACAAATATTATAGATTTTCATATTCAAAATCGAAGTGATTTTAAAATTTTAAACATAATTTTTTTGGTACGAAGAACATTTGTATATTTAGAGATAACTCGATTAAACTTGTACATTGTATATTTAATGTTTATTAAATGAGTTTTTTGTAATGCTTTCTTAGAAACAATCGGATGAAAATTTCCCGTCAAATTTAGGATAAATGCAAATTTTTCAAGTTTTGAAGATATGAAATAGCTTGATACTAATTAAAACAATAATAACAATAACAGTTCAATACAATTGTTCAATACAATATTCACAATATTGATAATAGATGTAATAATGAGTGCACAGATATTTTTCTCTTGTATCTAACTAATTAATTCACTTCAAGCAAATGTAAAATCATTTAAATCGATTCATTTATATAATAATGAGTACTTCAATGTGTACTTTTAATTGTTAAGCTGAAAGGTTTTTGCAGTGTTGAAATGATTAGATATACTTGAAGGTCTTCCACGCTCATTTTACGACCAATGACTCATTGTATACTCATCCCGCACTCACTCTGCACTCATCCCGCACTCATCCCGCACTCATCCCGCACTCACTCTGCACTCACTCTGAACGAATGCAACTCGGGCAATTATTGAAATGTTGTCACAGTCGTTTGTTTAGTGACACTCATTAGCTAATCGTCATTTTAGCTACCAATATAACTGCTTACTCACACACACACCCACTCACACACACGCACCCACACTCACAATTTGTACTTCACACCTAAGCGATTACTGAGAATTTATTGTAGAAACATTTGTCGTGGCGATAACATTTAATCATTATTAGACTTTCATATGTCACTGCAGCTAATGCAAAAAATCAACAGCGGGTGTGATCGACGCAGAAATACCCTTTGGGCAGATATGATGGATATTCTTATAATAAAATATTAAAATATATAAATTTTATTTGAATCTTTAAGTTTAATTACTGAATTTATTTAGTTTATTATTTTTTATTTATTTACTGATTCACGTTCAGATCCGTATTATTTTCCTATAGGGTATTTTTAATCAGAAAATGACTTTTGCTTAAAAGAGCTTTTGCAGTAAGACAGAACGAATAACTCTTTTTGAGAGCACCGAATAGGAAATGATCTAACTTGCAATTATTTCAGTAAGTAAAAGTGTATGATTATAAGAAATATTAGTAAAAACTTATCAGCAAATCATCAATAAGTTTGCAACCAAAATAAAGATAGGGTGTAAAGAAGAAATGTTAATTATAATAATATTATTATATCTAAAAATGATTTAAACACAAGGAATACATCCAAATAAATATAAATATATAGATTTAATTAATAATGACTGATTTATTGATAGTTATTAATGATTTCCCAAAATAGTTTGAATCTAATAAAATGTTTGATCTTGAAATTTTCGTTATGACAAAATTCTATAGTTGGATAGTTGGACAGCGAATAAAATGAAGATATATTTGTACATATGTTAATTAATATACTATTAACATGTTATAAAGTGTGTGAATCTACTTATATGAAGAACTTGCTGCCCAAATCTATTGAAAACACGCGCAAGCCACACAAACAGTGAGATTATGGGATCTTGATAAACAAATACTAAACTAAACTAATAAACAAACAAAAACATTGCGAAAAAAAAGAAAACAATTATAGAGAAACATATATAAAAGCTTGCTTCAAAATGTGCGAAAATTCTTATCTAATGATCGATAATAATAATGAAAGGCCTGCGGAGAAGGAAGTGCATAACACGGCCAGAGAGAGAGAGAGAGAGAGAGAGAGAGAGAGAGAGAAAGAGTATGATTAGAAGGGGAAGGAAGAAATCAGAGGCAAATCCGTTGCTAAAAAAGCTTCGGGTTGACGTGACCAGCCGCACATAGCGAAAGCTCTCGACTGGTGACTGGAAATGGGGAATTGGGGAATGGCAAATGGAACTGGAGTCTGTCCAGCTGGGTATATAAAGCGACATGCAGGTCGGGAGACTCGCGCATAGTGCAAATACATATCTTCATTGATAGTTCAGTTCAGTTTTGTTGAGTTGAGTCGCTTGACGATCGAAATACTTATATTAAATATGTGGACCAAGATTGCGATTAGTGGTGCATTGGCCGTTATGGGTGGTGCCCTTTATGTAAGCGTTGTGGACAACTTTGCGTATGTGGATCGTTCCTTGGACGTAGCCATGCCCAAGGCGAAACGTCACCTGCCCAAGGAATTGGCGAATACCGAATAAAGGAGCAACTAATAGATAAATATCAGGCGAAGTGAAAGAATCAATGATGGAGTTACAAGTGTCAAGTTTCGATTTGTCAGTAAAACAAACTGATTTAGTTCATTGCATACTTGCCACTGTAATCAAGTCGCTATTATAGCTTGTTTAACTGAACCACAAGCTTGAACTAGCGTCAACTTCATCATCATTCAGTTGCCGAGACGAACAACAAAAGTTTCTGTCTACATTATTTGTAATTCTATGTATTAAGAAACAAATGTTTTTTTTTCCTTTTTTTTTTTGATAATTTAGTTCATTCGATAAGTTCCTAAAAGTATTCTTAAATGTTGTAAATACGAATAGTTCATAAATAAAGATATGTTTAATATTTAAAAATGTGACTCTGGGAAATGTTGTGAATGAAAGGGTATTAAATTATATCTTTGGTGCAATTTTAAATTAAATTTTAAACAATGTTTCTGTGACAAGAAGAGTTCTCTTTTTTAATACAATTTAATAATAAATATAGATAATAATTATAGCCTGCGGATAACTGAATATTATTGCAAATATTAGCTGTGTTCAGTCAGCTCAAAAGAAACAATCAATGTTGTTAGTTGATGACTAATTTGAACAACTGCAAATATATATGTGAAAAAAATATATATTAAAATGATTTGTAATTGTTTGCGAGCAGTAAATAAATTCATTGCACAGCAAATACATTTCCTGAAAATGTTTATACAATTTGCATAAAATGAGCTACAAAACGTTTGAACAAAATGCCATAAAGTCAAAAGATTGTATTAACATATTTATAATCATTTGTGAGTTTTGCCAGAGATTTCTTTGGCAACAAAAGCGACTCGGATACGAATACGGAGACAAACACTGAGTCACATCTTATGAAGTATGTCCCTTCAGTGGTCCTTCTCCCACTCCACTCCACTCTAAGAGAGGCAGTATAGTCTGGCTAAAAATCTGTGGGCGCACTAAAAATGACTGGCAAGCCGCAAATACTTTGTCAGGATCAAGTTGACACTCGTTTGGTCGTTGGCCTGGTCATAAGCCTGACCCTGTCCGAATGTCCAACTGTCCGAATGTCCAACTGTCCGAATGTCCGACTGTCGGTCGGTCGCTCTGTGGTAGAGTTTCACATAGGCCGCCACACGCATTTGACACTCTTTCCATATATATTTTTTGTTGTATGCTTTTTTTTCGGCAAAACTGACATGGACACAAATACAAATACAAATACAAACATGGACAGGAACACAAACACAGACGTAGCCTATTATAGAGCCAGGGTATCACAGAGGGAGGCATCTGTCATCTGTGCATGTATATGTGTGTAAGTGTATGTGTATGTGTGTGAAGGCATTTTGGCAGAACAGATTGTTGAAGATTTGATTTTGGGCAGCTCTCGTGCCCAGTACGTTCCATGGCCTGTGGCCAGTGGACAGTGACCAGTGGCCGGTACAATCGTTAATCTAATGAAAGATGACGTTCAGGGGAGCGAACAGAGCGACACCACAACCAAATGAAAGTGTATTCGACAGTAAGATACTCAGCATTGAACTCAGCATTCACCTTAAAAACAGTTAAATTGATATAAAAAGAAGAATGCAAAAAATTTGTAATATAATATTGAAGTTATTTTGTTAATATATTCATGATATTTTCCTGCTTAAATAAATTTTATTTAATAGAAACTCATAATAAATTTCGATAAAATTGATGTTAAAATTCTTTCGGATATCTTTCTTATTCTTTTTTTCTTATCTTAAGTTACAACTTTTAACAGACCATTTTTAATATTATTTTTAAATTAAATATACAGAATGTTCTGATAAATTAAAAAATATATCTAACAGCTAGAATTGAAAAAATTCAGATTCTTTCTTTTTGTTCTTTTTTTTGTTTTTTGAGTTTATATTTAACTGAGTCTTGAGAGATTGACTCTTGAACAATTGAATTAAAAACAGATTAACGTTATATCTATCTACAATATTATTTTATATTATACCAGACTTTAAAAATAAAATAAAAATTAGAATGTATAATATCTTTTAGTAATTAAATAAAAACCTTATGCCTTTAATATTATTGCAGATTTTATTAAATTATTTAATCGAATACTGAATTAAAATAATATTAGATTGAAGCGATCCGTAATATAACAAATAGTTATTCCCTTTAATAGAATTGTATATAACGTTACTTTATTATGTATAATATTAATTACTCTATCTTAATATTCATTTACATACATTAATTTATATTTAATAGAACAGAATATACTACAAAGTTAAAATACTTCCGTATCCATCATGCACTGAGTATAGAAATAGTAGTAGAAGTCCTTTCTCTTTCATGTCCTCGACCTTCTTGTCATTCTCCATCCAGAGTTTGGGGCTTCATCCGCTTTGGTCTGCGGCTGTTTGCTAATCATTCATCATTGCTGGCTAGTTTTAGGGCTCCTGATGAATAAGCGGCAACTAAAACAAGGTAAAACCAAAAGTGGGTGTGGCACATGGCCAATGGCCGACAGCGTCATTAACAGTTAGTTGGAGCTGCCAGAGTTTGTACCTGCAACTGCACCTGGTCAAAGTTCAATCGCTTGTCTCGTGTCGGCTTACCAAACACACGCACACACACACACACACACACACACACACATTCGCACACTCACTCACACACACTCACAGAGAGATAGAGAAGCACTCGATGTTGAAAGGCGGGGGCACGCCCATTTGTCCGCGAATGAACCAATAAAATTTGATTAGACCCAAATCCTTTAGGTCTTTCTGACTCACTCTCCTACTCTCCCTCTCTCTCTCTCTCTCGCTCTTTCTCTCTCTCTGAAGATGGAGCTGGCCAAAGGGCCAGCAATATGAGAATTTATGTTTGCCACACAGACTCAGATTCAGATTTAGATTTGCCACTTGCCACAGTGCCACACGGCTGGCTACCGCAGAGTGCGAGCGAGATAGTCGACGAGTATTGTATATTCATGGGCAACTTGCAACTCAGCAAACTTGGCCAGGACTGCAGGACACCAGGAACGTGGCCCGAAGGCCGAGCCAGCCAACTTGGGTTAATTTACATTATAAACTTTGAATATTTTATTGTTTGTCTAGGAAAGGACACAGCTGGCGGCAGGCAGCAGCAGTAACTGCCACTCTGCTACTATGTGTGCCAGGAGCTTATCGGGGAGGAGGATGGGGAGGGGGAAGACACTAGGGTCTAGGCCTTTAAGCTTTCATAGTGGCGTTGTGGCATCAACTCCTACGACCAACCGACCACATTTATTGACACTTTACGATACACACAGTCACCCAGGAAGAGGCTAAAATGAAGAGGGTGAAAGTGAGTGGTAGAGGGAGAGAGGGAAAGAGAGAAAGGAAACGAGAGAGTTAGGGTGCTCCTAGAGTCTGAACCCTCTTGGGCAAGTTCTGTGAACTGGACTCTGATTTAATGACAGCATAAACATTTTTGTCCAAATTATGAGACTGCCTAACTCTCCCGCCCCACTCCTATGTTCACAACCCCTCCTCCTTCTCTATTACCCTCCTTTCATTAACATTAGCATTGCCATTGGCAGCGCTGCTTGTTAAGCTTTTTAAGCATCAAGTTACTAAATAATTAAACAATTTTCCGTTACCAGCTCGTAAACCAAATCAACCGCAGTTTTCTCGAGTTTCCCAACCAAGTGGGGGCATTATTTCTCTGGTTCATAGGTCATCCAAGTGGGTAGAGTTGGAAGAGTACAAGGGTGCGGGGGTGCGGGGGTACAGGGATGGGGGAACAGCAACTGACAATGCAGGGGTGCCATTTAAAAATTGTAATTCGCTTATGGAAATATTGCTCCAACTTGAATGATTGGAATGGAAAGTGAATTACTAACTTTATGGATCAGTTGCATATCAGGAAAAACCCGAAAAGGCTCGTTAAAAAACATTGATTCTAATATGCCCGACTAACTGATACCTTATATTGTAGATTCATAAAAATATATTAGCTTTTACAGCGATATTCTGTAAAATGAAAGTATATTGTCGATGATTATACTTACTACTAATACTGATTAGATAATTAGCTATCTAAACGTCAAACCTCGTTAACAGAAATCTGGCTTAATAATACAAAACTTTGTTATAAAATAATTTAAGCAATTAACAGTATATTTTTAATTATTATTAAATGAATCAGAAAATTGTAATTTACATTAACTTATTTGAGCAAGTCTTCCAAAAAAACTATATAATATTTTTTAATTTTTAAGCTGCAATATAAAAGTCAATTGTATTATACAAATTGATATATGTACTATTTTCTAATGAGTGTACGTGACTGCTTTATTCCCTGAGAAGCTTATATCTAATGCATAATCTTGAATGTGAGTAAAGTAAATTCTTCTTAAATCTAAACTAACATTACTAGGTAGATGGTATCTTAATATGACTTCTATGTCGCTCTATGTATGACTTCTATATCTATTCAATAATTACTTCGTTGAGGGTATCTAAATAGATATATCCTATTCTTCCGATAGTAAATGTTGTTTCACAACTATCGAATAGTCAAACACTCGATAGTATAATAATTTCTTGAACTTTAATTGATTTCCTTTTCATTGCCTTCTTAAGAGGCAATTTCGAAGCGGCTTTTCTTTTCCTTTGGCATTTTCCACAACTTAGCTGCTAAAATGCTACTTTATTGGTTTCATACGTTTTTCCGAGCACTCGCCGAGGCACGTTTGATGAAATTTTTGTGTAATAAGCTGTAACACCCTTTCACGGAGTTATCAAATGGTGAAATAGGGGGAGAGTCAAAGGGGATTCCCCGAGGTTGGGAATAATAAAAATACGAGACAATTTAAGCTAGCTGCACATTGTTTCTCTTTTCTCGTGCTTGTGCTTTAATCCCAGCACGTGACCAAAAGACAAAGACGCATTCTCACAATAAGATACATAATGCTTCTTCTTAGTCTTCAAACCGTATCCTTACCTGACCAGGATAAATAATTTATAAATTTTGCTTACGCAAAGATTAGCAAAGGATTTCGACGCCTTTTCTTTGAAAACTGTCTTGCTCTCAAGAAATCTCTATCTCCAGCTCAATCTCTCGCATTGTCGCTCTCTCTCTCTCTCGCTCTCTCGACAAGCAGGAAAAACAGAAAACTCATTTAAAGAAATGTTTTCCCTTTTTATCGCCAACGTCGCGTCGCATCGAAATTAGCCATAGGAAAGTGGAATGAAATGGTTGGATGCATGGAATTCTCGCATAATAAATTATAATGCAAATCCGTGCTTAAGATCACAACAACAACAACAACAACAACAGCAATAATAACAACGGAAAAACGAAAAAGCCAGCAGAGAAAAATAGAACGGAAAAGCAGGCAGAACACTTAATGTCCTCCTTTCCCCCTCCCCATTCACTATGCCCACGTTTTTTTTCTCATTTTTTGTGTCATTTTTTTTTGCTTTTTTTATTTTTTTTGGTGCTCTGCGGCCGCCATTTAAAATGATAAAAATCGCAAACAATTTTTGCCCGGACCACAGTCGACAATGACAAAATGCCAGCACACACACACACACACACCCACACACTCTCACACACACACACATAGATAGAAGTGTTTATGTAGATGTATGCAGAGGACAGTTTTTGGCCATTTTAGAGTGAGAGAGAGAGAGAGAGAGTCTATGGGACAAGCAGTAGATACTTAAGCTGGCAATTTGTAACGATTTGTACTCACCAATCAATCAATCGACCAGATAGTCAGACCCATAGCCAGAGTTACCCAGTTAGCCTAGATATTCCAGATAGTCTTCCACATAGTTATACATACACAGATCCATCTACATTTATCGAGGACTAAAATACTTAATTTATTGCGGCATCTGCTGTCAGAAGAGTTCCAATTGTTCCACTCAAATGTTGACAATAAACTGTCAAATTAAGAGAGTAACAAATTTTATACTTTGTTGTTGAAAACAATTCATAGAATTTTTTGTGTAGATATTCAGAACTTTTATTCTGACTAGACAAACATTAAATTATTGACAATCACTTAAATTTGTATTGCAAGTCAAATTTACGGAGATCTTGCCTGATAGAAAAATAAATATTACAATTTAAGGCAAATCTTTTATTAACTAGAAAATTAATAATTCAAAATTGTTAAGCTCTAAACTTATCTAAACTTCGAAAATCAACTGCATATGAATACTAGACATATTTTTTAAAATTTATCATATAAATTTTCTATGAAATTTAAGAAAAAGGACATTGTATAAATATATTTTTATATGAAAAGCATTAAATACTTAACAAGTTATTACGTATAGTTCTGATAAATTAAAAATAAACAAATCAAAATAATTATAATTAGAAAAAGTTTTATTTCAAAGATTGAAACGGCTTTTAAATCTTTCAAATGGAGAATTTCTTTTGCTTCTTAGAAAAAGAAGAATGCAATTGATTTTTATTTTTCCCGCTTTGCAAAATGATTTATAAATTCCTGTGCTTATGAAATTTGTATATGTATTTGTTTTTTATGTGGCTGCGAATTCTTTTCTTGACTTAATGCCATTGTCTACTGTTCATTATGAGGTCAGTATCTGCAATCGCCTTTCGAATACTTAACAGGATTCGTTGTCCTGTGTTGCAGTCGAATAAATGCATTTCAAACTTTTGCCATATGCTAAACAGAAGAAAATGAGTAAGGGGAAGTGAAGGGGAATGGGGAATGGGAAATGGGAAAAGGAGCAAAGTTGGATAGTTAAGAGTCGCTCTAGGCCTTAGTGTCAACCTGATCCTTATCCTTATTGTCGTCGTCCTGCGACTGCTGCTTGCAATAATAATGCTAAATAATAAAACGCGGCAAAAGCAATAGAAGAAGTTGAACGAAAGAAAGAGAGAGAGAGAGAAAAAAGAAAAAGGAAAGAAATGATAATAATGCCAGGGCAGAAATTGGTCAAAACAATATAAATGCAAATGTTGCATCGACGGAAGCAGAACTGTTGGCGACATTGTCCCTGAAACGCATTTTAATCAGTTGGTAACGAATCCCTCCCTGCTTCCTCTTCCCTCTTCCCATCCCTTCCTTTTCCAGCCCTAAAGCAAAACATACGACAAGCGTGGGTCGTGGGTGGTAGGCTGTGGGCAGGAGGCAGTGGGCGGGGCAGGTGCAGACCTCGTGGTCTGCATCACAAATGCATTCAGTTTATGGCCTGCAGCAGAGTTGGCAAAGTTGCCACACACACAACGGAGGCGCCACAAGTTGCAACTGGCCAGTAGATAGAACCAGGGAGTTGCAACTGGATCGTGACGTGGCCAATTTAGAGCCCCTTTACCTATTCCCACCCCCATCCCCCTCATCATCTCCTGTTGAACATGCATAAATCATTGACAAATCGCCAGGTGACTCCCATAAAGAGCAACTGGAGCATTAAGTAGGCGTGATAGCGCGAACAATGAAGTGATTCTGTTTACGAATACATTACCACTTCCCCTCTCCACCTCTCCTCTCCTCCCCTATCCTCTCCTCTCCTCTCCTCACCTCTTCTCTCGCTAATAGAAACACTCTGAAATTGGCAACAACTTTTCTCGTAAATACAACAAATTTTAAATCTGTTTAAATGTTTGACAAGTTAAAACTGCTCTTAGTGTGTTAGATGAGATACTATATAATTAAATATATTATATATATAAACTCTCTTAAAACTCACTTAAAACTCTCTTAACTACCTTAAAACTCTCTTAACTCTCTTAAAACTCTCTTTAAACTCTCTTAACTCCCTCAAAACTCCCTCAAAACTCTCTTAAAACTCTCTTAAAACTCTCTTAACTCCCTTAAAACTCTCTTAAAATTCTTTTAAAACTCTCTTAACTCTCTTAAAACTCTCTTAACTCTCTTAACTCCCTTAAAACTCTCTTAGCTTCTTTAAAACTCTCTTAAAACTCTCTTAGAACTCTCTTAAAACTCTCTTAGCTCCCTTAAAACTCTCTTAACTCTCTTAAAACTCTCTTAAAACTCTCTTAGAACTCTCTTAAAACTCTCTTAACTCCCTTAAAACTCTCTTAACTCTCTCTTCACTCTCTTAAAACTCTCTTAAAACTCTCTTAACTTTCTTAAAACTCTCTTAACTCTCTTAAAACTCTCTTAGAACTCTCTTAAAACTCTCTTAACTCCCTTAAAACTCTCTTAACTCTCTCTTCACTCTCTTAAAACTCTCTTAAAACTCTCTTAACTTCCTTAAAACTCTCTTAAAACTCTCTTAACTCTCTTAAAACTCTCTTAATACTCTCTTAATACTCTCTTAGCTCCTTAAAGCTCTCTTAACTCTCTTAAAACTCTCTTAACTTCCTTAAAACTCTCTTAAAACTCTCTTAACTCTCTTAAAACTCTCTTAACTCCCTTAAAACTCTCTTAAAACTCTCTTAACTCGCTTAAAACTCTCTTAACTCTCTTAAAACTTTCTTAAAACTCTCTTAAAACTCTCTCAACTCTCTTAAAACTCTCTTAACTCTCTCAAAACTCTCTTAGCTCTCTTAAAACTCTCTTAAAACTCTCTTAACTTCCTTAAAACTCTCTTAAAACTCTCTTAACTCTCTTAAAACTCTCTTTAAACTCTCTTAATACTCTCTTAACTCCCTTAAAACTCTCTTAACTCTCTTAAAACACTCTTAAAACTTTCTTAAAACTCTCTTAAAACTCTCCTAATACTCTCTTAACTCCCTTTAAACTCTCTTAACTCTCTTCAAACTCTCTTAACTTCCTTAAAACTCTCTTACCCCTCTTAAAAGTCTCTTAACTCTTTTAAAACTCTCTTAACTCTCTTAAAACTCTCTTAACTCCCTTAAAACTCTCTTAACTCTCTTCACTCTCTTAAAACTCTTTTAACTCTCTCTTAAAACCTTTTAAAACTCGCTTAACTCCTTTAAAACTCTCTTAACTCTCTTAAAACTCTCTTAATACTCTCTTAACTCCCTTAAAACTCTCTTAACACTCTTAAAACTCTCTTAACTTCCTTAAAACTCTCTTAGAACTCTCTGAAAACTCTCTTAAAACTCTCTTAATACTCTCTTTACTCCCTTAAAACTCTCTTAACTCTCTTAAAACTCTCTTAAAACTCTCTTAACTGCCTTAAAACTCTCTTAACTCTCTTAAAACTCTCTTAAAACTCTCTTAGCTCTCTTAAAACTCTCTTACCTCTCTTTAAAGTCTCTTAACTCTCTTAAAACCCTCTTAGCTCTCTTAAAACTTTCTTAACTTCCTTAAAACTCTCTTAAAACTCTCTTAACTTCCTTAAAACTGTCTTAAAACACTCTTAACTCTCTTAAAACTCTCTTAATACTCTCTTAACTCCCTTAAAACTCTCTTAACTCGATTAAAACTCTCTTAACTTCCTTAAAACTCTCTTAACTCTCTCTTAAAACTCTCTTAGCTCTCTTATAACTCTCTTAACTCTCTTAAAACTCTCTTAACTCTCTTAAAACTCTCTTAGCTCTCTTAAAACTCTCTTAACTTCCTTAAAACTCTCTTAACTTCCTTAAAACTCTCTTAAAACTCTCTTAACTCTCTTAAAACTCTCTTAATACTCTCTTAACTCCCTTAAAACTCTCTTAACTCGATTAAAACTCTCTTAACTTCCTTAAAACTCTCTTAACTCTCTTAAAACTCTCTTAAAACTCTCTTTACTCTCTTAAAACTCTCTTTCCTCTCTTAAAAGTCTCTTAACTCTCTTAAAACTCTCTTAACTTCCTTAAAACTCTCTTAAAACTCTCTTCACTCTCTTAAAACTCTCTTAAAACTCTCTTAACTTCCTTAAAACTCTCTTAAAACTCTCTTAACTCTCTCTTAATACTCTCTTAACTCCCTTAAAACTCTCCTAACTCTCTTAAAACTCTCTTAACTTCCTTAAAACTCTCTTAACTCTCTTAAAATTCTCTTAATACTCTCTTAACTCTCTTAAAACTCTCTTAACTTCCTTAAAACTCTCTTAACTCTCTTAGAACTCTCTTAATACTCTCTTAACTCCCTTAAAACTCTCTTAAAACTCTCTTAACTTCCTTAAAACTCTCTTAACTCTCTTAAAACTCTCTTAAAACTCTCTTAGCTTCCTTAAAACTCTCTTAACTCTTTTAGAACTCTCTTAATACTCTCTTAACTCCCTTAAAACTCTCTTAAAACTCTCTTAACTTCCTTAAAACTCTCTTAACTCTCTTAATTTCCTTAAAACTCTCTTAACTCTCTTAACTTCCTTAAAACTCTCTTAACTCTCTTAAAACTCTCTCTAACTCTCTTAAAACTCTCTTAACTCTCTTAACTCCCTTAAAACTCTCTTAACTCTCTTACAACTCTCTTAAAGCTCTCTTAACTCTCTTAAAACTCTCTTAACTCCCTTAAAACTCTCTTAACTCTCTCTTCACTCTCTTAAAACTCTCTTAAAACACTCTTAACTTCCTTAAAACTCTCTTAAAACTCTCTTAACTCTCTTAAAACTCTCTTAATACTCTTTAACTCCTTAAAACTCTCTTAACTCGATTAAAACTCTCTTAACTTCCTTAAAACTCTCTTAACTCTCTTAAAACTCTCTTAACTCTCTTAAACTCTCTTTCCTCTCTTAAAGTCTCTTAACTCTCTTAAAACCTCTTAACTTCCTTAAAACTCTCTTAAAACTTCTTCACTCTCTTAAAACTTCTTAAAACTCTCTTAACTTTCTTAAAACTCTCTTAAAATTCTTAAAACTCTTTAACTCTCTTAAAACTCTCTTAATACTCTCTTAACTCCCTTAAAACTCTCCTAACTCTCTGAAAACTCTCTTAACTTCCTTAAAACTCTCTTAACTCTCTTAAAACTCTCTTAATACTCTCTTAACTTTCTAAAACTCTCTTAACTTCCTTAAAACTCTCTTAATTCTCTTAGAACTCTCTTAATACTCTCTTAACTCCTTAAAACTCTCTTAAAACTCTCTTAACTTCCTTAAAACTCTCTTAAATCTCTTAAAACTCTCTTAAAACTCTCTTAACTTCCTTAAAACTCTCTTAACTCTTTTAGAACTCTCTTAATACTCTCTTAACTCCCTTAAAACTCTCTTAAAACTCTCTTAACTTTCTAAAACTCTCTTAACTTCCTTAAAACTCTCTTAACTCTCTTAATTTCCTTAAAACTCTCTTAAAATTCTCTTAACTCTCTTAAAACTCTCTTAAAACTCTCTTAATACTCTCTTAACTCCCTTAAAACTCTCTTAACTCGATTAAAACTCTCTTAACTTCCTTAAAACTCTCTTAACTCTCTTAAAACTCTCTTAAAACTCTCTTAAAACTCTCTTAACTCTCTTAAAACTCTCTTTCCTCTCTTAAAGTCTCTTAACTCTCTTAAAACTCTCTTAACTTCCTTAAAACTCTCTTAAAACTCTCTTCACTCTCTTAAAACTCTCTTAAAACTCTCTTAACTTCCTTAAAACTCTATAAACTCTCTTAAAACTCTCTTAATGCTCTCTTAACTCCCTTAAAACTCTCTTAACTCTCTTACAACTCTCTTAAAGCTCTCTTAACTCTCTTAAAACTCTCTTAACTCCCTTAAAACTCTCTTAACTCTCTCTTCACTCTCTTAAAACTCTCTTAAAACTCTCTTAACTTCCTTAAAACTCTCTTAAAACTCTCTTAACTCTCTTAAAACTCTCTTAATACTCTCTTAGCTCCTTAAAACTCTCTTAACTCTCTTAAAACTCTCTTAACTTTCTTAAAACTCTCTTAAAACTCTCTTAACTCTCTTAAAACTCTCTTAACTCCCTTAAAACTCTCTTAAAACTCTCTTAACTCGCTTAAAACTCTCTTAACTCTCTTAGAACTCTCTTAATACTCTCTTAACTCCTTAAAACTCTCTTAAAACTCTCTTAACTTTCTTAAAACTCTCTTAACTCTCTTAACTTTCTTAAAACTCTCTTAAAATTCTCTTAAGTCTCTTAAAACTCTCTTAAAACTCTCTTAAGAGAGCTAATAGAGTTTTAAGTTTATTTATATATATAAGAGAGTTTTAAGAGAGTTTTATGAGAGTTAGAGAGTTTTAAGGAAGTTAAGAGAGTTTTAAGAGAGTTTTAAGAGAGTTAAGAGAGTTTTAGGGAGTTAAGAGAGTATTAAGAGAGTTTTAAGGGAGTTAAGAGAGTATTAAGAGAGTTCTAAAAGAGTTAAGAGAGTTTTAAGGAAGTTAAGAGAGTTATAAGAGAGTTTTAAGAAGTTAAGAGAGTTTTAAGGGAGTTAAGAGAGTATTAAGAGAGTTAAGAGACTTTAGAGAGTTGTAAGAGAGTTAAGAGAGTTTTAAGAGTTAAGAGAGTATTAAGAGAGTTTTAAGAGAGTTAAGAGAGTTTTAAGAGAGTTTTAAGGAAGTTAAGAGAGTTTTAAGAGAGTTTTAAGAGAGTGAAGAGAGTTTTAAGAGAGTTTTAAGGAAGTTAAGAGAGTTTAAAGAGAGTTAAGAGACTTTTAAGAGAGGAAAGAGAGTTTTAAGAGAGTTAAGAGAGTTAAGAGAGTTTTAAGGAAGTTAAGAGAGTTTTAAGAGAGTTTTAAGGGAGTTAAGAGAGTATTAAGCGAGTTAAGAGAGTTTTAAGGGAGTTAAGAGAGTTTTAAGAGAGTTTTAAGGAAGTTAAGAGAGTTTTAAGAGAGTTTTAAGAGAGTGAAGAGAGAGTTAAGAGAGTTTTAAGGGAGTTAAGAGAGTTTTAAGAGAGTTAAGAGAGCTTTAAGAGAGTTGTAAGAGAGTTTTAAGAGAGTTAAGAGAATTTTAAGAGAGTTTTAAGGAAATTAAGAGAGTTAAGAGAGTTTTAAGGAAGTTAAGAGAGTTTTAAGGGAGTTAAGAGAGTATTAAGAGAGTTCTAAAAGAGTTAAGAGAGTTTTAAGGAAGTTATGAGAGTTTTAAGAGAGTTTTAAGAGAGGTTAAGAGAGTTTTAAGGAAGTTAAGAGACTTTTAAGAGAGTTTTAAGGGAGTTAAGAGAGTATTAAGAGAGTTCTAAGAGAATTAAGAGAGTTTTAAGGAAGTTAAGAGAGTTTTAGGAAAGTTAAGAGAGTATTAAGAGAGTTTTAAGAGAGTTAAGAGAGTTTTAAGGAAGTTAAGAGAGTTTTAAGAGAGTTAGGAGAGTTTTAAGGGAGTTCAGAGAGTATTAAGAGAGTTTTAAGAGAGTTAAGAGAGTTTTAAGAGAGTTTTAAGGAAGTTAAGAGAGTTTTTAAGAGAGTTTTAAGAGAGTGAAGAGAGTTTTAAGAGAGTTTTAAGGAAGTTAAGAGAGTTTTAAGAGAGTTAAGAGACTTTTAAGAGAGGAAAGAGAGTTTTAAGAGAGTTAAGAGAGTTTTAAGAGAGTTTTAAGAGAGTTAAGAGAGTTTTAAGGAAGTTAAGAGAGTTTTAATCGAGTTAAGAGAGTTTTAAGGGAGTTAAGAGAGTATTAAGAGAGTTTTAAGAGAGTTAAGAGAGTTTTAAGAGAGTTTTAAGGAAGTTAAGAGTGTTTTAAGAGAGTTTTAAGAGAGTGAAGAGAGAGTTAAGAGAGTTTTAAGGGAGTTAAGAGAGTTTTAAGAGAGTTAAGAGAGCTTTAAGAGAGTTGTAAGAGAGTTAAGAGAGTTTTAAGGGAGTTAAGAGAGTATTAAGAGAGTTTTAAGAGAGTTAAGAGAGTTTTAAGAGAGTTTTAAGAGAGTTTTAAGAGAGTTAAGAGAGTTTTAAGGAAGTTAAGAGAGTTAAGAGAGTTTTGAGGAAATTAAGAGAGTTAAGAGAGTTTTAAGGAAGTTAAGAGAGTTTTAAGAGAGTTTTAAGGGAGTTAAGAGAGTATTAAGAGAGTTCTAAAAGAGTTAAGAGAGTTTTAAGGAAGCTAAGAGAGTTTTAAGAGAGTTTTAAGAGAGTTAAGAGAGTTTTAAGGAAGTTAAGAGAGTTTTTAGAGAGTTTTAAGGGAGTTAAGAGAGTATTAAGAGAGTTCTAAGAGAGTTCTAAGAGAGTTAAGAGAGTTTTAAGGAAGTTAAGAGAGTTTTAAGAGAGTTAAGAGAGTATTAAGAGAGTTTTAAGAGAGTTAAGAGAGTTTTAAGGAAGTTAAGAGAGTTTTAAGAGAGTTAAGAGAGTTTTAAGAGAGTTTTAAGAGAGTTTTAAGAGAGTTTTAAGAGAGTTAAGAGAGTTTTAAGGAAGTTAAGAGAGTTTTAATATATATACATATATATATATATATATATATATATATATATATATATATATATATATATATATATATATATATATATATATATATATTTTAATTACACAAATGTATTTATTCTTACATTTAAGTTGAAGTCATTTAAGTAAAGCTTAGACTTTGAAGTTATTTTGAGAATATTTGATTTCTCATTGTAGAATAATACATATATCAAGAATTACCCGTCGAATTTCGGCAAGTATTCAATTCGGAAATTTGGCAAGACATGAGAGCCGGAACAGGTCAGGGAAATTCAGAATTAAAAGCTACTATTTGAATGCTTAGTTCTATACTTTAAATTTAATAATTAAATGCTTTAAACTTAGATAAATAAACAAAGCAGGGGAATCAATTGGACATTAGATAATAATAAATACCAATAATTCATTCTATGAAGTTTTAGTATTTAAACACCTAAAATATTGCTTAAATTTATAATATAAGTTATTACATGCTTCTAGAGCTAGAGGAAAACAAATTAATTCAAAAATTATATAAGACATATATATTGGTATGTACTTATATTTAATAGTTAATTAGCCTTTATTTTCTTACTTGTCAGCATCTTATAGACAAAGACAACTTTTCACAAGCAGCGTTGACTTATCTTAATCGAATTTCCTAGCTTTCACCTTCCTCATCCTCATCCTCATCCCTCATCCGCATCCCTTAGTCCTTATTTCTGTATGCTGTTGTTAACTAATTTAGGAGCTAAACGGCAACATCTGTTATCCCCTTGGCATCGCTCTCTCACTCTCTCGCTCGCTCGCTCTCTCCTTTCGTTTGTGTTGCTATCTCGCTTTAATGGCTTTGACTTTCTTGTTGTTAATATTATTATTATTGTTGTTGTGCGTGTTGTTGCTGTTGCTGTTGTTGTTGTTGTCTTTGGTCTTTGTCATTTTTGGAGCATAAAATTTGCATTTGCATTTGTTAGAAAGGCGGCCGCCTGCAGCGATGTCTGTGTGGCAAGTGGCAAGTGGCAAGCAGCAAGTCGACAAGTTGCAAGACGCAAAATGTTAATGAATTGCCAAAATCGCAATGCAAACGAAAATTCAATTTGCAAAAATAGCAACAAACAAACAAGAACAATTGCAATAAATAAATTGCACATTTGCCGACGCCTTTGCAACTTGACTGCAAATTGGCGTTGATTGGATTTGTATGTTGCATGTTGCATGTTGCTAGAATAAGACAGCGAGTGGCTGGCTGGCTGGCAGTGGGTGGCAACCAAAGAAATGGGGTGTGGTCTGGATGTGGATGTGGCACACACAAGACTTTTGCATGCTTCATTATATCTGAAGCTAAATTAAAGGATAATAGATTTATATGCTTGCCTGGGCAGACACAAAGACATACACATACATATGTAGTGTAGAGATACATGCATAGATGTAAAGATACAAAGATAAGCGAGTGCGTATCTAGCGATGAGTGTACATACATCTTACAGTATATACATTGTGGCATGCAGCACATGCTGAGTTCTAAGATACAGATACGAGCCCATGCTGTGTGCATTTTGAAGTGCAAACTGCTTTTGACTCCCCTTCAAAATTATACATCTAACTTCTTCTGGAAACTTTAAGCCTATTACAGGCAACAGGCAACAGGCAGCAGGCAGCAGGCAACAAGCAGCATAAACAGCAACAACAACAACAGCAACAGCTACAATAACTGGCAACCAATAATATTACCCAAGGGCCAACAATAAAGTTGTTATAAGCCAGACAACAAGAAGGCGCATCCATCACATTGTTGTTGTCCTGCTCTTCCTTCTTCCTTCCCCCTTCTGCCTTCTGCAAAGAATTTTAAACGAAAAATGTTTCAAATATCCAAAAAGAAGAAGAAAATGAAGAAAAAAAAAATGATATTCTACTTTGATTTTATAGCTGGCTAAAAAGCGGCCAACAAGCAGCCCTAACAACAACAAATACAATTCAAACAACAACAAGAAGAATCTCAACAGCAATAAGCATAGATTCTATAGACATTAAAGTTTGGTGGCAAGAATTGAGAGAGAGAGAGGCTAGAAAAGAGGAAACTTATAAACCAGCAGGATAAAGTTTACAAATCGCCAGGCTACAGTATAAATCAAGCTATGAAGTTCAACGGCAACAACTCTATTCGAGTTGGTTCATATATGCAGACATACATATATTCATGGAATTCATTTAAAAACTAATCTTTTACTATTTCACGAAATCAATTAAGAGCTGCATTTGGAGAAGGAGACAGCGAAAGTGAATGAGAATGAGAGAAAAACTGCTTATGAAACACAAAATAAAGGAGTGCTTATAGGAAAATCATATAATTTTTTAAATTTATATGTAGCTTTATTTGAATAGTGAAGTTAATAACAACATTATATAAATTTAGAAACCATAAACAAATAAAGTCAATGTTATATGATATTTCAATAAGGAATTTTTGAGTCAAAAAGTACGACGCTCCCATAAAAAATTGCAAATTATTACAGATCTAATAAAATTTGAGATTGTTTTGAATTTAAGGGAAATCAGATAAAGTTTTATTTTGAAGTTTTTGTAATCTGAACTCTCAAAACTCTTTAAGCCTTGTCTGAGCACTTTTACAGAAAAAAACTAACCATTTTTTTTTAATTTTGTAATAATTTTTTATAAAAAATGTAAGCATCCTAGAACCGATTTTAAGCGCTGTTTTATACTTCTTATGATACATATATTCTTACAAAATTCTTGGATCAAATACGCAGAAATTCTCAGCTCTCACCTGTAAATTATGTTTTTGTATAATTTTTCCAAATTATTGAAAATAGGTTTAATAAAAGTCAATTGAAGAATTAAAAGTTGCTCTCAACAGTTTTTCTGAATTTCTAGGAGTTTCAGTTAGCCACCGATATGAATAAATGAATGGAACATTTTTCCAGAGTCTCGATATATATTTTCTTAAAAACCAACTTTAACTGGAACCCAATATGGGATACTTGGTAACTTCGTTAGCCGCTTGCTGCCTAGGTAATTGCCTGTTTGTTGGACTTAAGGGCGGTGTCTTTTGGCCGGACCTGAATTGCAGAACTCGGACTCATTAGTCAAGAGGCCAAGAAGCCAACAACAAAACGAGCCTAAAAGTATGTTGTCTAGCAAAGGAAAAGGAGCAGAAGGAGAAGGAGGTAAAGAAACTTGTTGTAGAGTAAATGAAATGGACTACTTTAAAGTAAACTCGGACTTGGACATAATGCACAGGGGAGTGAGGGATGGGATCTAAAAGTGGGTGGCAACGGAGTGAAGTAGAGTGAAGGGCTCTGGGGTCTGGTAACGGGTCTCGACATCGTTCAGCGTTCCTGGCCACGGCTGTGGTGAAGTTTTATTGCATAAATTAACTTGGCCAAACACAATTTCGCAATTATTTTGCAATTAATAATTTATGTGGCCAGCTTCGGCCTCGGCCTCTGCCTCGGCTTTGGCCTCGTCGGCCAGACCAAAGAGCAATCGCAGTTTGAGTCTAGATGAGGGGAGGATAGAAGGTAAGGGGTTAGAGGGGAGTAAGATGTTTGGAAAGGGGTAGGGTCAAGTTGTCTTCGCCAGTTGTTACTCATTATATGCATTTCCCTCCCGCCAGTTTTCCGCTTTCCCGCTTTTCCACTTTAATGTGCTTTTAAGTGGCGACTTTAAATGACCCACCGTACCACCCACTCGAGCACCCTCCTATCCAGAACCTACCCCATATTTGCCACCACATTTCATACTGATTTTGATATCCAGTGCGGTTTGGCCTTAGTTTTGTGGTCGAGTCTGTCGCCTTGTCCTTTGGGTTGTTCGGTTTTGTCGAGTTGTTGTAGCTGTCACTTTATTACAGCCACATGATAACTGGACCCCCAATGTAGCCCCTTAAGTGGCTTTCACCTTGACGCCTACCAGACCCCATAAAAATAAAAACAGCCGACATGGACTTGGCCACAGGGGAACTCATTATACAATGTCCAGCTAACATGTTACATGCCTCTGTCCCTTCTATCTATTATTCTCTCTCTGTCTCTCTCTCTCTTCACATCTGAATCTACGCACGTTTTATGACAAGCACACTCTCGCTTATGTGTGTGGCCGATTGTATCTGTATCTGACGCTGTGCATGTATCTGTATCTGTATCTCGTATCTGTTGCTGGTTATATAGTATTAAAAAAAACGCATTTTCTACATTATTGGAAATCGTGAACTTCGTTAGTGGCAAATCTGTTGCAAAGTAGCCACTGGACAACACACACACACACACAGTTATCACATCCACACTCCCTCACACAACCACGCACACACACTGGTCCATTTCATTCGCTTTGTGTGTGACAGTTTCTCTGCCTTTGGCATTGTTGCCGAAGCTTATCATTTATTGCTGCTGATTGGTTTGGCAGTCCATCCCCCATATCACATACCTCACACCCCCCATTCCCGAGTCATCCCCTCAGCAACCTGGGCTTTGCATACACACTGCATATGCCTAGCGCACAATAAGATACTGAGTTCAAGGGCATTTGAACAACGCACAAATACCCATTAATGCCATTACTTAGAGATTAGAATATAAAATATTCTGCTTATTAATTGAGTGTGTTCTATTGAAATCTAACTTTGAAACTTGTGTTGAAAAAATCATCAATTAATTTTAACGAATTAATTATTAACGACTTAAAAAGTAATAATTTTCGAGCTGTTATTATAATATATTTTTAAATTCTAAATACAACTATTTCTTTTTAAGACAGATTTAAAATGGACTGTACGAATTATTTATTAATATAATATTATTTCATGGATAATTGTGCTAATCAAAATTTTTGCTGAGCAATCGTATAGATTTTAATTTGATTTTGTAAAGATATATAAATCGGTTAATCGTTTCTATTTATATATAATATTAAAAGCATGAACTCTCTGATCAAGATACCCGTTTTCCTACCCGTTAAAAATGCCAATAAAGAAATTTAATTTAATTTCCAACACTGAAGCATGACCCGGTCCCTGGTTTATACGCCCACAATGGGAACGCCCCATTCCACCAAAAATGCCCCTTCAAATATGCCTCATGCCACAGAAAATCGAAACGCATTTGTCAGCATTTTGCATTTAAACTTTTGGCCTTAACTTTAATTTGAAACATTTACCGCCATTTGTGGCACATCAAACGCTTTCCGGGCACTTGTCAGCCATGTATGTAGTGCTCCGAAGAGGAATTCAAGAGGGGCTGGTGATGGGGATGGGGATGGAGATGGGGATGGGGATGGGGTGCTAAGGTATTAAGACCATGTGTTGTACTTACTCTGCGTGCTCTTAAAGAAAATGATATTGCAAATTTTTAATTATATGAATATTTCTTTACCTTTCTTAAAGCACTCGTTAAGATTAACTTAAATTAAGGAATATATTTTAGAAGAGTTTAAAATACATTGTAAACTAAGATGTGGATTACAAATCGTTGAATACTGACTTTAAAGCCAAGAGTATTATTTATATTTTCTTAAGATATCTGAGCAAACCGATCCCGCTAGATGTACTGTACCAATTTACACCAGACGGACAGACGGCCATATTGACTCAGCTCGTCGTCTTGATCAAGAATATATATGGGTTTGGGGTCTGTTAAGCGTCCTTCAATGCGTTGCAAATTTTGTGACAAGATTATAGTTCCTTCTGCTGGGGTAAAAAAGCGAATAATATAAGAAACTTGTTATATATAGCATTGATTCGGCAAGAATGTCTACTAAGTATATGCTGAATCTGTTCAACGTGTTTCAGAATGAATACAGGGTCTCTCACTATCGGTTTCTCCTGACTGCAGAGTTTCTTACTAGATTTAAATGAATTTATATGTATATATAGTTATATATATAGTTTTATCAGGAAATGTATAACGCATAGAAGTAGCTGTAACCGATAGCATAAAGTATAAAGTTTCTCGATCAGAGGATCATTTCAATATTGCAAATTTCGCCTGTTTGTTTGAATATTTTTGTTCTGTTATTTGTTTTATAAATTATTGTGTTTTAAGATAATTCGCCGGAAACAATTGTTGTGTAAAAAGAGACATGCAACAAAATGTAAAACGCAGCGTAACATGAAACCGATGTCGACTTCGGCCCGGCTTTCCACTTGCCACTTGCCACTTTCCACCCTGACTGCAACAGAGGCCCATATTTAAATAGCGCCCACAGAACAGAGCTCAGAAGGGGAAAAAAAGAAAAATAAATAAATAGAAATTGTGGAATGGACGTGGGCACTGACTGATTAGAAAAATTTTGTAAGACACAACAAGCGGGCGAAAGTTACAACGCTTAAAAAAAGAAGCGTACAAAAATAAAATAAATAGAATAGAATTCAAGGCAAAGTTTTGGGGAGGGGAAGGAAGCCGGCAACGGGAGAGATGGGAAAGGGACAACTGGAGCCAAAATGAATAAAAAAGAAATTCATCAAATTTTGGCAGCGTAGCAAAAAAAAAAACAGAACGAAGCTGACGCGCTGCCCTTTGTTGTGCCACAAGAGGCATCAGCATGGGAAGAGGGGAAGGGGACACGGCAGCTGTATGAGAGTGGGGAAAGGGGCGGGCGGGGAAACACAAAGGGGCAGGCGACAGGAAGCGGCATGTCAGCACGCGCACACCAAAAAAATGAAAACAAAAAAAAAAACACAAAAAAAATAGAGGAAAAAGGAAAAAAAATATTGTTGAAAACAGTTAGCGAAACAATTTAATGATGAATGATGGTCAATAGCAAATTTCTTACCAAGAAGGCGGTTCAGGCTCATCCAGGATCTGTGGGATGGTGGTCGGGATCTGGATGGTGGTAAGGGAGCTGAGGTAGTGAGACTGGCAATGCCATAGATCCATTGAGGCATATGCACATGGTTGGTCAGCCAGCTGAGCTGAGCTGAGCTGAGTCCAAGCCAAACTGAGCTGAGCACAACGTTTTTCAATTGAAAACCAATTTATAACAAAGTAACAACGAGATGTAAACTTTGCACAACACACTGCAGTGTAAATACTCTCTCTACATATAGGAGAATTCCATGGAAAATATACAAACTGGTTGGTAAAGGACATGGGCAAGTTATAAAGTTATTCAGTCGGTTGCTATGTATACTATGTCTTATATAAACTGAATATACTACTTGGCTTCAAATGACTCCAAGAGCTTAAAGGACACACAAGCTAAGTTTCAATTACAATTCTTTCTGCATCAATATTTAGTTTAAGCCCAATTCCTTGAAAAGGGGTAAAATAGTTTTGGTTAATCTTAAAACCATTGGGAAAGAAAAATCCTAGAAAAGTATGTATGTAAAATCGTTTCATGAAAACCTATAGAAGAAAGTCTTTTAATCGGAAGTAATACACAAAACCTGCTAATTTAAAAAACATTTGTCTGTTGCTTGACGATAATCCAAGCTGAGTATGTTAGTTAGGGTATAAACAGAAGCAGGAAAACAGGAAGAGAACAAGGAGGAGAAGGAGCTGGAGCTGGATGACGACCAGAACTAGAACCTGGACCCGCTGGCAAGAAAATCATTCAGTTGAAGCAAGAGAGAGAAACGTCAGGTTCTTAACGACGCTTCTAGATGGAGCTCGACTGGCGGTTGGAAGTAGCAGTATGGAACATCCCCAGACTTTGGCTGTCACAGAGCTGTGTGTGTGTGTGTGGAGCAATTATCGAGGCGGCGTCATTTGATGGGGGCCGACTTAAATTAGCATTTATCACATTGACAAGCAATGATTCAAAGATTCATTCATTCATTCATTCATTCGTTCGTTTGCGCTATCATTCAGTCTGTCATTCAGAGATTGTCAGATGCTTTCGAGGCTCAGCTGTAGCTGTCAATTGACGGCGCATTTGTCAAATGGCTTGCGGTGGTACAGTTGATATCAAAAGGTTCCCGCTCTTTCTTTCCTTCACTACTTTCTCATTTTTTTCCTTTGATCCTTGCTCATATATGATATAAAACTAGTAATAGTCGAGCATGCTCGACTGCAAAATAAACAACCAATCAGTCGAAGCGCAACAAATGAATTAAAGAATAAGAAATATATATATAAATATAAGAATTAACAGAATTATTTATAATAATTTAATAATAATTGTAATCAACGTTACAAAAGGCTAAAACTAATGCCAGCAGTAAATAGAATAATTAAATTTTATCTGAGCTTATCTCAATCCCTCCAAATTCTGATTAAATAATATATAATTTTTTTTTTGTTAAAATGAGACTTTAACTTTTTTCTATGTTTTACCAAAATTTATTTCAAAGTTTGAAAATCGTTTGCACTTTATAGTTGTCTCATGTACTGATGTATTGTTACTCGTTTCCGACAGTTTTATTCATCATTAAATACATAAAGAATAAGTAAAGTTTAAAAAGAGAACTGAAATAACTTACATTTAATATGCCAGCTTTTACTCTTTATTGAATAATATCTTAAATGAATGAAAGTACACTTACTTCTTTTGCTTACTGGGTATAGAAATCAAAGAGGCAAAATCTGACAAGCTGGCAAATCTTTTTTAGGGGAAATCATTTGAATTTGGCGCCGAGCATTTCCTGCTGGTCATTCAACATTTGATGCCCCCTGATGATGGCTTGAAATGCTTAAAATACCTCAAGCCTGGTGCCTGGTGCCTGATGATGCCAGATGCCTATTGCTAATGCATTACATTGGCCAAATTAATGCGCACTCCATGACAAGCCAAACGTTTCAGGGTCATGATTAACAGCATTTCATTTGTGTGCGTCATTTTTGCGAGGGAGACAAATAACAGAAAGAGAGAGTGTGAGAGAGAGGGAGAGAAGGGGGAAACTGAAAGGTAAGACATTGCTTTAGGCCTTCAAGTTGTCTTGGCCATAAACTGGTCAGCCAATTAAGTGGCCAACACAGGCAGTCAGTTGGCCAATCAACAATTGCAACACAGGATTCTCTGACTGCCTTCGGGTTTCATCTTTAGCTTCAGTTCCAGCTTCAGCTTCAGGGCGTATAATTTTATTGTGATGAACTGATAATGTGACATTATTGTAGCTCATTTGTCAACAAATTACATCCGCCAAAGCAATAGGCGCATAGGTGGGCGTGGTTCGAAAGGGATGGGGATTTGGGAATTTGGGAATTGGGAGGCCAATGTATCAATCAGTGTGTACATAACGGCAGCAAATTTGGCAAGGATGTGCCCATGTCCTGGCGCACATAATAAATGAATCGAGCATGCATTGAAAAGATCAAAAGTGTCAATAAAACAAAGCACACAAACAAACTGGCAAACGATACAGCCAAATGGGTATACCCCACTCCTAAACACACACACACGTGTGTGTGTATGTGTGTAAAAAATACCCTAAGAAGATGACAAAAAAAAACATAAACCAAAAAAAAAACTGAGCTGAAAACAAAGCAAGCGAAATGACAAAAGTGGCAAACGTGGCATAAATTACAGTGACTCACACACATATCTACACACACACACACACACACACTCACACTCACACACTTGGCTGAAGAGGGCAGCTTTATGCTCCTTGACCAGTTTAGCTTCTTGTCTTTTTTTTTGGCTTTTTTCTCGCTCTCTGTCCCCAATGATGATGGAAAATTCCCCTTCGAATCGCAGCTAACAAGCGGCCATAGATTCCGTTTTGGATTCTTGAGTTGGAGCTGGAGCTGAAGCTGGAGGAGATAGAGATGGAGCATCTTCAGCATTGACAAAGTAAATCAAGGAAAATTAAATGAATTATTGCTGCAATAAATGTGGGTGGAAATGGGAGGAGGAGAAGAACAAGCAGCAAAAAATGATGGAGAAGCTGGTGGAAACAGGAAGAGGGCAATATAAATAGTGCATGGCTGGCGTCTGGGTGCCAGAGTCTGCACTTCAAACAAATAGAGACAATTTTACACACAAACACACACACACACACACCAATAACACATACACACACTCACACACACACACACACACATACTTAACAGCTAGACAAGCAGCTAAATAACGAGTCAACTTGACATTGCGGAAAGAAGTGTGAGATTTGAAAATACGGGGGAAAAAATCAGCTAAAGCGTATCCTTAAACTGCTCAGTAGAAAAACAAGGAGTAGGAAACGTAACTCTTCTCTACGCGATTCTCAAATGCAGTCAACAAGAAAACCTTTAAGAGTTTAAATCATAAATGAGCTTGATTTTTAAAGTTTTATTAATTAGTATGAGAATAGGTGAATATTTGAAACAAAAGAAAATTAAGTAGCAAAAAACATTAAAATATGAACTAATACACATGTTTATTTTTGTATTATATTCTAATATAATTTAATTTTTTTTTACTACTATTTCCAATTTATATATGCTTAGAAATTTTCCTGTATTTTCTACTACTAAATATTTCTAAAATGTCTACTACTATTTTAATAATTTCTTTACCCATGTACTTAATCTATTTAATTAATTATTATTCCATAATTTTACTACTGCTCTGAATATATTTGCTATTATTTTTATAATTCCTTCTATTATCTCTATGATTTCTGTGTATCTGAGTCTGAAAAGGTGCTCTAGTCTAGATTAAGATACATTGCCAAGATACAATCAAGATACTTTAAGGTTTTTATTAACAATTAATAGTTTCCCTTTTTAAATTTTTGTTTTGTTTAAGCTACGCTGCAGATTTGTTTAAAGATTATATTTAAACAGATAGCAACAAAATGAATCTATAGAAGATTGTGATTACGCATTCGCCTATTAGTACGAGGGAAACAAGGACTCACATATTGTGGATAGCATTTCAATTTCATAAGTGTCTAAATAAATATGTAGATACTGCTAAAATATATGGACTATATAGATACTCTTTTAGCTTTACGATAAGTACACAATCTTAACTTATCTTATCTGATCGTATGTAATTTCTATATATCAATTTATAATATTTATAATGTATTAATAATATTACTAATATTTATTTTTGGATAAGAAATCTATGAGGTCACACAACACTTTTCAAATCCAAATATTATATTTATACTCTATCTTGATATAGATAGTTTGTTCTTCAACTTTTCACAAATTTCGTTCGCTCCTTCTCTCCCTCAATCTTCCGTTCTTTCTCTCTCTCTCGTCTCTCTTCTCCATTCTCTCTCTCCCTTTTTCTCTATATATTTTCGCAGTCTTGCCATTGCGACGTTTTTACTATTTCGACTTTGATTTATTTCAATTGCTTATAATTTCGGGCACGAGTTCAGTCGCCCAAGCTGGCCAACGATGGGGCCAGGAGTGTCCGTCAGGGGCGGGGAGGAAAGGGGGGGGGTGCCTTAGGAGGGGATACGCATAAATAGAAATAAATAAAAATAGATTAATAGCTGACACGAGCATCCGCACAATAAATTCGAGGCGACGCGCCCACAAATGATATAATGGTTAGTGCCGAAAGGATATCTATACCAAACACCCAATGTATTGATATATCTATAACTTACAACAATAAATATTTTCGCATTGTTGTTGCTGTTGTCGTTGTTGTTCTTCTTTTTTAGGCCAGGCTAGAACTCAGTTAACTTGTTACAGCTCATTGCTTAAGCGAAACGCATTGAAAATGAATCTCAAGTTCAATTTGTAGCCCCCAAAAAAATCGACTTTGCGTTGACAACAACACGAACAACAACAACAATGGTAACATCAACAATCAAAGCAACAACAACAACAGCAACAACAATGAGAGGGACAACAACAAAAGCTTTTAAGGCCACATACATTTTTAATGAAACGAAATGCGACCATTAAACATTTCCTGAGACTGAGTTAGAGAGTCAGCGACTTTTCAGTATCATCCGCTGTCTCTCTCTCTCTCTGCCTCTCTCTCTCTTGCTCTTACTCGGACGGGGCCAGTCTTTGACTTCCTGTCTGTGCCTGAGTCCATGGCCAATGTCGTTCCGCATGCCTCAGCTCCTGCCACCACTCCTATCCCTCATACCCAACCCCTCATTTGTTCCCTGTCCCTGTCCCTCCTTCTACCTCCTCCTCTTCCCGCTGTCATCTGTCGCTGCTGTGTTGCACTCTGCCGGCGCCTTTAGCAACAATTTAAAGTTTTATTAATTTTACCGCCCCGCTACCCATTGGCAGTCCTTTGGCCTCAACTGAGGCACACACATACGTACCCACACACACACACACACACAAGCACATACACCCTTAGAGGGGTACATTCCCACACCCTTGGCAAGGGCCTGAAGCTTGAAGCATATTCCATTGTTGTTGCGAGTTATTAAAAAACAAGCAGCATGAAAAATCTTTTCTTAATTTAATATTTCTTTGTATGAATGAAAAAGAAGGAAAAAAAGAAGAAAAAAGAAGAAGAAGAGAAAACAGAAAGCACAACAAAAGCAAAATGAAGAAAAACATGAAGCTTAAAGGAAGCACGCCGTTGACTTCCTGTTGCCGTTAACCTCCCTTTACATACACACACCTACACACGCACACACAAATACACACACACAGTGGTGGGGGAAGGGGAAGGTAACTCTCACCCCCTTTTTTTGACAGCTCAACTTTGATATGATTTTTCATTTATTTTCGCTGCTCGCTTTGCATTAACCCAAAATGTGAGTTTTTGCTTAATTATTTGCGATGAAAAATTACTTTTAGCTTAAGCTCAACTAGGTCAATGAAAGCGCCATCTAGCGGCAACAGGCGGCGTCGGCAGCGGCAACCATAATTTAATTACCCTCAAAATGCCTCGTGGTGCCTCCAACGGGCAGAATTAAGTGTTCTTCAAATGCCTGAAATTAGAAACTATCCAAATAGGAGTTGTTGACTAATTCAAATCGATTTGTCCACAAAGAGGGTTTAACCATATTGAATTTCGATATGACAATCTCGATACCTAAAAGGATCAATCACTGATTAAAGGCGACACAAAAACAAAGTAAATCTTATATTTATAACTTAGCCTAATGATATTGTAGTTTCAACTGTTGAATAACATTATTTAAAGAAGTTTGACTTAACTTGACTTGACTTAAGCATAATTTGGAACATATAAAAAGTTGCTCCATCGGGACTGAAACTGAGGTTCCATCGATTCTTAGGCTACCGTTTAGATTTTTACTAAAGTCGTTCAACAAATTCTGTTAATAGAAAACTTACAAAATGTAACTGAATTTATTATAAGAACTTGCTAAATTCCTTTCTGTGGTACCTAGTTAATATTGTAAATTAAAGAAATTGAGGGAGTGTATTTAGCAAGCGGCTAAAGATTGGCTAACACTGTTGCCAATGGCCAATGGCTCCTTTTTGGCCTGCACCCACATGGACCAAGGTCCGCTTCAGACTGTCGACCATTTGTTAGCCGTGTAATTTGCATGGCGCACCCAAATGACGCCCAGAGGCTACGGCGACAGGTCCGACATTTTGACACATGCCCTCGACCAGGTGGACAGAGACAGAGAAAGAGAGAGAAAGACAAGGAGAGTGGGAGGAAGGAAGAGAAACAAGTTAGTTAGCGACTGACAGCTGGCAGCTAACTTGGTTTTTGCCTCTTCATTTGTGCCTTCTTGACGCGATGTCTTCTTGGCGCGCTTTTCTCATTCTCCTCCCACTTTTGCTGCCATTTTTGCGCTTTTTTAATTGATTTCGCTTAAAGTCTCATAATCGTGACACTTTGGCGCCTTTTAATTTGATTTTATTGGCCCTCAACATGCCAGGGCAATGAGGCAGAAGACCCTGAGAGCCTGAGAGCCTGAGAGACTGAAAGGCAATGAGACAGGAGCTTAAGGGTTCATGGGTTCAAGGGTTCAAGGGTTGAATGAGTTGAGCCGCGTCATTGGCGCGTTTTATGATGGCGACCTCAACGAACTTTATTATTTTGTTAAAAAACAACAAAAAAAAAAACAGAACTGTGAAACAACAAAAAAGAATGTAATGGGAACAACAACAACAACAACAGCAACAATGCAGTCGACATTGTTCGCATTCCCCTTTCTTTTTTTAGATATTTTATGCCTTTTGCCTTTTCCTTTGCTTCGTCTCGTTTCGTTTCGTTTTGTTCGTTTCGTTTTGTTCTGTTTGTTTATTTGTTTGTTTAACGCGGCTGCTTCATTTTCGTTTTAATTTGCGTAATTGAGTGGCTCGTTTTAATTTCCTTCATCCCTTTGCTCCTCAATTGTTTTTATTATTTTTCTCTTTCTTTTTCTTTGCCTCTGCCGTTTACCGGAAAATTCTTTTGTGCATTTCTCATAAATGTGTTGGAGGAGCAACGCGGCGTATACGCAATGCGTTCGCCTTCAAGACGCCAGCTTATTATGTCATTGTCATTTTCTCTGGAACATGAATGTCAAGCTGACCACTTGACCAATTGACCAATTGACCAACTGGCCAGTTGACCAACTGAACAGTTGACAGACAAAATAAAAACGACGCTTGTCAACTGGATTTTAATTTCAGTTTCAGTTTCGATTTCAGTTGAACTCACTTGGGATTGACTTTCTGATTGAGGTAGAGGTATTTTCTTGTTCTTCTCCTTCTCCTTGTTGTTGTGCACTTCAAAGGGCGATTCAATTTGATTTTTTTTAGGTAGAACTCGCTTGGATTGAAAACTTACATTTGACAAATGCGTTGCTGTCGTTGTCCGCAAATAGTCAACGACAAATTACATTTAATTTAATTTTGTGTATCGCTGAATTTCTCTTCCTGGGCTACTTGACACCGCCCACTTGCCCCCGCCCCCGCCCCGCTCCCTTCCACTCACTTCAATATCCCTTTTGGTGTCGGGTTTGTCTATGTTTTGGAGCATTGAAGCATTTAGCCATCCATCAGAGAGGAGAGTCAGAACACAGGACACAGGACATGGCATGCCTTGGCACACATAACTGATGATAAACTTGAACAGTCTTACATACTTTCCTGCCTTATCTTCACTCTTTCTACTTCTCCGTTCTCCCTTTTCTCCTGTCTCCTGTCTCCTGTCTTCCCTGTGTGACATTCAATCAACGGGAGGTCGGCCATCAGTGGCATTCATTTATACACAACGCCAACGCTGAGCAGGACATTTAATTTATTAAAGAATTTGTAAAGCAATAAGTTTGTAGCCCATTGGCCATGCCCTATAACAACAATACCACTACTATAATGCCAGCCCCGCCCACTGCCCACTGCTCACTGACTCTGCCGCCCACCGCTGAGCAGCAGCATTTTCATTTCCATTTCCCGGAAAAAAGAAAAAACTCATCCCAGTCGATAATCGTTTTCATTAAGCCAAGCGATAGGAGGGCAACACGGCGGCTTAATTGCTATGTCCTCCTTTCTCTCCCGCTCTCTCTCTCTCTCTGTCTCTCTGTGTATCTGTGTAATTCTCTGTATCCATGTCACAGACTTCCCATCAGTCAAATGGACATTCACACTAAGCGACACTTTTTAATTAAAACATTAAAAGAAAGAACACGCAAATCTTTAAGCAACTTCTACTTCGACTTGAGGATGAGAATCAGGAGTAGGAGCAGGAGCAGGAGCAGGATAAGAATTAGAAACAGGACTCTCTAACACTCCCACTCATTAACTCAACGTGGCATTGGCAGACCACAAAAATTCAATCAAATCACGGCGCATTGCTGACAAGAACATTATCCGTACTCCCTCCCTCCTTCCTCTCTCTCTCTCTCTCTCTGAGCACCCTTGATCCACAGATGTCAGGCAGACATCATTAGACAACGAAAGAAGAACCAGAAACATCTTGGCTTTAGACGAATTAAGGGTTAGCGTCTTGGTCCTTCTGTCCTGGTCCTGTCCGGCTCTGAACTGAACTGAGCCAAAGCAGTTTACGTAAGGGTTGCTTAGCTATCACATATTTCATTCTCTTTTATCTCTGCTATTGCGTAACGTAACGATGTAACGTAAACGTGAAATACTTATCGAGAAAAGTATGAGATGATGTAAGTCAAGAGTGCTCTGTATCCTTTACGTAAAGGGAAGTAGAAATAAGTGAAAACCAGATTGCCTTCTTGATATAGCTTCTAACGTCAGAGTTGTGGTTGTGGTTCAAGTAACCACATACCAGTTACGTAGCGTAAGGACTTACTTAACGCATTCGGTGTCATTTTAAAAAAGCATATATAGGTCATTTGAAATATCTTTCGTTACGTAGTAAGAAATAGATGTAGGTAATTACAATGGTTTTTAAATTATACAGCATTAATTAATTGACATAATTACGTTATACATTTACGTGACACACACTGAATACGTATTGAAGATACTGAACTTGTTTCTTTTACATTCAAGATAGAACTTTAATTTCCATATACGAAAAGAATCTTTCTTTGTTAGTTCATAACGTAAGTGTTGAAAAGAAAACTCATCTACATAACTAATTGTCGTAAGAGTCACTTGAATAGCGACGTATTGAGAGTCAATCTGATCAGAGCTAAACAAAAACGTAATGATTGTCATCGACGTAACAAAGTAAGACAGTTGACACAATACCATTTATTGGCAAACACTCGTTGCTCATTCGATTGACACTCACACTCGCACTCACATTCAAACTCACACTTGCACTTGCACTCACATTGACACTCACATTTAAGAACATTCAAAAACATTCACACATTTCCAGTTGTCTGACCACAAAAATCCAATCAAATCGCAGCACATTGACTGACAAAAGGACATTATAGAAGTCTCCCCCTCTCTCTCTCTCTCTCTCTATCACTCTCTCTTTATCTATCTCTCTCTCTCTGCTCCCCCTTTCATTAATTTAGTTTCTCTCCAGCTCCCTCTCGGAGTTTGACTTTGGGCCAGGGATCATTAGACGGCATGCTTCTTGCCTGAAGAAAGGGTTCATCGTCACTTTGTTTGGGTTCGTTGCTTGCAGTTCTGACTTCTCCCCTTTCCCTTTGCTGTACAGTTTTCACCTTGCCCCTTCCCCCTCCCCACGCGCTGCTCATTTGCGTAATGCGCAAATTTAATTTACCAAAACGCAGGGTAGAAGTGAAACCAACTCCGACTCCTTCTCTGACTCCGACACCATCTTTTGGCCATGGCCAGCTGTGTGGCAAAAAGTCGCTTCACCCGCAACGCATTTGTGCGGTCGGCAACTATGTAAAAGTGTGGCAAGCGTGGCAAGTGTGGCAAGTGTGGGGCAGCTGCCGCTTGCCTCAACTCTCAATTTGAGCCAGAAAGCCAACGTTAATTGTGTGTATCCTCCGGCTTCGACTCCGACTCCGACTTCGACTCCAAGCCCGGACTCCAGTTCCCGCTCCGACTTTGACTGCGATTCCTGCTACTTGCAGCTCCAGCTGTGTGGCAAGTACGAGTATCTTGTGCTTCTTGACGCGTCCCTCGAGCTTCGCTCATTTTAATCAATTTTTAATTTAAATTTAATAGAGTAATACGCTTGCTGGAGACAAGCAATGGGACAGCCAGGCAGATAGGGGATGTGGCAATGCTGTGATAAGGTAGGGAGAAAATGAAGAGCGAAAAGAAAGCGAAGAGTGGGAAGAAAGCGAAGAGTGGGAAGAAAGAGAAGAGTGGGAAGAGGCCTTCCTTCAGCAGGAGCTGGGTTTTGTAGCCAGGTCAGTGATACCTCTCCCCCGCTCATGCAGATTGTTATTATACCCTCTCACAATAAAGGGTATATTGGCTTTGTGTCTGTGTATGTAATAGCTTAAAGAATACTTCACCAACAACACTTGATTTTATTTATTTATTTTCTTATTAATTTACGAATTTACTTATTTATTTTCGTACTTATTTCTATATCATTACTTAATGTTTATTTATTTGCCAATTTAATTATTAATTTATATCTGTGCGATCATAAAATTTGTATATAAAAATGATTCATTTTTGTTTTTAGAAATAAAACATAAGTAAATCAATTATATTTTTTGAAATAGTATTTCTAGTTATCTTTATGTCCCGCATTTATTGTTTGTCGGCTTTCAATAGGACTTTTAATAAATATGTTAAAAGGCAGGGTATTTAAAAGTCTATCAATCTGGAGTGTTGCTTTCTAACTTGTTGTTCGGGTTGTTGTCATTTTACACGCATTCCTAGGTAAAAAATCTGCGAAGCGTCACTAATGCGATGACGATGACGATGCCGATGACGATGTCGATGACTTGAAGAATGTGGAGAAGGGGGAGAAGAAGAAGAAGAAGAAGTGGAAATTGAGGAGGGGGTGGCCAAGGATTCGATGCGAATGTGGCTTCTGTTGTAATGTAAATTTGCGCGTCATTTAATGTGGAATGGAAATGGCGCCTTTTGGTTTCTCTGCTCTACGATGTGGGTTAAGGTGTCACGGCAAAAGGCAACGATATTCAAAAGGATTAAGTGATTTTACCAAAATTAACACATACAAACACACACACACACACACACACACATGCACACTCACATAGACGAGGCAGTAGTTGACACCGGAAGTGGGAAACGGGGAAATGAAAGTTGAGAGCTCGACAAGAGAGGGAAGTGAGGTGCGAGGGTTGTTTAATCGATTTGCCCTTGGCGCGAGTATAGGCGAGTAAGGCTTAAGCCTCAAAGAGGGCGTAGGCGTGGGGGCGTTAGGGCGTGGCAGGCGTTTGTCGTGGGCATTTTGGGTCTCCGCAAATTGCGTGTTATTTTGACCATTATGCGAGGCTTAACATAATTCAATTTATGGGCGCGACGCGATGTCGCTGCAATTCAACGGAGAGAATGAGAGGAAAACAAAGACAGAAACAGAGAGAGAGAGAGAGAGAGAGAGAGAGAGGTGGTAATGTAATGAAGGGAACCCGACTGTCAATTGGTTATTTATGCGCGCTTTTTAGATTTTAGCGGTTAATTAAAGCACATTATGCCTTAATTGCCGGATTAAAATGGCCTTTTGCGACTGCGCAAAATGAAAAACACACAAAAATGTTAAAACAGAGTGTCAGTGTGAGAGAGAGCGAGAGAGAGCGAGAGAGAGAGCGAGAGAGACAGAGAGAGAGAGAGACGCGAAAGAAAAACAAGTGAAGTGGGTGGCTTTTTAATGACTTGCAATTAGTTGCAAATTAGATGGAGCTTATCTAAAGTATGTGCGGCTCCAAAGGCCTTTTCAAGCTTACAAACCCAAGCTGGACAGGAAAAGAGGTGACAGAGAGGGGTAGAGAAAGGAGGCGAGAGGAGAGAGGAGAAGAGAAACGGCTGGAAAGGGGTGCAGTTTAAGTTAGCAACTGGCAACTGGCAACTGGCAACTTGCTTATTATTAGGTCATTTTTGGTCAAAGCTCCCCAGGCTAAAATTAAAGCGCACACAACGTACTAAATAACTGACCATATAAATACAGTAGAGCCTCACAAATTAGAGCTACACTAACTTCGAAGAGCTTACAATTTAGAATCTTAATTGATTGCTCTTAAATTAGAATTCTAAATCTCTAGTTCTATTTAATAAAACAAAACAGATATTTCCCAAGTGCATATTTCTATAAAATGTGAATTAACTGATGATTAAATGCGTAAACTATTTAAAAGGTTAAGTAAATCAGAAGTATAATAAAATTGAGAATGTTCAATTTATTATCATTAAAAAAAATACGTTCAATTTTTAACTGTTTTGAATTTAACAAAGGCACATTTTATTTAATGCAAACACTAAAAACTTAAAGCTTAAAACGATTCCAAACTGAGTTTTAAGGTTTCCATTGAATAAAATGATCTAATTAATTAGGAATAAATAAGCAACGGCTCTAATTTGATGTGATATCATCTTAACTTGTTTTATTTCGTTCGAAATATATATTATATTATAGTAAAATCACTTTTCGTCATAAAATGTAGTATAAAAATGTGAAAAGCTCGTTAACAAAAGTATTCAAATTCTTGACTAACTTAAGCAGACATATTTACTATTCGGAATGTAATATTACAACTATAAACTAACACTCAGTATTAATTATTGCCCTTGCAAACTAAAGAGATAAGTAAATGTAATATAATAGTGAAATAATAATGAAAAGCTTAAATGTTGTAGTCTCTCTTTTTTATTCAAGCAGATATAGTTAGAATTCAAATGTATATCTATAAAACATATTTTTTATTTTATAATCCCTCTTTTTAAATCGAGCAGTCATATTTAAAAATGTAGCTTGTTTTCTTTCTTAAGCAAGCAGAGAAATTTAGAAATATAGTTAAGAGCAAACTTTTAATTTATTTGTTGTACAGTTAGCTTAAGTTTATAAATATATATATAAAACTATAATGCAAAGCTTTCATCTTGTAATTATTTATATATTCTAACCAAGCAAATATATATAAAATAATTTAGGAGTGCAATTGTAATGTATAGCTTTAAATTTGTAATTCCTTGTATTTTGGGACCAAATGGTTTTAATTTGCTGGAGTTCACTGTAAATGTGAGTGTGGGTGTTGTGTGGATGTGGATGTGGATGTGTGCGAGTGTGTGGGTGTGTGGGTGTGCTGGACATTTGTGTGTGCGTGTCACGACCGCCCTCAACATCGATGTGGCTGTCAGCATCAAAGTGTCCCAGGTGAATTTTGCAGGAACTCGAAGCAGACACCGCAGTCAAAGTCAAGTTGCGTGTAGATTGTAGACCGTAGAGGGAGTGGGAGAGAAGTGAAAGAGAAGGTGATGGAGGAGGGACAAGAAAGAAAGAGAGAGAAGAGTGTGGGGGGGGGTGTAGTGTAGAACAGCTGCCTGTCCAGTTGGCCATTGCAGCTGTCATTTATCAGGTCAGGCAACCAGACAACCAGGCAATCAAGTCAGCACAGCTCACACCTGTGTGTGTGAGTGTGGGAGTGTGTGTGTGCGTGTGTGTGTGTGTGTGTTGGCAGCAACTGCATTTGTCCACTTTGATTGTCATAATTGCATTTCTTTGTGTGTGCGTGTGTGTTGGCTGACAATGCGGCAAGTCAGCGAACGAACGAGGCAATGTGGCAATGAGGCAACGAGGCAATGAGGCAATGAGGCAACGAGGCAGACAGCCAGTCCGCAGGGCCCAAAAGGAGAGAGATAGACAGAGCGAGAGAGAGAGAGAGGGAACTAACTGTATGCCAGTTACAATATAATGATATTAGAACAGGATAATGTATGCAAGAGCCCTAATAAGCGCACTGCACATCATTAGTTATTAATTAGTCAACGACGAGAAGCGACAGGCGACAAGAGACGAGAGAGGAGACACAAAAGAGAAGAGACAGAGAGAGAGAGAGAGAGAGAAGTAAAACTTCACAGGCTTGTTATTCATAAGCCTAAAAAGTTCGTGGATGCAACAGCTTTTGTTGCCACAAGAGCAAAGTATTGAAATTGCCGTTAGCAACAGGCAACATATTGAATTATTAGGAACACCGAAAATGGAACACGAAACATGCAACTAATTGAAAAACTCGCAACGACAATGTCACGTATGAACGTCATTCATCAACGTAACGTAACGTAACGTGAAGATATTCAAGTGCTTTGAGAGTAAAAAGGATATAAAGCATGTACAATACATAAATAAAATATAAATATCCCAAATTCGCCATATATCCTGGTTGGAGATGATGTGCTAAATGCCTTATGCAATCTTTCTGCATTTTTCTTAAATTACCACTTCAGAAAAAGTTCTGGACCTATCCAATCGAAGCACTGAATCGTGGCTTCGAGTCTTTGAAATCCTTTGATAATTATAGAACTTTAAGTAACTGAGTTTTTAATCATAATTAGACAACTTGAACTTCAGGTTTTAATTACAAATATAACTATTTTATGACTTAATCAATCTATATCATTAAATAATTAATTTATTATACTTAGGCTCAGATTTATAAAACTAAGTTCAATGTGTGTCATCAAAAATATAAATCGATTTTATTATTAAAATATAGTTTTTTATTTAAAATATTCTAAGTGTGGTTTTATACAAATTTGAGCCAAAAGAATAACTTAAAAGTTGATAATTTGATAACTATCTATATTAAAAAGTAATAAGGTAAATATATATAATATAAGTTAACACAATAAGAGATAAATAACAGATCAGACTCAAAAACAATGACAATTGTTTTTGTGTGATCTTCTTTAAATATCTTTCGCATATCCTTTTTAACTTAAAAAAGACTTATTTTATTATTATTCAATTCATTTGATTATACATTATTTAATTCATCAGTTTTAATTGTAATTTAATCATATAATATAAATAAAAAGAAATGAAGAAAATCATTTTCTGAAGCACTGTATTGCAGTGCAGAGAAGTAAGAATGGAGAATAGAATGTAAAAGATTTGAGCTACGTTATACACTTGCTTACGTAGCTGTTACGTTACGACATTCCCTTACGTAAATTGCCTTAGTAAGTAAACTTTGTATAGTTTAAATTACGTTTGACTTTGACCGTTGCCATAGTAAGTAGATCTCCCACCACGTACTTTTCCTTCTCCTCCACCTAGTTTCATATCCTTCTTTTTCTCTTCATACCTTCTCCTCTTCTCGTTCTCATGGTTAGTGGCCAAAAGTGCACTTCTTTGTTTGGAGAATTGTCTGCTTTATATGTCAAGTTATAATGACCTTTTATCCCTGCATAATAACTGAACGGTGGGAAGGAGGGAGAAAGAAGAGAGAGAGAGAGAGAAGAGAGAGAGAGAGGGAGAGAGAGGGAGAGAGAGAGGGCGAGCTAAAACCCTTCATCCTTCTCATTTTGTTGCAGCTTAGCGCGATGTTTTCTATCGCCACAATGGACAAATCCAAATCCACAGGCAGTCCACGAGACAAACTGCCAATGGGAGCAACATCTGAGCAGAGGAGAGTGGCAACATCCAAGCTGATGCCACATTGCCAGTGGCAAGTCCAACTCCGAGTATTACTAGTTCCATACTCATCCCCATTTCCATCTCCATCTCCATCTCCATTTCTACTTCCACTTCCATTTTCCATTTCCATGGTGCAACTGTCGCATATTGAAACGTTAATCGCATTGCTTCTTGCTGGGCAGTTGCAACTTGGCTCTGGCTTTGGACAACGACAACGACAACGACAACTACAACGACAACGGCAGCTGGAGGCCAAAGGCCGTTATAGTTTCGTTTCACAGCTGGACGCCACTGCCACTGCCACTGCCACGCCTCCTCCTCCTCCTCCTATTGCATCCTCCTTCCTTTCCGTTCATCTCAGAGGCTAACCAACTTCAGCGGCAACGTTTGCGATGATTACTTTTGGTGGTTGTTGACTGCGGCTAGCCCCAACTTCCCAACTTCAAGTCCTCCCCTCTCTCCACAACATCTCCTCCCTCGATTTGCCACACTTGATGCTGCATGCAACACGCCCCTTTGTTGTACGTGTGGCATGCGGTGGTCAATGACATCGAATGAAACGAAAACGAAAAATCAATGCAACAACATGAAGATGCAGAAGATGGAGATGGAAATGGGACTTGACTTGCCACGCCGTGTTGCACCTGTGGCAAGTTTAACGCCTGTGGCCTGCAACTGTCCAATTTCTTTATATTTTCAATTTTTACTCTATTTTATCTATATTTTTTGTTGTGGGTCCACAACAATTGTTCAACATATTTCCAAGTATAACACATTTTTGGCTGCATTTGCGGCAACAGTGTGGCAGAAAAGTCTTGCTACACGATAATTGTGTCGAGCCTTTTACGAGGCGCGTTAATTGCCCTCCATAATTGCACATGACGATCGCAATTGAAGAGTTGGCAGCTTTGTGTCCTCCTAAGTTACCGCAGGCACTACAACCGCAGTCCAGTTGCCAATTGACCACAGGTTGTCAATTACAACAGGGGAAGAAGAGTGGGAGACTGGAGAAGAGAGTTAGGAGATGGAAGATTGTATATACATTGGCTTGAATTCCCAGAGAGTTGCAGCTTATGCTCCTCACATTGCCTTGGGGCCATGTCAACGTGAGCTGAGAATGAGAGATGAGAGATGAGAATTCCAAAGATGACAAGAGCATCGAGATAGGCTCAGTCACAAGTTGATGCAACCAATTAGCCAGACAATTACCTCACAAATCTACAGCCCAAAGACATACACAGCTATAGAGATACACCGAAAGAGAGAAAGAGAAGGAGAGAGTGTGTGTGAGAGAGAGAGAGAGAGAAGTCAGTTGATGTGTTGGCATGCGCTCATTAATGCCATGCAGATTTACTTTTGCTCTGCGCTAATGAGGCGACATGTTTCCAACTAATTTCATTTAGCCCAAGCCCTTCCTTCCTCCACTCCAATGTGGCAGTCATTTCACTTGATATATACTCTTCTTTATAAGGAATACTCTGATTTCTTTGTAAGGATTGTAATGTTTTTCATTTCCATTCAGAATGGTTTACGTACACAAACAACTTATATCAAAAGTCTTTCCTGCTCTTCATGATAAACTCAATTTTTTGGATATGAGAAATTTTCTCTCTGATCTTTAGATTTTTTTTTTAAATTAAAAGTCAGACAGGTTTACATTTATCATAAATGGGAACGTAACAACTTCTTTATAATGAAGCAAATTTTGTACAAACGGATAAAATAACTGAATTTCAACTGATGCATTTCAACAATCAATATTCTCTTAAAACTTTTCCCTTTTTGGGTGAATTAGAAGCAAAGTTTTTATCTAAATAATTTTGTGTTAGTTAATAAGTGAATTATGATGTTTACTAAGAAATTGAATTTAAAGAGTTTTCAAGATATCCCTAGCATTCAAAAGAATCTAGTTTGCAGCAAAAAGTATGCAATGTTTTTTTTGTCAAAAGAATCAAGTTTGCAGCAAAAAGTATGCAATACTTTTTTTTGGTCAAAAGTTGTTTCCTTAACTTGAAGAGAACATAGAAATATGTATTTGGTAGTAGGTAGGTAGAGTATTCAATTGTTGGTTAACTTAACTTAGAAAACTGCTTTATTTTTTCTCTTTGTGATGTGGGGAGGGAAAGGGAAAAGGGAAGGGGAGGGGAAATAAGCCCACACTCTAAGTTTGGCCAGTTGCCCGCCTTGCGGTTAAAAGCAATTAATTTTGCAGGTTTATTATTGCCCTGGCACATCTTTGCCTGTTTGTCATTTAAAACGATATTTATCATTGTTGCCGTTGCCGTTGCTCGAGCTCATTTGCATACTCCAAAAAACGAGTGGGGGAAAGGGAAAGGGAGCGAGAAATAGGAAGAGAAAGTCGAGTCACAGCTCCAACTGAAACTGAAACCGAAACCGAAACTGAAGCTGAAACTGAACGAGAAAATGGAGCTGAGAACTGAAACTGAGAACTGGGAGTGTCATTTACCCGATAACTTTTACTACCAGCCACAGTTCCGAGTATTTTTAGTATTTTATTTTCCTTTTTTTCCATCGCATTCTTTTTTTCTTTCCTTATTTTTTTGTGTTTTGTGGTGCGGAAGCCGGGCAGCTTTTTCACTTCATCAATTAACCAAAGGCAGCAAAAATGTGTTTTTTGGCTCTAATTAGCATGCACATAAACAAAGTGAATCCTATTAGAGGGACCCGCATCCCCTTCTCCCGTTTCCTCTCCCCTCTCCGCCCCTCTTGATGCCTTTGACAACACACAGACAGCTTGGGGGCAGCCATCAATGTTGTAAAAACTGGACAATAAATACTTTGGCAAAGTGGGCGACGGTCATCAACATCAGAGCATGTATTTTCCGCGTTTGTCATTAGCAGTTGGATAGACAGAGATGGAGATGGAGACGGAGACAACGACAGCTGGAAAGAGATAGCTATATTTGGTAGTTTGGCAAGTAAAGGGGGCCACGAGCTGTTGGCCCTAATGAAAACATGTCCGTAATGAGACGCACACAAATTGATTGAAAAACCCTCCCGAATTCAATCCCAAAGTGATGAAACTGAAACCATGATAATTATGCTTGTCTCCCTGGTGCAGAATCCTCACACAAAAAAGAAAAGGGAAGTCAATTTATGTCGTACAATCTTATAATTGCTCAATAACAGGATCTGCCAGAAAAGATTCTCTCCTTCGCATTTTAGTAGAAATGGCAAAGCATTTACGTACATTTTATCAGAATATTCAATAATATTCTGAACTCATTTAGATCCACTTCAAATACATAACTTTTAAGCTCTGGAGCAAATATATGAACGCACCCCTTATTTTAAGCGTTCGGATAGAAAGGGTGAAGCTAGAAAGAATCCGCGACTACCGTTTGAAAGAGTATACAAAATAAGAGAGAGGTGCAAAAAAAATCAACAACACTCTCCATGCAAAATTTACCGTTATTTTTAGACCCTTTACTTTAAAAAAGTACAAAAGGATCTATTACGCCTATTACAAAAAAAAAACCACAAAAAAACTTGTCAAAAGATACTGATCTAAGCGGCATCTTATGCACTCACTGCTAAAACCACTTGGGAATTCTAAGGCGCGAACTTGAAAAAATCTTTAAGCTGAGATGGTCTTTTTTTTCATTTTTTTACAAAATCTGGTGCAAAAATATGACCGCAGCCCTTTATTTTCGATTTATCAATCATAAGATTACTTATGTCTGTAATAAGCTACTTAACCTTGGTCTCATTAGCTTTTCTTCAAAATTACTTTTATATTTTCAACTTCAATTATTTTATAAAGGGTATTTAGGTCACTTACAAAAAAAAAAAAAAAAAAAAAAAAAAAAAACTTGTCAAAAGATACTGATCTAAGCGGCATCTTATGCACTCACTGCTAAAACCACTTGGGAATTCTAAGGCGCGAACTTGAAAAAATCTTTAAGCTGAGATGGTCTTTTTTTCATTTTCTTATAAACTCTGGTGCAAAAATATGACCGCAGTCCTTTTTTTAAGCGTTTGGATAGAAAGGGTGAAGCTCGAGAGAATCCGCGACTACCGTTTGAAAGAGCATAAATAATAAGAGAGACGAGCAAAAAAAAACAACAACACTCTCTATCCAAAATTTACTGTTATTTTGCATATTGCGTTTTGTGCGGCGTGCACTTTTATGACCGCATTCGACAAAATTTAATGAACGGTGAGAAAACGATACTAAATATATATCCTTTTACTAGTTTTATAATGAGTGTAACCTCCCTTAGCACTAATAAATTCGAAAATTCTATTTGGAATACTATAACCCTTACATTTTAAGTGAAAGCTCTTCCCAGGACTTAATTACTGTCAGTTTAAGGTCCTAAAAACTGTCGTGCTTTGTGTTTTTGTCCTAAATCCATCGGACCAACAATGCCCAAAAGATTTCCATGGGATTCATGTCCAGAGAGCATGCAAAAGATGAATATTATTGGCTTCAAGTCAGGACGCGTCTCAAGACTGACGTGAATTGAAACGTTGTCCTGTTGATAAATAAAATTTCTAGCTTCACCCTTTCTATCCGAACGCTTTAAAAAAAGGGGTGCGTTCATATATTTGCTCCAGAGTTTATTCTTTCACATTATTCCAAGCACATCTTTATTAGAAACTCTTATGAAGCATATATAATTAGTTCCCAAAAGAATTGTTATTATTTGTTTGTATATTACTTTAACTTGCATGTTAATTTTTATAATAAAAATCCAATCTTTTGCTATATTTTTATATTGTTTAGACTGAAATATAAATTGAAATGTTATCAATATTTCATATAAATAATTTTAATAGTGGAAACTGGAAAGTAACAATAAGCCTGCACCTTGGATTATTATGCTTCATTCTTCTGTATAATTTCTTTCAAAGACATAGATACTTTTTTACTTCGTGAATCACTGATAGATTGTTTCACATTAGAGCATCGCGATTCTACTTAATTTCCATAGATATTAAACAATCAAGTTACCCTCGAGAATTTTGTACATTCCAAAGATACTTTTGTACTCGCTTTCTACAGGATCCTACTTAGTTCTGATACATATTTTACATTTTACAGCTCTCATATGTATCCTTAATTGAATAAGACATAAGTCGGGAAAAAAGGGATTTGAAAATTTATGCACATATGAGAAGCTGTTTTTTTTAAGGTGAAATGCATTGAAGTTGCAGAGTTGCAAGCAAGTGGATGCAGCGAAGCAAACAATGTTGCAAGTATCGCAATGCACTACAACTGGGGTTCATTAGTCAGATTTTTCCCCTTGTTTTTCTTGTTTTTTTTTCTCATTCTTTTTGTCCTTGTGTGGGGGAAAACTAACTTTGTATCCGTTTCAACTTGTGTATAACTGTGTTGTGTCTAACTCAAGTGGACAGCCCCCCATTTAGGGGCAGTGCGTAACGGTACCTGACCCTACAAGGGCCTAGGGAATAGTGCCACCTCCCCTCCCTTTCTCCTCTCCTGGCGGTACCCATCGCTGTCCCTATCATATGGTCTGGTATTTGTTTGCCTTGAGCAGATTCAGATTCAGTTACAGATTCCGATTCAGGCTGTGATTCAGATTCAGATACGGATTGAGGATGTGTAACATGTGAGTATCTAAATGCCAAACATATACCCGAGATACGCAGGGCAAAGCCAATTACCTGTCTCACCGCACACCTCTCTCCCGCTCTCCCTCTCTCCACATCTCCCCATTTAACGATCTCTTTGCCCCATCCTTTTTTCCGCTTTGGCGGCTGCTCGGGGACATACAAAACTGGCGGCTGCCGTCTCCGTGGACCATGCGACAAATTTGACTTTTATGCTTTTGAGAATTGCCAGTGACACAGATACAGTTAGAGATACAAATACATTGCTATCTGTATCTGTATCTATATGTGTTTATATGTATCTGCAAATACAGCTACAAAATAATACCCTGTGCTAGTATCTACAAAAATACGGTGCCTATATAGCTTAAAACTTACTTATCATAACACTTCATTGATTATATATATGTATCTTTTATTATTTGTTATTATCCGAGATAAGATTCGTTATAAGATTCTGTTGGTGAATTTGGCAACACCAAAGTGTCTCAAGTACCAGCCTTATAATTAGACGAGATTATCGCCATTTTTTAATGCTTATAGCTTTAGAATTGAGATTTGATTTTAATGTAAATGTGGAATTCAATATTGAAATGAACATAATCTGTCGGCAAATATAAGAGATCTTCATACCAAATTTGGTGTTCCTAGTTTTTTGATGTTCATTTCTCTGACATCTTTTCATCATTCATCCAATCACTTTTTAGTGCTGATCAAGAATATATTCAGAAGTACTACCAGGATGGAGACCAACCAAAAGCAGCCAACTCAAAGTCTAAATTTATTGAATAACTGAAATCTCTGAAAGTTCTGTGACACCTACAGTTTGAATGGGCGAAAATTGAGTCAAAGTCTCAAGGAATTCCCGTTGCACATCTGATATGCTTCATTGAGTCTGCCACGCCTCCTTAAGCCTGTTACATGCCTGTTTAATGAACTTTATATACCCGCATAGGGTATAAAACTAAATGCCCTCGACAGTCATGCAATTACAAGAGGTATGAAAATGCCAGCGTGGCACTTGATGCCCGTTGACGCTGCCCCGACGATGTTACACCTGCCACCCCTGCCCACCCTCCACCCACCTCTATAAAGAGAGAAAGTGGGAAGGGGTAACTGCAGCAACTGTAGTGTAACCGAATCTACACCGAAATTCCGTCCAGCTACGAGTTTAACTGGCTGCATGCGTTGGGGGATTTACAAGTTGGGTGTTGGGTGATGGGTGTTCCCCAACAAATGTAAATGCTAAATGCGAGAACTTTTTGGTAAACAAGTGTGGCGGCCAATTGCCTGGAGGGTGTTGTGGTAGCAAGTGTGGAATGGGGTTAGTGGCAAGGTGGCCAGGACAGCAAGGGGGCAAGTGCCCAAAGGGGGAGGGCGCACGTTGGAATTGCCAGCTCAAACTGTATACACTGCGTGGTTGGTTAGCAGTATAACCAACTGTATCTGTATTTGTATCTGTATCTGTATCTATAGCTATAGCTCCAAATGTATCTATAGCTCTTGTTGTAGCTGTATTTGTAGCTGTTTTTGTTTTTGTTGGTCAAAAGCAGAGAATTAAAATTCAAATTCCAATTCATCAAGATAATCGCATTTCAGAACTTTTATTTGCCAAAGCGCGCAGAGAAGTCACATGTGTGTGTGCGAAGCGAAGCTCCGTATCTCTATCTCTCTATCTCTGCGTGTGTGTGTGTGTGCGTGGGTGTATTTATGTGTGTGCGTGTGTGTGTTGGCTTTGTTTGTGTAGTCCGGACAGCGGATGTTGTAAATATTTGCAAATAGCCGCCGCTGTTGTTGCTGCCCCCAACGGTCCGCTCCTGACCCAAAGTTCAGCTTTGTTGTTGCTGCTACACTCACACTCTTTCTCATACACACTCACACACACTCGCATACTTACATTTGACATAGAGTGAAAAGGGGTTTTTAGGGCCAATTATTATTAATTGCTTTACAGATACAAACAACAACGAGCCCACAGTGCCACCAAAGCACCAAATTCCCCTCCCCTCTGCTTCCCCCCTTCTATCTTTCGTGCCACATAAAACCCAAACCATACCCAAAAAAAAAAAAACTTGTAAAAGCTTTAAAATCTGTTGAAATTGTTGATGCTTTAAATGGAAAACATAGATTATGAAATGAGCAGCAAGTGAAATGACTTAATGCATATAATAATAAATGATAATAATAATAATAAAATGAGCGAAAAAGAATGAAAAGAACTAGGAGAATTATGAGAGAGGAGAATAACAATTGACACAAGCTGGGCAAGTGGCAAATAAGTAGACAAGCTGTTGCATAATGCGACTACTCGAAGTATGAGTGACTTGAATGCTTGAAAATGAATATTCTTAGTCTTACTACAAATGCCCGGACTTTCCACATCTCTCCTCACTCCTCCGTTGGGCATTTGTCGAGCGGATTTTCCAGCTCGTCAGGCAGGCAGCTGAAAATTCGAGAGACTGTGATCCTGGCCATGGCCAACAATGGACGGACATTGTGCTAAGCCGTCTAACGAGCTATTCAAGCGTTAAATTGACGTCTCTAACAATTTTAATAACAATAATCACACAAGTAATAATAATTGTAAAATATTTAATTGCTCAGACTGGGCAAATTCAGTACGCCTCAGTTGCATTTTAAATTGTTCAACTAACTAACCGATATTGTATTTTTGTGTTTTAAAATGCCGCCTAGAAGCATGCAGCATGAAAAGGACACCTGTAATACAGAGCGCAGCCGAAATGTATGCCGCCCAACATGTTTGAAGTGGAACATGTTGTGTTCCACTTTGCCTGTGTGGATTGCGTTTAACAGCTTCAAACTAAGTCGAACGAAACTGTTAAGTTGCTGTTAATTAACGGCACTGTTAAGCGGTTATTTCTCCTTTTAATTTGAACAAAATGTTTAAAAAAGAATTTGTTATAATTGACTAAATTAATAAAAATATAATAAACTAAAATTTAACATTTCAAACGAATTTGAATAAAAAAAATAAGAAATTGTCAATTATATTTGTCATTGATCGTGCTTTGAAGAGAATCCATTGACGACTGGCGGCTAAAAATGGAGGAAAAAGAGAAGCCCAAAAATTAGTGTTTGCTAAAAGGATCCAAAGATTTAAACAAAGACTGGAAGCGGCAGAAATGAAAAGAAACGCAATTTTATTTTTGTTTTGCATTTTAAATCTTTATTAATTTTTCTGCGATTTTCATTTTGTTTTGTTTTGTTTTCTTTTGTTTTTGTGTTGGATTTCTCATTAAATTAATTATAGTTTTAAAACGTTTTTCCATTTGTTGTGTTTTTCTTTAATAATTAATATATGCATAACGTTACTTACAGTTGGGTTTTGCTTAAATTATACAATAATAATCATAATTTAATGACAATAAAGTGCAAACGTTTCGTTTCGATTTGCAAATGTTTTTTTTTTCTTTACTTTCTTTTATTAAATTAATGCCTATTTTGCAAGTGTGTGTGTGTGTGTGTGTGAACTCTTTTCGACTCCTACTTTCACTCTCTTTTTACTCGATTTGTTTTGTTTGATTCTCAGACGGTTGTATTCGGTTTCGGTTTCTTAACTGATTTCGGGCGGCCCTTTAGTTGCACTTTCGCTGTCTCTGTCTCGCTCGCTATCTCTCTCTCTCTCTCTCTGTCTGTTCTCTCCCTTTCTCTTGTTGTGGTTTATAGTTTTTCGTTTTATAAAATATCACATTTTAAGCTTTTTGTTTTTCTTTTTTAACTAAAAGACAAAACAAAGATAATGTAGTTAACTTAAATTGCATTGCAAAAAAAAAAACGCATTTAATTATAATTATTTATAGCGACAAAAGGAAAAAATACGATGAACGCAAGCAGCTGCCAAATTGTATCTTAAATCATGTGTGTATGTGTGTCAGTGTGTGTGAGTGTGAGGGGTGTGTGGGAGGGTGGTTGCATTTGTGCTAAATGTGGTTTTAGTTACGCTGTGTGAATGTGTGTGTTTGTTCTCATCTTTTTGTTTTTGTATTATTATTATTATTTATTTGAATCCAATATTTTATGCATTTCATTTCGTTTTCCTATTCGATTTTTGTTTTTTTTTTTGCTTTTATTTTGCTTTACGTTTATGTTAGACATTTAAAACACTGCAAAGTGCAGTTTGTGAATTTAAAATTTAAATTTGATATACAATCGTGTGTGCCTGTGTGTGCGTATGTATGTGTGTGTGTTAGTGTGTGTGTATGAGTGTGTGATGCATCCAGAAGTATGCAATGTTTTTTGCGATAATATTGCCATTGGACATCCTCACGCTTTGCATCCTCTCATTTTTCTGGTGTGTGGTTTATGCGTTCTGCATTCTCTCTTGTATCTTTTAGTTTAGTTTAGTTTTGTTGTTTTTTTTTTTTCATTCTTTGCTACAAATTCATTTTAAAATTGCTCTCAATTATGTTTTTTTGCTTGCCTTTTTATTAGTAGTATTTTTATTTAAATATGCGAATTGCAATGAAATTGGCATTGCATGCACTTTTGGCGAATTGCTGGACAAAGCGAATTTCCCATTTCCCATTTACCATTTACCATTTACAATTTTCCATTTTCAATTTCAATTTCACTTTCACGTTGCGTATCGTCTTCTATCGTTTTCGTTTTGACTGCGTTTCTTATGTATTGATTTCTTTAATATTTTGCTTTTGTTCCTTTTACTTGTAGTTCTTAATCGTAGTTTCAGTTAGTTGCACCACATGAAATGGGGAACATTGAGGGGGGGGGATCGAAGGGGGCGGGGAGGGTGAAAGGGTGGCTGAGGGTCGATAGGGTTTACAATAATGACAACTTTACAATGCTCTATTTTTTATGTATGTAAGTATGTATTTCATATTCATCATATGTACGTTTATCTGTAGCTTTATATATCTATATATGTATATGCAATTTTTTTAAGACACATTTTTCAATAAGTAAGTGAACAAATCGCCAACTGTGTAAGTAAGTGTGTGTACGTGTGTATTTTATTATCAATAATTTCCATTTTTTTTCATTTAGATTTATCTTTTTTTTTGTTCTTTTTATAATTATTCTTTGCGCTTTACTTAAAGTTGACAGGCATTGAACAAACATAAATAGTTCGCTTTTGTTTCTTATTACCTTTCTCATTTTGCTCCTCTTTCCATCTCTCTTTGTTGTCGTTTTTTGTTTTTGTTTTCGTTTTCGATTTTGTTTTGTTATCGTTTTTATTGTTGGCTGTGCGTCAATTAAATTGTTAACGTGTCCAATTTATTTACATTTCTTTAACACTCAGAGCTTAAGTTTTACTAAGTAATTATCGTTATGGTAGTAATCATAATATTAAAAAAAAAACATTTAATATATATGTATTTTTTCGAATTTTTTTATTATTAAAATGTTGCCATCAATATATATAATATTTTAAATTTATTTCATTATATCTCTATGTACAAGCATTGCTAGTTTATAAATTAAAAAAATTTATGTATATTTAAGTTTATAGATTTATATGCATGTAAATATTTATATATATATTATATTTTTATGTATATGATGTTTTTTAATTATATATTTTATTTTTCGTATTTTCTTTCGCCAAATCTAGTTCTAGTGCTACTCAAAAAAAAAAATTAACAATTCTCTGCTCATTTCTAAGTCTAATTCGGAGTTTCGCCCCGCAAAAAAAAAAACATTTCACATTAGTTTGTATATTTTTAATATAAATATACGATAATTAGATATATATGTATATATATATATGGTGTGGATATCAACTGTTAATATTATATACATGAAAAAATATGTATGTGTATCTGTATATTTTCGTATGTTGACATATAGCGTGTCCGATCAGCCATGATATCTATGATTAATACATATATTTTGAATATATATATTTAACATGTTCTGTGCACATTTGTTAAAAGATTACACACATATATATGAATATATATATATATTTATATATATATACGTTATATATATATTTAATATTCAACACTCAAATCGTTAATCGATATATCTATATAATTTACTACTTGATTTTCATGCCTCGGCAACGGGAACTACCTAAATATCTATCCATCCATCTATTAGATCCATGCATCATCATTTTAATCTGTGTCCGTTTCGGTATCGTTATCGTTATTGTTATCGCTATCGCTATCGATTTCTGTCTCTGTTTCCGCTTCCGTTTCGTTCTCCTTTATATAGTATAACACTTTGTAGCTTGTCTGGTGTAGGTACCTTGAGTTTCGCCTCAATCCCGCGATTCCCACTCACAACATGTCCGCAAAAGAACCGTAATGCTCGTGAAAGATCGGACGGCAACACTCCTCGACAGCATCATACTTATAGTGGCGACTGTGACCAGTGTGACCATATCGCTGCTTTTGTTGCTTCTGCTGCTGTTTGTGGCTAGAATTGTTGTTGTTGCTGCTGTTGATGTTGCTGCTGTGGATGTTGCTGCTGCTGTTGCTGTTGTGGTGCTTTTGTGGTTGCTGATAACGCTGATGCGAATGGGGATGCGAATGCGGATGTGGTTGATAGTAGTGGATGGCATGGCATGAGGCAGTCTTTGTATTGTATTCCTGTAAAGAGCAAGAAAACATTTCAAATATTTCATTAATTGTATTGATTCGTCAATTGGTTAAAAGCATTAAATGCATACAAAATAAAATAAATATTTTAATTTCATTTCAATTTTTAAGAGTTTATAGAGCAACCCTTGAATTCGAGCCTCTAGACTCTAATTCAGAGTAAAAGAATCTATTAAAGTTGATTGGGATATAAAGGATTTCAAAATGAAAAGCACTACTTCTGAATTTGTAGTGTATATTATTTAGGCAACAACTTCAATTACGTTTTTTTTGACTGTGTATTTTTCCATTTTTTCCATCTCGCATTATATTTTTCTACCTCTTACGCTCTGTTCTTTTCCTCTTTTGCCTTTTTGTTGCAGCTTCTCGATAGTCAGCAAAATGTTGCCAAATTTTGTCGCAACAAATTGCCAAATGTTTTGTTGCATTTGTTGTTGCTGCTGGCGGTGTGTGTGTCACACACAACGGCTTAAAGGTCGCATGAAATTGTTGCTCTCGTTGGCCCTGAAGCCGCATACATAAGTATTATCAATAAATTGCATCTGACTGGCAACGCAGACAACGCAGTTAGTTCAGCTCCTCTCCCACAAAGACAGAGAATAAGAGAATAAGAGAGCGAGAGAGAGAGAGAGAGAGAGAGGGCGACAAATCTCTTGGCCATTGTCTGCTCTGTGGTCCAGTCCATTATAAAAGGCTAAACAAAATGTGTTTGCCACATTTCTCTGGCGATCTCAATTTTCAGCTGTGCAGCAGCTGCCACCGCTTGTGGCACCTTGTTCTAATTTATTTATTGTTGCATGCATGTACAATATATTTCATTGGGTGTCTGGCCACCACTTTTCCCCCATTTCTCTCCCTTTAAGCTTGTCTCTCTCTCGTCTCTATCTCTCTGTTTCTGTCTCTGTCTTGGCAATCTCCACTTGACTGCATTGCGAGCTTTAACAATTATGTTGGAAATTGTGAAAAGTCAACACCGTAACGGGCTGCCAATTTGATACACTTGCCACACACAGCATACATAGCACATACATACACACACAGACATACCAGAGATAACACACACACACAGACACACACTTGGTTGTTATTAGTCCTGGACTGTCGTTTGTTGTTCGAGGGCAGCATTTGACATTTGGCGCCAAAGTTATTAAGCGGACAGACCAAAAGCGGCTTAAACAGCAGGCAAATGTATTACAAATGCGACCCACACACACACACACACACAGACACCCACACACACACATACTACAAAGGTGGCTTTTTCAGACTCAACTGCTTTTTGTTTTAAGTTTATTGATGTCGACGTGCGTTTTTCATGCCTCAGCACACAGCCACACTGAATGGACAACATTAAGGCTAGAAAGAGACCAGGTAGCTCCACAGATAGTGTGTGTGTGAGAGTGAGACAGTGAGACAGATAGTGCGAAAGAGAAAGAGAAGGAAACAAAGCGGCTGGCAGACGCGTCTGCGACGTGACAAAACCCATTATAGATGCGACCGCAAAGATAACACACTGCCAGGCAACAGAGTCCAGGAGTCCAAGTTGGGAGACAGTCTAGATAAAGAGGAGTAGAGAGAAGAGGGGGAAGTGGATAGAGGGGAAATGAAGAGTACTGGGTGCCAAGCTGGGCTGCTGATGGATGTGTGTAAGCGTATGAATGGCAATGAATGAGACGGCCCCAAAAAGTATATAAACATATGAAAAAAGGTAAACTTAATATACCCTGCAAAGTCATAGCAAGGTATATGTATATCGGCTGTTTTCTACCAATCTCTATAGATCTTTTTGACCATTGCCTTGCTGCTACAACATTTTCTTTCAAGTTTCAGCAATGCTATAAATTATTACTATACTTTTTAATCATAATTAGATTTTACTCATTATTGTTGAACTAAAAACTGCAAAGAATATTAATTTTACGTTGCTTTTAGATCGATGGCGATTTGTAGAGCATATTTGTAAATTTAATTAACTTTACAGAAACTAAAATGCATTACAGATAAAATGTAATCATTAAAAAATTGAATAAAAATAAATAAATATTAAGTCGTAATTTTTATGTAGGAAAAACTTTATTTCATAAAAGTTCACTATAAGGAAACTTGTTTGTATTTTACAGGGCATCTGCTAGTCATGCAACTCTCAATATATTGCTGCATTCAGTTTGCTCGAGTTATCCGTGCGTTTCGACATTTTTGGGGGAAAGGAAGCGGGTGCTTCATAAATTTCATTTTGCAACCATCAAAAAGTTAAGTCAACGATAAATTGAATGGCTGCATGATTGACTGACTGACTGAATGAATGAATAAGCGAATGAGCAAATGAAAGAATGAGCAAGTGAATGAGGCTCAGCTCGGCTCAGCTCAGTTCAGGTCACAGTTGTCAACTGGGGTCTGAATGGTGGAAAGAGGGGGAACTACACGTCGGTCATTGTGCAGCTCATCGACTGGCCAGACAGACAACCCAGACAGTTACACACACACATACACACACACACACACAGATAGACACCCACACACCTATAGATAGAATATCAAAAGCGTCAATATAAATATATGAAAGTGACAACAACAATAAAGCCAAAAGTCAAAAGCCGTCAAAATGCGTCATTGAACCTTTAACCATCTCCTTCCCGCCATGTCCAAAAAAACCAGAGACAGGCCGAAGAAGGCGTGGCACGCACATGCACATGTGACATGGGGCAAGGACCAAGTGGCATATAATGAAAGGACATTGGCATGGCAACAGCATAAGTAAAGAAAGGGGGACGAGAAAGGAAAGAGAAGAGAAAGAAGAGAGAAAAGCCCCATCACCTGGAGACTTTGGGCATCTGTTGAGCTCCTGGTTTTTTGTAATTGATTACAAAGAAATGTAAAATGCACTGGAAAATTGAATGAAAACTTGCGAATGCAGTAAACTCTCAGACTACAGTGGACTCTCAGAAATTAATGCTAACTTCTTTAGGGTAGTTTAAATTTCCGAAGTGTTGTATTTTATTAACATTTCTCAACTCACAAAAAATATGTGTAAGAAATTAAGAAAATCACTTTCTACTTTAAGGCATGCATAAAACTGAGTTCTTCATATTGCATTTAAAAATATTCTTTTTCTCCAGTTTATTTCATTTTTACTGATTTATTATTTCAAATGATTAAGCTCCACAATATTTTGCCTAAATGTTATTAAAAATTAAATAAATTTGAAAGTTAAAACTACAAAAGGCAAGTATGGATAAAAAAATTCTTACATTTCCTATAATCTTTACCTTATTTTGATTTAATTATTAAAACTATAATTTACAAATTGTTTAATGCGTTTTTTGTTTAAAGCTTTCACCTTAATCAACCGTTAAATAAATTTGCATTTCCAATCATTTAATAAAATATATTTTGAAAATATCTAAAAAATATTAATGACCATTTGGTTTTGGGATTTTTAATTTTAAACTTTGCATATTTTAAAAGCTTTATTTTTAAATAAAGTCGCTGATGTGTGCTAATGGAGCATTATCAATATATATATAAGTAATTGTAATACGAAACGAGTATATATATATATATATATCTCTATTTGTTTACTTTGCGTTTTTTTCCTCTCTCATTAATATTCTCACCTTTCAATCTATATTTTTCTCGCCTTGGGAGATTGCATTTTGCTAACACAAAAACACAAAAAGTGTTGCCTACTTTTGCGGGCGGCAAAGTATTTTTTGATACGAATAAAATCGTAGCGCACTTTTTGGGGTCATTTTGTATGTACTTAAAGCAGTTTCAAGGCGATGGCAAAATTCGACCAGTGGAAATTTCTGACAGGCCATAAATTGGCGCCATGGCCATGCCCATGCCCAGTTTGCCAACCAATTCAAATGCAGCCAGGCTCTGCACCACCACCAACAGGAGCAGGACCAGCACCACCTTCATTGTCAGCTCCTTGTGTTTGCTTGAGAATTTTCGGTGCTGTGGGAAATGTTGTTGGGAGTTGTGGTACAAATGTCTACATGGAATGCGCACTGTGCCAAGCCCAAGTAAATATACAAACACACACACACACACTCACACACATTCTCAAACCAGATGGTCATGCTTGTTGTTGTTTGTTTGTGTCTGCTGCTGCTGCAGCGACTGTTGTTTATGCTCCACAGCGAAACGAAGCGCCAACAAAGCAGAAAAGACAACGAGAGAGAAGAGGACAGTGTGGTCATAACAGCTTATTTCTCGAAAATCTAGCTTTTTTCCGTAAAAACTGTTTTTTTTTTAAGTTCGATTGCGAAATAAACTTAAAAACAGTGCGCAAAGAGAATTTCAGCTTTTTTTAGCTAAATATTTGTTACATTTCCAGGTAATCAGTGTTTTTCCAGACAAATTTAGCTATGTTACGTTACAGATTCTTATGCTTTTTGAAACCTGGCAGCACTGGCTGAGAAGAGAGAGAGAGAGAGAGAGAGAGGAAGAAATGAAAAGGGGGCAAGGATTGAAGGCAAGGCAGGCCAAACAAAAGCCGTTGCACAAATAGAGGTGTGAAGCGCCAACAACAGCAAGAATAACATCAAACAATGTGGTAGCTCGCTGTATACCCTGTAATCAGCTAGCTCTGGGGGTAAACCACACCACAGTGCCTGCTAAAAGTTCTTCGAGTTAATTAACCCTTTCTATAATCATAGGAAAAAACTAGAAACGTTTGTGCTTCAATAAAAAAAGCAGTTTCGGGAAAAAGTCAGGTTAAAGGTTGAAATGTAAAGATTACCCAGTGTTGGACTTTTTTTAATTGCAGGGCATCTGTTTGTCCATCATTTTGCTAGTCGTTAGTTGTTCTTTACTTGTACAGTTAATGAAGCGTCCGTCACGTTGCGTTTGCGTTGCCAAACTAAAAGTCCGGCAACCACAGTCAACCACTTGCAATTCTCTCTTCCCCTCTGCACCCTTACCCTTCTCCCACCACACACTGCCAAATTAAACGACAGAGCCAACAAAAAAAAAGAGCGCCAAAAAAAACCAGAGAATTTGTCGCGTGATTTTTGTTGCTGTTGTTGTTGTTTTATTAGCCTGGCAACAACAACAGAAACAACAAAATGTCGTGGCTGCAGCGGAAACGGAAACTGATTGTGCGGTCAACGTGGCTTGCCTCGCACTTTCCCTCTCTCTTTCACTCTCTCACACTCTCTCGCTTTCCCCAATCTGTGTGTGGCATTGTCATGTTGCATTTTCTACAAATCTCGTCTCATTAAAAGCGAGCGCGATTTGAACGCGTTTCACACGCGGTTTTCCAATCAGTCGGCCGTTTGACAGTTCTCTCTGCTTCTTCCTTCTATTTTTTTTTTATTTTTGTTGTTCGCCCATCAACCGTTGATTAAGCGAAGTTGGCTGCGGCAACTGCGGCTGTAACGGTAACTGACGCTGACTCTGATTGTGGCTCTTCCTCTATTTTTCTTTTCTCTCTCTCACTCTCTCTCTGTCTCTGTAGTGCGCACAGTGGGCGAAACAGTTGATTTGTTTTTTAATTTTATTTGATAACAATATATTTGTTATATATATATATATTATTTCAATTTTTGTAACAATATATTTTCATATATATTATTTTAATTTTTTTAAATTTAAGAATTGTAAAGCGAAAACTATTTACTTTCAAAAAGAATCCCATATTTTTGAGAGAACAAATTAAAATTAAATGCCCGTAGCTTTAGCCATTTCACCCACAGTGCACTGTGGTGCGTCGGCCTCGATATCTCGTCAATCGTTTTGTTTGTTTGCCAAAAAATTGACTTTGAGATGCTTTTGCAAGGCCTGATTGATGTGCCAGATAGCGACAGTGCTGGAAAGTGGTGCGGCTGCTTGTTCGGTGGGTTAAGGGTGGTGGGTGGTGGGTGGTGGGGTTGGGTGGTTGGGTGGTTGGGTACTATCTGCTATCAGTTGGTGGTGGCTTTGTCGCTTTCGTTTTTGTCTATTGCATTGTTGTTGCTGTCGCATGCATTTAACTGTTCTGACATTCTTAGGCGCTCCTTTTTTTGTTCCTTTTGCCAGCGGCGACACAACACATAAAGAGAGAGAATGAGAAGGCGACATCCAAAAAAGAAAGAGAAAGGAAAGTCATTCGATTGAAACTGCCTAAAACTATGCAATCATTTTGTCCCCCTGGCAACGCTCTAGGACCCTTAATTGATGTGTCTGCGTTCAGTATTCTTATTTTGGTTCGACTTCCACTTTGTTCTTGGTTTTATTCTAGTTCTTGGTACAATTTGGTTTCTTGTTTTAGCCGCCAGGCGGCGTTGCTGCAGCTGTGTTATCAACAAATTGGAAAGGCATCTTTATTATCAACTCCAGCTCAGAGTTTCAAAGTTTAATTGAGAAGGATTACTGCGAGAATGAACAGTAAATGAACAATATTTATAAGATTTTATTCCTTTTTTATTTTCATAATATATATTTTATTATTATTATTATTACCAGCAACTATGCAAATGTAAACTATTCGAACAACAGTTTGATTCCAAGCTTTGCTAAGATTAAAGATTTATGTTGCCCTCATATTGAAACGATTCTTCAAGAGCTTTATTTGGATTATTTTACTTGGTTAACTTTGGATGCTTCCGTTAAAGTCTTGATATACTCGTAAACGTAATTACAGTGAGCTATAACAATACTCAACCGATCATACACACCCACTACGCACACACATGCACACACACAGACACCCTGAGCGAGTTTCATCTTAATTCCCTTGTCCTTTCCCCTGCCTCTTTTGGCGCTTTGCCTTAACTCGAGTCGATAATTTAATGGTCTGCCATTTAATCTGCATTGAATTTATTATCTCGGGAAAAAATTAATCTTGATATGTGGCCCGCTTATGGCGAGATGCTTGCTGACAAAAATAGCTAAAAAGCAGCATCAAGCACGTGTACTTCCCCTCCCCTCCCCTTCCCATCACCACCAAGACATACACCCTCTTATATTGACTCCCTCTCTCTCTCACTCTCTCTCTCTTTCCTTGTGCTTGTGCTATTTCTCTGTATGGGTGTATACTCTATATCTCATAAAAATTTGCAATTGCTGGCAACGCATCTGTTCTCCAAGTGTCTCTAAATCTTTAAAGAATTATTTACTACAGTTTTTCTTGCGCCCGCAGACGACGCATTTAGAGAAACCACAACAACAACAACAATAGCAACAGCAAATGGTGGGTGATTTGCAGGCACAACCCCCAGGACAGGCACAGTTACAGTCCAAGGCTGACAATGTCACGCCAACAGCAGCAACAACAGCAGCAGCAGCACAGCAACAGCAGCAACCACCAAGCACCGCTGAGCCACCGTTGAGCCACCCTCATGTTATTACTCTACGCTTGCCATTGTCCGCTTTCCCAATCCACACTCTTCCTCCCCCGCCTCCCCGCAAAGTTCGTCTAGTGTTCTTCCTGGCTCTACCAAATTCCCATTCCGTCTTGGTACTTGGCGCCCTGCCAGCTTTGCACCGTGGTCTCAAATTACACAAAAATATGAACAGAATTTGTATATTAAAAGAGAAGAAGAGTACATAGAAATAAACGAGGGAAAAGTAATACTGGAAACGTTTTAAATATTAGATTATTAATTATAATAGTCATACCAATATTTGGCGGGTTGTTAAAAGAGTTTGAAGATAAATTTCAAATTTTTGTTGATCAAAGAATTTTTGAAAAATCCTATGCAAAATCTTGAGAAATTGTGTCACAATAAACATTCGATTTTTAGACTAGTTATCAATGAATGAAATTACGTTTTCCAACATTATTCTTGACTTCAAGTTTACATTGTTTTCCATTGTTTCCATTGTGTATAAAAGACTTAAAAATTTGTGAAGACATGAAGTGATTTAGGGTGGCATTTTAAGCGCATTTTACTCCACTGTGCCAAATGCGTTGCGGAGCCTCGTCTCGCAAATTTATTATGTTATGTCTCCGGCTTCGTTCCGGGCGCCATCAGTGGGTTAAGGTTTCGTTCTACAACTTCTCCTGCTGCTGCTTGTTCTGCTTACTTCTTCTTGTTTCTTTTTCACTGTATTTATGTATATGCAGATGTGTGTGTGTGTGTATGGGTGTGTGTTTGTGTTGTGTTTGTGTGTAATTGTTGAAGGGCATGACGACCATGGCACAAGCCAAACGCAATACCAATCGCTTCTCCTTAAGTTAGTGGATCTACTTTAGCCTCATCTCCATCTTATTCTCCATCTCCGTCTCCTTTTCCTTCTACATCTGCTTTTGCTTCTGCTTATGCCTTACTTCCATTCCATTCCGCTTCTCTGCTGTATAGCAATTTCTATGTCACTCGCTGTCGCTGTCGTTCTGGCCATCATTCAATTTTAATCAGCATGGCTAAATCGCTAGCCAAAACATATCCCCAACCAGTCTTTAGCCTTAGCTTCAATTTTGTAGCTACAACTTTCCTCACTCCTTCCTCCTTCCTTCTACTTTCGTCTCTGCCCTCTGTTGTCTCCTGTCTAGATCTGTTTATCGAAACTGGCAACTTGTGCGTCGAATTTGGCAAACAAAACAAATTCAAAAGAAGGCAACAAAAAAAAGTATATATAAAAAAAAATTGAAAGATTGCAAAAATATGTGGTAGAAATGCGACAACAACAACAGCAACAACAACCACTGACAAATTTGTTGTTGTTGTGGCTCGTTTGCAATTGAAATGTTTGCCATTTTGTGTTGTGCCATTTGCTCATTTCTTTTATTATGGCTAAGTGAATGTTTATGCCCGATTTCCTTGCATACTATACATTTGAATGCCTCTCACTTCCCTCTCAATTCCCTCCATTTATATAGTATACTATATATTGTTATGTAGCATTGTCCGGCAAGCATTACGAGCTGCTTTCCTTTTTTTGAACTCCATCACCATCTGCAGTCCGTATTGAAGTCTATTCACAACATTTGAAAATCCTTTTCATTTCATGTTTTGCCATTTCATATGGCTCCGATTTCATTTAAGTTGCCTTTTTAGCTTACAAATCCGATTCCCTTCCCCTCTTTAAGCTTCCTCTTTGGTTGATGGTTTGCTTTATTAACGGGTTACAAGCGATTTGGCAACATTTAAACGATTTTAAGAGATGAAGAGGAAACGACAGAGAGCGAAAATAGTTATATATATAATTTAATAGAAATATAAATATAAATTATTAAGTCTAAATATAGATCATCAAGTGCAGCTCATTCCATTTCATTAGCTTACACCCTCCCACAATAATTCTCCCACATGTGTTGATGCATTCAACATGGCAACATGTCCCTCCCTCTCTTTATCCCCTCCCCCATTTCAACTCACCCTCTTTTTTCGCATGCTACTTAACACTCGAGGCAAATTAGTTGCGCCTCGGCACAATTTCGACTATAAATCAAAACATGCAACACCAACAACAACAACAACAGCAACAACAACCACAACATTTTGCAACAGATTTTTTGATATACATTGTAGTGCCGAAAAACGTGCACCCTGCGGATGCGGATGAGGATGTGAATATGGATGCACTCTTTGGCTCTCGCTTCGAATCGAGTTGAGTCGAGTCGAGTCCTGAGGCTAGTGTCGAGTGTCTGAATTGATTCACCCTCTGCAGACTTAGTTACAGTCTCCTTCTCAGTCACAGTCTCAGTCACAGTCTCAGGCTATCTTTCTCCCTTCTCCCCTTTCTCTCTCTCGGATTTCTCTCGTTCTCTGCTCGTCTGGCTTTTCCGGCCTGACCCTGTCGAATGCACAAAGCGCACGCACAATTGTGCAAATTGACAGATTTATAACAAAATGCAATGAATAACAGCATTATTCACATTATTCACAAGGGTGGTGTGTGGACGGAATTGGGAATTTCATGTTGAAGAAAATCGATAGAGGCATCGCATGAGGTTTTTGGGGGGGATTGCATCTTAGGCCGAAAGATATTTAAGGCTGTTATTGGGATTTCGATTTCAACAGGCGCCTTAATGGCCAAATACACTCACGCACACACTCGCACACGCACACATTTGCACACACATGTCGCTGGTAATCCCTGTGGCAGACCAAGAAATGGGGGCATATGTTGCCTCTGTTATTGTTGTTGTTGTTGCTGTTGTGCCTTCGAGCTGTCCAAAGCTGTTCCCACATAGCCCACAGCAGCATCAGATGCTCTGATGATGATGATGATGCGGTCCGGATCTGAGTCCGAATCCGGTATTACCCCAGATACAGTTGCAAGTAAAAAATAATAAAAAACAACAACAAAAATACTGAAACTGAAACAAATCTATAAAGTTCAATCAGTTTTAATTGATTCATTTCGGGGTGTGAGTGGGAGAATCAAGAGAGAGACACAGGGAAAGGGCCAGCAGAGTTAGGAGCAGGGGGTAAAGTCATACCCATGGGTAGAGGGTTAGGGGTAGGGGTAGTGGTAGGAGGGAGTTTAGCGCTGCCCGCTCTAGATAATGATGATGTTTTTGAAGCTGTGGTGCCTGTTAATAAATTTATTATCTTGGGAATATATGCGAGTGATTCACTCTCTCGCTCTCTCTCTCTCGCTCTCTCTCTCTGTCTTTCTCTGCCGACGCAAGCAGCGACAGCGGAAGTATCTCGTTGATTTGAAATGGAGCCGAGGGTTTGAGTTGAGAGTTTCGAGTTTGAGTCTGGGCCAGGTCGCAAATTTATTATGATTAAAGTTGAAAAGTTGAAATTGATGCTGCAACAGTTAGACACACAGCAAGTTGAGTGGTGATGATAAAGCAGAAAAAGAGCGAGGGGATTTGCAGATAATAATAACGATAACGTTAAGCGATAACGGCAAGCGATAACGATAACGATAACAATAACCATTAACGTTGTTGCCTAAGTAAAATAAGAAAGATTGAAAGTAGTGCGCAAGAGAGATGCATATCTGTATCTATAACTGCATCTACATAAATGAAGGAGCTGAAGTAAATATCTTTAGTTAACAAATGGCGCCGAATATGGATTGGATTTGTTATCTAGGTAGTAATAATAAATTCATCAGATGCTATTACTGATGGCTGGTGACATTGATATCTGATTAATCTGACTTCGAAATTTAGTCCCTGGCCTCTTCACATCTAAAAGTAATATTAAATTTATCAGATACTATATGCAATAATGGTTGTTGATGCCATTGATTTTTGATTAATCTGACTTCGAAATTTAATCCCTGGATTCTTCACATCTAAAAGAACGATAAACCAATAAACACAGCAAAGAAAATGTGATTATCTAGTATTTTAATTGACAATTTTCAGTTAAGATCGTCACTATTGATGATTCAAGCGTGTCTCTGTAAAATATCATATATATATAATGCATATCTTTCATTTGTTTATCTTTTCAATTTATCAAAATTATATTTTTAGAAATTCTTTAATGTAATATACTGAATTTTTATATTCTTAATATCTTCAGTTTAAGCTTTCACTGGGACATTTTTAGATTATAATTATATTTATTATTGAAAATTAACTTTATAAAACTTCGGGTTAAGTAAAGATCGTAGCACTTTAAAGTGCAGTTGGACTTGCCTTTAAAATAACTAACTTTGCAGACGTTTTCCTTTACACTTTATGATGAAAATAGTTTGTAACATTTATAGTGTAAAATGTAGAATTGATGTAATCATTAAATGTTAAGTACTCACCATAACAATGCTCCATTTCTTGCATATGTGTCGCAGGGCCTTTTTGTAGCATCACGGTTTCATGGTCCAGAAATTCTTTTTGGGTTTCGCTCCGGTGGCCATTGTAACCGCAGCACCCACTCCCGCACCCGCTGAAGATCCTGAGGCGGATGCAATTGAACGTCCCGAGGCGCGTTGTTGATCTGCCGAGCAGCGTCGTGGATAATTAAAGGGGGAGACAGAGCTGCCACCTCCCGAGGACTCGGCGATGGTCATGCCAGGAGTAAGACCCATTGTCATGCCCATGTTCATGCCCATATTCATGGACATACCCATGCCGGAAATACCCTGATCCTCACCACAGCTGGCCATGCTGCTTTTGGATGTTGATGTACCCGATGCTGTCGAGGATCGACAACTCCGTAGATTGTGTGGCAATGTGTGTATATGGTTGTTGTTGTTGTTGTTGGTGCTGCCATTGTTGCTGCTGCTGTTGTTATTGTTGTGGGGGTCATCAGGTTAGGATTGTGGCTCGACTGACTGAGACTGTGGCTATGACTGTGGCTATGACTATGATTATGGCTATGGCTATGGCTTGTGGGCGTGGCCGTCTTATAATAACGCAAACTCTCATTGTAACTAGCACCACTGCTGCTGCCACTGCCACTGAATCCACTGTCGAGATCCCCTTCATCAAATTCGGGATTGATGCAACTGCTATGTGCATGATCCTTTAACTCCATGCTGTTCAAGGTGCTCGACAGATTCTCTAGACTGGCATGCGAGGCTGAACTCGAGTTAGAGGCAGCACTGGCCGCTGCACCACCCAATAAGCCACCACGACGTGGCCTTTGACCTGTGGCCAACACTTGATTCTTTGCCTGTGTCGATGAAGATGATCCAGAGTTTCCCATCGCTCCCATTCCCATGCTCATGCCCATTCCCAAGCCCATGCCCATGTTCATTCCAATGCCACTGCCACTTCCACTGGCGCTGCCACTTCCACTGCCACTTCCACTGCTGTTGCTTGTGGTTGGTGCCTCATGTTGCACATCATTCGAGCTGCCACTGACGGCTCCACCATGACTGGGACTGATATCTGGCGGCGTTGGTGGCATTATGAGAGCCTCCAGCGATAGGTTGAGTTCGTCGAGCACACGGAAATGATTGTGTTGAACCCGACGCAGTTCCTCCTTTACATTTCCCGCTCCGGATGTGGCAATCCTATTATCCGAAAGGACTTTCCGTATCTTCTGATCACTCACCTCCTCGTACAGATTTTCGGTGGTTCCATATCTGGTCGTATATGTGTGTCTATCCCGCTCCTCGGCACTCGGAGAGGACGAAGTCGATTGACCGCTGTGCGATGACGACTTGGAGCGAAAACTTTTGGCCAACAGGGCACGGATAGAATTACGTGGCGGACTCTTGGAGTGACCCTGCTGCTGCTGCTGATGATGATGATGATGATGTCCATTGCCCTGACCTTGGGCGGGCACATTTGTATGGCATTTGGCGGCACCCGGTTCATAGTAGGCATAGGAGTAGACATGATTGAATGGTGCTCCAGCAGCAGCTGCTGCGGCAGTAGCTCCTCCACTTGCACCTCCAGTTGCACCAGTTGCTCCATTGTAGGCCACATGCAACGAGGGTGTGGATGACATGCCGGCGGAACCAGAACCAGCTCCATGAGAGGGCGTGGCACTGCTGCTGCTGGGAGTCATCACGCCCGCTGCAAAGCCATAATCCAGCGAGGATGTGGACGACGAGGACTGTGTATTTGTGGTAGGCTCAAAGCGCTCCATGGTGGCAGCAATGTTCTTTCGTGACCATTTCACCTGGAAGAAGAACAAAAACAAAAGGCATTCAATTGGATTTAGATCTGTTTTCTTCAAGAGAAATAGAAGGGAAAATGGGAAAGATAACTAAGGAAGCATGATTCGTAGCTTACCTGTTGCTCTACATCCATTTTGTGGTTACTACGTCGACTGTGTCCACGTCGTCGCCTCTCCGTGAATGCCTCTCCATGGCCGCCCTGCAGCAAGAGGAGCTCCCCGTTCTGCTGTGAGGATGATGATGAGGACGATGGTGGCGCTGGCATGCAAAACTCAATGCTATCCATATCATCTGGAAAGATCAGATCACCACGATGCCCATGATGATGTCCCAATGTGGCAGCACCATGTCCCATTCCCATTCCCATTCCCATGCCCATTCCCATGGCCATGGCGTGTCCATGTCCAGCATGTGGATGCCCCAAAGAGGTACCATGTCCATGTCCATGACCATGACCATGTCCACTCATAGTCAGCTGATTGCGCTGCAGATGACGCATTGAGCCATGTCCTGGTGGTGCACTATGCACCGCCACCGCTGTGGTTTGTGTCGACAACTGTTGCTGCTGTTGCTGTTGGTGTTGCTGCTGTTGCTGTTGTTGCAACAATGGCGGTGGATAATCTGCCGGCGGCGGTGGTGCAAAGCTGGCAAATTGTGGCGAGGCGCAACGATTCTGAAACTTGGCTGCAGCAGCTGAGGCAGCAGCATTGCTGCTGGCGCTGGCCGGATACATGTTGCTGTTGTTATTACTGTTGTTGCTGCTGTTGTTGTTGTCTCCCAAAATGAAGGTATTCCGTATCGTTTAAGCTAATGACGTGCACGATACTTAAGCGCTGACAAAGCGCATCATCTGCGGGAAGAAAAGAGAGAAAGAACATGAATGAGTGGAAAGAGAGGCAAAACAAAGTCATTAATCAGCGTTGGAATTGAAAGCGTTACAAATGCGCATGCGGGCGGATGAGGAGAATCCAGAAACCAGAATCCAGAGAACTGAAACAGAACCAGAAACAGAAACGACACATGACTGACATGCCATGCCAAAATCCCACAAATAAAAGCTGGAATTATGAGCTTTACCCTGTAGCCAGCGGGTGGCAGAGTACAAAAGGGAGCGGAGCAATGCCAATGAAAACTCCAATCCCAATTTATTTATGCGACCGCCAAACAAAACATTGTTGCCGCCACACCAACAACAACACCAACAACAATAACAAGAACAACAACAACACGCATGTAAAACATTTGGCGTTGGCATGCCAAGTCCCAGTTCTCAGTTCCCAGCACTCAGTGCCCAGTTCTCAGTCTCTCAGCTCCCACTTCTCAGTTATGAGTTCCCACTTCTCGTTTCTCAGTTCTCAGTTCTCAGTAGCATTTGCCTGGCCACTCGACGAATGCCATAAAACAGCATTAAAGCTATTAACAGTCCCCGAGTTGAGGCAAAAGTTTTACTTCAAATATACCCTGTGCTATATTCATAATTCCTCTATAAAACCAGTAGGAGTTTTTATAAAAGTCCAAGAGTTTTTTGGCAGAAAATGTATCGTAGATTGTATAATGATGTTATGATAGAATAAATAGAAAGAAACACAATAGTTTCGCCGAAAAATTATTGATATGGCGGAAAAAGGCTAGATTTGGTGGCAAAAATGGATAGATGAAAGAGATTACATTTTGAAAAAGGCTAGATTTGGTGGGAAAAAATAGCTAAGTTTGTTGAGAAAAGGCTACATTTTGGTGGTCAAAATTAAAGGTTTCTTTTTATGATTTTAGACCCAGTACTTTAAAAAGTACAAATGGGTCTATTACGTTTGTGCAAATGTGCGTAACAGGCAGAAGGAGGCGTGGCATACCCCATAAAGTATATATATTCTTGATCAGCGTCAACAGCCGAGTCGATATAGCCATGTCCGTCTGTCTGTCTGTCTGTCCGTCTGTCTGTCTGTCCGTCTGTCCGTCTGTCTGTCCCTTTTTGTGTCACCTAGATCTCAGAGACTATAAGAGCTAGAGACACCAAATTTGGCATGTAGGTTCATCTATATCTCAAGTTGAACGAGTTTGATTTAGATTTTTGCCACGCCCCCTTCCGCCCCCGCAAATCAAAATACAAAATTTTCAAGTCGAATTACAAGAGCACCTTTAATGCTAGCGCCTTGATTTTTGGTATGTATAATACAGACTATGGTCCGAACCTATTCCGCAAATTTCATCCAATCAATCTCTGAAGTGGCGCCATCTATGGAAATTTTTTGAAACTGAAATAATCTGTAGTAATCGCATTACACTCAAAAAGTACTGGGTCTCCTACTGTCGAGCTTGCTCCACCGTAGCTTAATGCATTTTTATTTTTAATTTTTACAGCAATATTCGAAGCTTTTGATTTCGAAAGAATTGATTTAAACATACTATGATTTATAAATTAAAGATTGCTATTGTTATAGTTTACCTATAAGTTGTTTACAGGGTATCTGCTAGTCTGGTCTATCTACCGATTCTTTCAACTCTCGTGCGTGTGTGACTGATAGCAGAACAAAATGAAATGAAACTGAAATCCGCTCTATCTTCCCACTGTTACTTCTTTCCTCTTACCCACTTCCCCTCCCCTCTCCCCCCTCTCCCCCGGCTCAGTCTTCCGCTGGTAATCCGCTGAGTCGCCGCTGGCCACCCATTTTTATGAGCGTGACCATAAATCAATCAGAGCACAGAAGGCGCACAGATCCCCATTTATGGTCCAGTCACAACAACTATAAGTACAACAACAAGAGCGTCTGCTAATCCTTGAGGCAGGCAGCGACAGAGACAGAGAAAGAGAAATAGACTCAGACTGAGACAGAGACAGAAACAAAGGCTTGCTTTCCTGCCTCAAGGCCAAGTTTCAAATGCCGCAGTCTGCAATTGAAATGTGCTGCAATTCCGCTGGCATTAACTTTGCAACTCAACTACACACAGAGATTTTTAGACCCTGTACATAACAGTTACATGGATTCTACTTTTATTGGCAATGTTCAGTGGGAAGTGTATCAGATCCCATATAGCATCAATATAGCGGTCTCTTTTTGTGTGAGCAACTTGTAGTTTAAAGATTATAAAAGCTAAAGAAACGGAACTAGGTATAAAAAAAGTTCAACTATATGAGAAGTAGATTCACTACTACATATTTTATATCTTTTCAATTTCTCTAAAGTTTTCTCAAATCGAAAAAAAAAAAAACCAAATTATAAGAGCTAAAAGAAAGATTAAACTTTACTACATAATATCATTGATATTTATATCATAAAAATTTCATTAAATCGATCGGTTAATTAATTTGAACGTAATTTAAGAAAAATAACACGGTCTCTCACAGTCGAGCTCTCTCGCCTAATGCCTTTGCTACCACATATTTTTCTCCATTTTTTTTTCATTTTCAATGCACAGCAATAACGAACTACAAACAACAACAACAGCAACAACCAGAGTAGAGCGAAAGAGAGAAAAAGTAGCAATCATTTTTCTCCCACGCTGATTGATATATCAAATTGATAGCAATGGCTAAAAATGTTTTAGCTGCTTTTATTATACCATAGCACCGGCCAAAGCCTTTGCTGCTCCTCCCCCTTCTCTTCTCATTCCCCCTTTCCCAACCATCCCCATGCAATTCGCAGTGTTCCTCTCTAAACAACACTACAATCTTTTTTGTGTATGCTAACTGCATATTTTTGTATTGGTATTTGTTGCTCTTGTTAGCATTTCTTTCTTTCTTCCTGTTTTTCCTCTTTTTTTTGGCAATATTTTTCTGGCCGTTTTTGTTTTAGGCGATTGCATATCACATGCAAATTTTAACGAGTTGTTTGTGGTCTTGTATAGACATTCTACCAAAAACAACAACATGAACAACAACAACAACAACAATTGGCGTTTATTTGCAGGCAACATTTTGATTTGGCTGATTGAGTTTGAGAGTAGAGAGAAAAAAACACATGAAATAACAGTTCAGAAATAGCCGAAAACTGTTCTGTGCACAGAAATGAATATTTCAATTAGGCCGAAATATAAAAAAAAAAAACACCAACACACATATAAAAACCATTGCTAAATGATGTACACATGTGTGTGTGTGTTTTTTTATGGATATGGAATATGCTTGTGGAGTTTTTGGGATACAATTTTACGCCTTCTTAAAGCCACATTTGTATGGCTATTAAAGACTTGGCTCAATTTGTCTTAATGAAATAATAGTTTAAAATAGTATTTCATTTATTTGTAATTAAATAATTGCTAGAAATACACATATCGAGTCTTTCAATTTCTTTATTGTTTTTATCTCTGATTTAGCTTCAACTAAGGAGAAAAACTAAATTGCCAAAAGGTTGATAAAAAAAAGCCTAAATTGTTTTAGAAATTGTCTCAATTATTTGCTAAAATCAAAAATTATGAAGACATTAATACGGTACAATTATTTTGGTCTAGATTGCAATTGAAATGATTTGCAAGTTTGTTCATTTTGAAAGGAATTGACAAAGTCAGTAGACATGAGTTTCCAAGAAAATCAATATAACTGCAATTCAAATACCATATTTTCGATCAAATAAAAATGCAAGAGATGTAGTTGATATCAAGCAAAAGAAACATTTACTTTTGCTACAAATAAACAGAGTAGATAAGTTTTCCTAAAACTTTCACAACATAAACTAAAATGTGATCATTGCATTCTTGAATGTTTCATATTTGAAATGTATTTCGTGTTTTTTCAGGTCAAGTTTTCTGCACTGTTAATTATCGATTGTTATCGATAACTTTGCTACGTTTCTACTAGACAGTTAAGCTCAGACTCAGACTCCGACTCGTTCTCATTTTCATTCTTTAGTCAATTGCTTCCCCTCTTCATAGCCACTCCTCTACAGTCCCCACTGTACTCACAGTGGGTGTGTGTGGGCGTTTAAGCAAAGCAATTTAGTCATGGTTCTATCTTTGATGTTTTTTCTTTGAGCTTTTTCAGCTGCAGCAACAGCAACATCAGCGGCAGCAGCAACAGCAGCAGCTGCAACTTTAAATGACCGTAAAACACAGCATGTGTTTCGAGCGTATCTTGTATCTTGTATCTTATGGATACCGTATGCTGTCGGCCAATTCGATTTCATGCTGCAATTCAATTTCGCCTTCAGTCGGCCGATGCAATTCCGATTTGCTCGATGAAAAAAAACAACAACAAAAACAACAAAAACAACAAAAAGCAAAAGTAGCCCAAGGATAGCCGAAAGCAGGCAGGCAACAGGTTTTTGCCATTGAAAGTCAATCAAATAGTCGCAAAACTCATTTCTGCCAGACAGACAGTCGCTCTGGCAAGTGAAGTGAACAAAACATGCCAACATATGTATGTACTCGACTCGTAGATCTATCGATTTTGCATAAGCTTCCGATTAAAGCTGAAGGTATTGCTATTGGTAACCGTGAAAACATCGCTTGCATTAATCCAACAAAGAACAAGAAAATTTTAATTTATTTGTTTAAAAGTAGTTATTCCTTATTTAGGGACTGACCTCTAAAAACACTTTTTAATCTACTTATAAGAGAAATTTAACCCACATTGATTTTCTGTTAAGATGAGTTCACAATTAAGGAAAATCAAAGCATCTCTGTTTATATTTAACATACTTAAGATATTTTTGAATCCTTTTACTCCTTATTTTTGCCTATTTTTGGCGATTATAATTTGCTTAACTTTTGAATTCTCGACTTTCTCATTGGCGATGTTTAAAATCTGATTTCCAAATCAATGTTCAGTTTGGATTCGCATCACTAGTTTTAATTAACTCTGCCTTTTCACAATTTCCCTCCCTACTTTCTCTCTCTCTCTCTCTCTCTCTCTCTCTCTCTCTCTCTCTGTCACTCTCTTGTCTCTAGCAACGTTTATCCTTTTATCGACTAGATGCTCATTAACACACATTTTGGGCATGTTGCACATCATTAAAAGCCAACAATAAAAAAACAACACACACACACACACTCATAGCCTCTAAGCTTGATAACTTTAACTGGTAGACGTTGGCATGAGGCACATGAGGCACATGTGGCATATGGCTTGTGGCATGTGGTATGTGGCATTTTTCATTATATCGCACACAATGCATTTCCGACACGTGGCGTTGACTCTTGAATTTTGTATAGCCAAAAACATTCAGTGTTGTCAATGTCAAGCAAACGTTGCTGCTGCTGTTGCTGCTGCTCATTTGCTCATTCATTCAGACACTTGTTCAGACACACTCTCATTCGGACACTTATTCAAACACTCATTCAGTCATTCATTTGCTTGGAGTTCTTTTGCATCATGCATATGAAAATTGGCCAATTTGGCCATCCATTCTATTGCCCAGCTCTGACACAGGCAAACTCGGGGAAAAGTGGAAAGTGGAAAACTGTCTGACAACGGAAGCGCAAGAGCCGAAAACGAGGATCGTAACGGGACCACGGGAGGCACTATTCATTTTGTGTGGCACGCAGAGTTGCCAGAGTCTCGTCTCTCCAACTGAAAGGCAACTGCCTCTCCACGTAATGACTTTAATTAACATACATCAGTTCGAGTTGTTGCACTCTCTCTCTCTCTCTCTCTTTCTCTTTCTGTTTGGCATTCTCTTTCTCTCATGGAAGTTCTGGTGGCTGTGGTGGTTAAGGTGGTGTTGCTCCACTTGTGGGCGGTTGCAAGTGGCTCGCTCAAGTGGAAGTTTTGGCACAATGCTGCAAACAGAGGCTGTGTGGCACTTGCAGCACGAAATGTGTGCCACAACAACATCAACAACAGCAACAACAATAACAGGCACTCAATGAAAGCGAATTTCGCGCATATTTGTTTGTTTGCTTCAGTTTTTATTTGCAGTTTATTATTACAACAATGAATAAATGAATGGCATGCATATTGAAATTTCAGCTTTTAAAATTTTCAACAAATGAAAATTTATTTGTATTTATTAAGCATTGATTGATTGGTAGGCTGACTGACTGACAATCAATCTTAGTTTCATTCTTTTCTTTCTACTTCACTTTTCACAAAATCAAACTTATTTTAAATATATTTCGATTATCAAAATGTTGTATAACAATTAATTCATTGACTGATTGATTGACTGGTTGACGGATTAACTGACAATCAACAAGCATCCCAAACCTAAGGAGACATCTAGATAAATTGTTGACAGTATTTTCTATTTTTACGTTTAAAAGGGGAAAATGTGTGAAAAACTGTTGTGGGAATTGACGTATTGATTGGCCAACTGTTAACCTAACTGATTGGCAATCCGCAATCTAGTTGGTATTAGAATGATGTGAAACTCTTCAACAAGAGCTTGGGGTGAATTTAATATGATATTTAATATTTAATATGATGCTCTTCTAAAATTTCTACTTAGCATTTTAGCTTATTTTCAACCGTAATATTTTATCAATAATGTTCTTATTTATTTTCTTCTGACTTACTGTTTTTTTTATTGTTTCCCTGGTGTAATTTAAAGCATCCCCTTAAAAACTTACTTCAATAATGATTTAGTCTAGTTTGCATTAACTTTAAGTTCGAAAATTACTTTGAATTTAACTAGAATTTCAATTCAATAGCAATTCTTAGGTAAATTAAATTCTTTATCAACACTATGTTTTTTTCTATTATTTTTATTTTTTGCTAGTGTTAAGTCTAATATGTCACACACACACACATGGACCACCCATTGTTTTGATGATTTGCCCCTTGCAGAAAAAAAGAGCCAAAAAAAAAAGAAAAATAAAACAAAAAAAGAAAATAAGGAAGAAAGCTAAGAAATGGCAAATCTAACCAAATGCCAACACAAATTTTGTTTGCGCTTTGTATTAGGTTGACAAAAATCAACACCCAGTCGGACAGAAGGAAAGGCGAACACGAAGAAGGAGGAGATGGAGAGACGGAGAGACGTAGAGAGGATGTCGTTGAAGCTGCTTCTCCGGGGCTTTTCCTCAATCAGAAGTCAGCGAGCGTGAGAGCATGAGGATGGGAGAAGATGAGAGGAGGAAACCAACAGGAGAGAGATTTATGTTGCTAAAACCGCCCACACACATAACCGCCATGAAGATGTGGCTCAGACAAGGGGACAAAGGGGGATTAAGAGGGAAAGGCATGTGTGTGCGTGTGTGTGTGTGTGGAGTGGGCTTAGTTGTTTGTCTTTTGCAAATGTTGACAATATTTTGCGATAAAAGGTGAATTTATTAGCTTTCCCCACGCAGAGAGTTCGTCTTTCTTTCAAATTATGGTCACCATATGTCTGTCTCCACTTTTCCTCACACCATCATGCAATTACATTGGTACAAGCACAAGATTTTCAAAGGAAAACTAAAATACTATCATGTAAAATATTTTACATTGCTTTCAAAGTAAATTGTACAAAAAAAATAAATAAAATTGTGCGGAAAATAAATTTTGAACCATTTTTTGTAACAGTAACTAGAAGTTTAAAAAAGATTTAAAAAGAATGCGTAAGTTGATAAACAAGAACAAATAGTATTGTGTATAATCATTTCAATATAATGATAAAAATAATAATATTATAATTTAAGTATTTTATACAATACTTTATTCGATTTGTTAAGTTGCAAGCTAAACTTTTATAGCTTTCTCAAAACTTAACCGATTTTAATGTGCAATGTTTTTGATAATTATTTGATCTAGTAATTAATTCTACATTTTTTACTTTAATCTTCCATCTTATTTCTTACCTAGTAATAATTACATCATGGCTTGCGCTTTCTACACTTTCTATCTCTTTACTAGCCCACTTTTAAGTTAACTCTTTCAACTTGGCCAACAATCATTTCAGGTTATTCTTCGTATGTGTTTTCTTATTTTTTCCGTTTGGTTGCATCTTCTGCTTCTGCCCTTCTCAAACCACTTTTTCAACTCCCTTTTTTGCTCCAATTCTTATCGTAGGCGCTGCAATTTAAAACACATTTTCGGGGATTAAAATCTTGACAAATCATAAACAAAACGACGACGACGAAGCAGCTGCTTGGCCAGCACGCAATTACAGATACATTTGTATCCGTATCTGTATCTGTAAATGTATCTGTAGATGCCGCTGACTGTTGACTGATTTAGTTGGCCTCACAAAAGGCCAGAGCTCAAAAAGAAACGAGAGACAACGAAGTCCAACCACAAACAATGACAATAAAATGCCACACACACACACACACGCACACACACAGATGCATATCTATGAAATAGCGAGAGAGAGACACTCCAAGAGAAAGAGAGAGAGAGAGAGCTGATATTACGAGGAAAAACGCTTGCAGCTTCATTTGTTGCCTCCAAAACTTGAATCCAGCGACACTTTATCAAAAAGAAAATGAAAATCTTCACTTAAGACTTGCAGCTTTTAAGTGGAATGTGAACGAGGGCAACAATGGTGGGAAGGGGAAAAGGGGAGGTGGTGGGGGAGGCATAAAAGCTACAAGATACGCATCTTTCGGATTGTTGCTCTTGAATATTTAAGCCGATTTTTGGTTGACTTTGCTGCGACATAAAATACAATAAAACTGATATAAAAAAGCCGAAAAAAAATACTGGCCCCTCTCTCAACTTGTTGTTGTTGTATTTTTGGGTGACAACATGCCAGAGGGAGGGTTGGGGAGGGGAAGGGAAGGGAAGAGATGGGGACAGTTTTTGGGGACGAAACTGACAACGCTTTCAACGCATGTCAATGTCGACATTTTCAAATTCCAATAAGTTTATCGTTGTTTTTGTTGCGATGTTCTTTGATAAAACGGTAAAATAAACAAACTGTACTCACACACACACACACACACACACACACACTTTCTTGTAACTTACCAGCTAGTTGAGAAGCGGAATTTTCCGAGTTTCCAGTTCTTAATCTGTCCTTTTGTGCTGTTTATGAATATGAAAATGCTGCAAAGGAAGAGAAAAAGGGTAAGAGGTTAAAAGAATGAGAAATGGAATTTAATTAGCATGCGTACGTACTTTTCGCACACACTGTAAAAGAGAATAATATGAAAGTGCAACGGAAACTGCAAAATCCATTCAATGTAAAATGCAAATGCAAGCTTAGTAAATTGAGTTATTTAAATATGATGAGCCTTACAGTGGCTGTCAATAGCATACGCCCACTTTAGGCCAACTGGCAACTGGCAACTTGTGCTAACTATTCGACAAACTTGTCTAGAAAACACTCTCGATGCGACATCGAGTTGGAATTGCATGCGTAATTAAATCTTTTCCCAACTCAAAGTCTTTGCGAGTTCATCCCAATTAGTTTTCGGATATCTGAATACTTCATTTAACTTAAATGTATCTTCCTTCTCCCTACCCCTCTCTCATCTGCTCATCCTGTCACCGGAAAGCTGAAATTTGTTATTTTTGTCATTTATGTGAGTTTTAAGTGAAAGCCAAGCTAAGAATTGATTAAAATATTCCATTTTTGACAGTATTGAAAGACATTTTCAATGAAAAATGAAAAATGACAATGACAATAATAAATGTATTCTGTTTCCAGAAAATACATATTTATGTATTTTACAACAAGTTTACGAATACTCTTATTAGAATAATACATTTTCATTTTACTAATTCGCCATATTACTTCACAATTTCATTTTTAGTATTTCTCATGTGTCTTAAATATGTTTTGTGTAAGTGAAAAGCATAAATCAAAATTTTGGATTTAAGTATAACAAATATGGTCAAAAATTAAAGTGAAATCATGGAAATGTTAAATTTGTTGCTCACAATTAATTTGGTTTGAAACTAATTCATTCATATTATAATTAAATTAATATATCTTTCATATTATTAAATATTATTTATGTACTTAGTATAATCAACAATTTCTTTCTTTCTGTTATTACTTTATAATTTATTTTTAAGTTTTCAGGAGTTTCTTTTTTACTATTTTATTAATTATTAATTTCTTAATTTAGTTCGTCTACAGATTTTATTCATATGACATTACTCAATGGACACATTTGTCGGCTGCACAAGACACTTAAGTGAAGGAGCGAAAAAAGAAGAGATTGAGTCGCGTTGTGCTAATAAATTTGTGGTAAAATAAGTCCACAAAATATTATTTAAAAGAAACCCAAGAAAAAAGTGTTGAAAAAAGCCAAGTAAAGCTAAAGCTCATAAAAAATGTCAGAGCAGGCCGCAAAATGCTCGTTTCGATCTACACAGAGAGAGAGAGAGAGAGAGAGAGAGAGAGAGAGGAGAGAGAGAGATAGGGAGAGAGGGAGAGACTGTGGAGCAGTAGAAACTCTTTAAGCAGCTTTAAAAACTCGCACACACAAAAGGCCTTTTGATATATGTGACAGCCAGAAGATGCAAGAGGGCAGAAGGGAGATGAAGTAGAAAAAGAGCAGAGGGTCGTGTATAAAGTCCGAGTTTAAGTTTCGAATTGTTGAATGAGTCCGAGAGTCAAGCCCCGCAAATGTCAGAGCAAAATGTTTTAATTGAACGAGTGTTATGAGAGTCTAAAAGGTGTTCCAGTTTCCCACTTTGAAAATGAATTTTCAGAGTTGGCAGTCGAAAAGTGAAAGCATTTCATAAAGGAAACCAAACCAAACCAAAAAACCTCAAGCAGAAGTAGAAGTTAAAATAGAATCAGAAGATGGAAGTTGGGGAAGTTGGCGATGTTGGCAATGGCAATAAAATAAAATAGAATTTTAAACCACAAGCAAACGTGCGTTATTCATTTTTGAATTTATAACACAATTGGGAGACTGTCGTGCCGCGTGCAAAATGCCAAAGGAGCTGAGAAAGGACTGCAAAAAGAAACAAGAACAACAACAACAACAACAACAAAATGAAAATAAAAATAAAAAGGAGTGAAAATGCGCAGCAAAATAAATGCGTGTAGCTCCATTGCCGTGTGTGACACATAAAAATAGAAATAAATAAGACTGTATGAGTGTGTGTGTGTGCTTTTTGGGTGCCACACACGGAGGCAGCAGGAACAGGAGCAGCAGCCGCAGCCGCAGACACAGAAGAAAACGGTTGGCAGTCAAAGGAAATCGTGTTGTGGCAAATGTGACAAGCTAACGTTGTTGCCACTCTTTCCCAATTGCCACATGCCTCTAGTCTCTTTCACCTTCCACCTTTCCACCTACCACACTTCCTATTCCTATTCCCATTCCTGTTGCCATTCCTATTACTTTTCCTATTCGCGTCGCTTGCAAATGACGCGAGTTCACAGCAAATTGACAAAAATGTATAAAGAAAGCAAAGGCAACGCAATGAAAATAACCCACAATGATAATAAACATCATAATGATCATAATGATGATAATGATGAGAGCAGAGAGAACATGTCAACTTAGTTGGCATAGGATGGTATATGGTATATGGAGTGTCTTTTCAATATGTCACCCTCGGCTGTAATATGTGAATGTTTGTCTATGCAAAAAAGTTCAAAGATTTTCAAGACTTTAAAGTGCAAAACCCAAAAGATGTTCATCTTGTAAATATTATATACTTAAGAGATAACCAATTAAGGGAGACAGTCTTTAAACTGAGCTTCATAAGAGTGAGGAGCGGAATTTACAAGTGGTTTAAACTGAACTTGTTTTTTATTCGGATTTATTAGATTTAAAACTTTTATACGCTTTAACATTCCAAGAGAATAGAATAGAATTTATCAGACGAACTAGTGCCTTATCAGTTAACATCTCTAGTTCTTCTAGTTAATTAGCCGAACTAGTTCCTTAGCAGTTAACATCTCCAGTTCGATTAACTGGTATTGAAGACCATTTCTTAAATCCTCTGCTACATTTTGCAATGAAAAGTGAGTTGCTTCCATAAATTGAACCAGTTCAATTTGTGCAAAATGACTCATCGGAGATGAGACTCGACCCGATTCGAGCTGACAATCGATGATGATGGAACTTGATACGGCAGCAAATTGCCAAGTTTGTCGCTCTAATCAATTTACAATTGTTGTCCAATGATCTGAACTGCAATAATCGTCAGGACAACCAAACGATTCTGAAGTCCCACAACTACACAACAAAAGGGCAAAAGAGTTGGTTCAATGGGTGGGTGGTTCAACTGGGTGCGTGCGAAGACCCAGCAACGGGGACTCATTTGGCCAAAACCCTTTTTTCATCAGTGAGTCACGTGTAAGGACGATGGCATTGTCCTGTGCCTGTTTACATGCAGATAACCCCTCATATATAGTACTCCATACATATTTTCACCAAAAGGAGGGACAAAATTAAGCATACATAACATGGCATTTTCATATGCTAAGAAGCAAAAGAAAAGAGTTTGAATTCTAGTACGAGTTCGAGTACGAGTATTTCCTTTTGAATAAGTAGAGGGTGCACTCATTTTATTTCTTCCAGTACAATCAACCAAGACGATGAATCGACGACCTTCGAGCGAAAAGTTATTGACTACACACACACACACACACACTTAGATACACTGAGGCAGACATGTGGTGCATGTGAATGTGCAAATATGTGTGAAATTTATTTGCCACAGCCTGGGATCCTTGAAAGGATATGGAAAGGGTATGGAGTATGGAACAACCCTTTCAGGGTTTCCAAGGGTTGTTGCTGTTACTCTCTGCTCAACTTCGATTACAGATCCCCTTCTCCTCCACAATTTTTGTTGTTTAAAATCACTTGATTGCACAAATGCTCATTGAGCTAATTTTATTTTGCTGCACACACACACACAAGTAAAAAGAATGAAAGGAAGGCAACTTGAGCCACGTTTACATTTGATGGGATTCCGTTGGCATATATGTATGCAAAACAAAAAAAGGCCAAAGTCAAAGCCATTGGTTGAAGCCCTTGCCAGCCTTTTTACCTGTCGTCCGGCTAACAAAACTTATTAGCCTTCTGAATGCTCGACAATGTGGAAAAATGTGTTGATGTGTTCCCCCCTCTCCACTCTCACACACCCCCATATTAACAATAAGAACAACAACCAGCCAGAGTTGCCAACTAGAAAAAAGAAGAAAGCACTGATCAAATTACCAGACAACTTTGGTTCAACTTTGATTCACTTGAGTCCAAACAATGGTTAGAGGTCCCTTTTGACTAATTTTACCATGGTTTACTTAAATTAATTACATTGAAAATGAAAATGAAAGAATGAAGAGAGAATGTGAGATAAATACTGTCAATAAGTATGCTTAAACAATGGGTCCATGTGAGTAATTGAAGGCCAAACAAATTTGAGAGTGAAGAAAGCACATTAGAGTTGGTCATTCCAAGGATTCGATTTAAAGAGTTGTCAACAGGTTTAAATGCAAATCAAAACATTTTTAAGAGACGCTCAAGTCTAGAGTTTAACTTAATCGATAGTTTTGCCGAAACGATTCCGTTTATAGCTATACTTACTCACGAACCATTGGATTTTTAGTTTCATGTTTTTCCATTTAAATATAATTGTATTTGTTAAGTAAGCAACTCATTTTTTCTCTCATATTTCAAGTCTTTTTGCCATCTCATTAGCTAATTCATTGAATCAGTTAACTGTAAAATAAACACACAGCAACAATTTCGTTCATTCGATTCCCATTGTCATCATCAGCATCATCTCTTTGGCATTTTGGCAATTAAATCATTTCAGTCATAAATCGAATTTCACTTCACCCACACACACACACACACACACATACACTGACACAGGGACAGACATACGCACAACTTCAGTGTTAATCCAATTAACTGGCTTCAAACACATTCCATTCTACCTACAACATGAAAAAATCAACAACAACAACAAACAACTAAAATAAAATACAACAACAACAGCAAAAAAAAGCAACTAAAAACAGTTTCAAAGAAACTCAAACTTCCAAGTTTTATAGTTTGTTTTGAGGCTGTTACAAATTTCATACGAAACTTGGCTCAAAACTTTTCGACGTCATTTCATTGGAATAGCTCCAAAAACACCAACCGAACATACAGGCAACAAACAACAACAACAAGAGCAACTACAACAACAAGAATAATAACAACAAAAACAACATGGAATTTCGCCCTTATAGACAGATTGGCAATAGGTGGCAGCGGCTGCCCAAAAATGTTTTCATTGATTTTTACGAGCATCAAACGAATCAAATAAATTCATTTTTTCTTTTTTTGCTGTTCGTTTTTCACTTTTATGCGCGAAGCTTGGCGCCCTGAAAAACTGTTTCATATATATTCTATTTTCTCTTTCTTTCTCGCTCGCTCAGTTTTTTGTTTCATTTCTCATCGTTGTTTTTTTTTTACATTTTGCGTGTTTTGCAATCACGACAACAACAACAATATTATCAACAACAACCGGTCGGTTGCACTATTATTTTAGCCCGAGACCCGTTAGTTTTACGAGCCCCCTCCCCCTCCACGCCAGGGTGCCTTTAACGATGCTGTTGCCGCCTTCCCTCTGACACTGCCCCTCCCTTCCTCCTGCCACTGCCTTTGCCCCTACTCCTAGCCATGTGTACGTGTCCTGTGACGTGTCGTAAACGCATCATAAACAGCTGGCACTCCTACAAATACGCACACACACACACATACGTGTACACACACATACATATCAACATACATATACAAACACATGCTGCTGCATTATCATCAGCACGAAAAATTTTCATATTTTTTTACGTTTATTTAAACAGATTTTCCACTGAACAGCAGCAACTTACATTGAAGAAAAAATATGTATGTATAGAAAGTGGAAACAATTCACAAAATACCGAAAAAATTAAGAAAAAACATCGGATTTAAGCTACAAAAACGAAAACTCCCCAAAGATGCAATTATAAATTTATAAAAATGTATTTACAATTTGTAAAACGGCTTTAAAATTATTACTCAAATTGAATAAGGAATATAAAAAAATAAATTGCAACTATTTTTTTGCATGACTTCAGATGCGCTTCAAACAAACGGAAAACGGAACAAGATAAATCGAAATAAATGTGCAGGTGAAAAGAGGAATTATCACAGAGTTCGGAAATACTTGTAATCTTTAATATAATATATAGTGTATATAGAATATTCAAGTCAAAGAAAAAGGACACAGAAGTGCAACAAAGAGGCGACAAAAACTTTAAACTGAAACGCAAAATGAAACAAATTTCTTTAGCTGTAAGAATGGAAAATAAATTGTAATTTAAGTTTATTGGAAAAAACTCAAACATACAATAAAGAAGCGAAAATAATTGCAAATTTTAAGCAGCTGCAGTTGGAATGCAGTAGCTAATAAAAAACAGTGCCTTAAAAACGTATGCTTCTGATACTTAAATCATAGAAATCATTGATTATTATTCTCTAGTTGAGTTTAAACTTTGAAAAAGTGCATTTGGAATGTAGCACAAGTGAACTTTGTTATAGCTTGGCATTCTTACAATCTCTGCTGCTATCGATAATGAATGCTGCTTTTGCTGTCAGGCAGTGGAAACGCTTTATTTTTCAGTCAGTCGCTGTTGTTGCTTTTGTTGTTGTTATTGTTGCTGGTGTCTGTGGCAAAGGTTTGATTAGCCATAAAAACGCGCATTTGGTGTCGACGTAGTAAGTACTTGTTTCTATGATTGTTGGTTGCCAGGCATTTTATGTCAATGCCTCGCCTCGCCTCACTCCCTCCTCCACTTCTTCTCCTTGCCACATGCCAGCGATTCGTGCCACATTTTTTATGAGCTTTCGTATTTGAAAGTCATAAAATGCATTTTAACAGCTCGCACAACTCGCAGCCTCTGCCTCTGACAGTCTGACATTCTGACAGACAAAAGCGAATTTAGCTGCATGTTTTTCATGTTTGTTGTTATCACATTGGATTGTTATTGTTAGTGTTATTGTTTTGTTTTTGGGGGCATTAAGTTATTATTGTTATGGCCACTGTGAACTTTAACCCTTGATGCAGTCATTGGCCAAGATCAAGATCCGTTGCATCTATTGCATTCCACAGTGGTTGCTGCTGCTCCTGCTGCTGCCCCATCCACTCTTGCCACAAAGTGCAAACCCAATAAAATGTAATTAATTTGCAAAACTTTTGGCTCAGCCAATAAAGCAAACAGCAGTGGCAGTGGCAGAAGCCGAATCTGAGGCAGCAACTGGAGGCGGCAACTGGATGCTGCATTTGCATGCCAAGGATGAGTAAAAAGCCACCGAAAATGCCACAGAAAACTGCAGAAGGCAAACAAGGAGCAGAAGCTGCCGCAGGAGTTGCAGTTGGTTGGAGCGAGGAGCGGGGAGGAGGCAACAATAGGAACACGAGCTGAGCTAGCAGCTGCTAGACATGAACTTATAAAAGCTAGCAAAACTCTTGCAACAAGAGGAGGCAAGAGAGAGAGAGAGAGTGGCAAAAAGGAGAAGATGTGTGTGTGTGTGTGTGTGGAGAACTGCTCTGGCGACGCTGCATTAAAAAGTTAATAAAAGTGGAGCATGCCACAAGTCGTGCCGCAATTTGCGGCAGCTGCAGCTGCAGCTGGCACAAGGATATGGATATGGATATGGATATGAATATAAGTACATAAGTACATACATAATCTGCGAGCGTGTGTGTATGGGTGTGTGTGTGTGGCACGTTATGTACCACTGTGGCAGCTAAAAGCTTTGACTAACAGCAACAAAAGAAAAAGGAAACTTGTTGCACAAGGTGGCATAAGCTGTGACTCTGACTTGCCACTTGGCAAGTCCCTTTTTCGTTCTTCTTTTACCTCTTCTAGATTTCCTCCTTCTCCTCGTTCAGTTTCTTCTACTTCCACTTGAGCTTCCGGTTGTGGCTGCTGCAAGTGGCAAACAATTAAAACGCTCAACATTGAGACGAAGCTGCGGATTTATCGACACACACGCACACACGCACACTCATGAAATTTGAAGTAAGTACGTGTATCTAACAGTAACTGCAACTGCAACTGCTGCTACTGTTGCTGTAACTGCCACTGCCACTGGCACTGCAACTGCTGCTGCCAAGTGGCGCCACACTTGTGGTTAAGGGCATTCTGGCCCCATCTTTTAACCCCCTCTCTTCTGCCTCTGACTTCTTCTCCTCCCTTCACATTTAGCTGCATCTCAAGTAATGCGGCCAATTGAAAATGTCGAACAAGTGCCACAACTTGAAGTAAAGCAGCAGTTGTACACACACACGCACACCCTTACACGTACACACACAATCAATGTGTCGACTGCGATTCAGGCTAATTAAGAACGCATTAAAAACGATTTGCAGTTAGAGACAGAAACTGCCAGCAATTTGTTCAACGAGTCAACTTGATCAATGCGAGCGAGAGAGAGAGAGAGAGAGAAAAAAGGAGAATTAGGTAGAGAAGGTAAACATCAGGTACTCGCAAGTACTCACGAGTACTCGAAAGGGATTACAAATCGATACATATTTAAGTATCGATGCATCGTTGACTTTGATAAGCATTATTTATGCAACATTGAAGAGAAACTACTAAATGAGTTCTCGGTATAAATTAACAATAATAAAAAGTAACAACAAAGTCAATTAAAAGTTGCTGACTAAGAAGTCCTTTCGAAGAGAATAAAATTTATAGATTAATTAGTTTTTAAAGAAGGGATTGTCTTAATAAAATGATACCAATTATAATTTAAAAAGAGGGAAATATTTAAAATTATAATTGGCATTTGTTTTATTAAGATAATCCTTTCGTTGTGAACTAATTAATCCAAAAAAAGGGAAATTATTTTTGTTCTGTTCTAAATTAAGTTACAATATTGAATTATAATTCAATGATAATTCAATTCAAGGAATGCAACAGATCGAGCTTAAGTCCTTGTTAGTTGATAGCACTTCCTTAAAAGTGTATTTTTACTTTAAATTATACATATATATTTCATATTATATCTAATATTTAACTACTGAACTTTATAGCAAAAATCTAAAAATTATTACCATAATTATATATAATTGATATATTGCACCAGGCAAATAATACCAATACTCCATTTTCCTCCTCTCCACATTTCCTGTTTACTATTATCGATAGATTAATTCTCTCCCTTTTTCTGGGCTTTTTTTATAGTCACCTCTAAACAACTTTCAATTTCGGCTTCTAAGCAGGCATTGAATTCAACTTTAGCTGTCGTATTACTTTGTCAAAAAAGTTACGTGCTCTTTTTTTTTGGAGGAAACGATAATTTTGATTGCAATAAGTCTTCTTTAAACTCTTGAATTGACAAAAAATATATTAAAAAAATGTATTGCAAACGTTTGGACCACATGAAAGTCATGGCCAGGCAACAAAATCGTTGCGTGTTGCAACAACTGTAAGATTCTGTGCCACAAAGAAGCAGCAACAGAATCCACAGCAGCAGCAGCCGCAGCCACAAAAACAACAACAACAACAACAGGTAATGCAACAAGAAGGGCAACAACATCAACAACAAGAACAACAACAACAACAACAAGAACAAGAACAGGAGGAGAAGCTAGAATTGAAAGTGCCATTGGGCAAGGGAAGCGAAGATGAAAAGGTGGCAACATTAAAGTTGGAATGGTTGACACAAGAATTGGCAGCTGTCAAAATGGAACACGGCGATCTCTTGGAGAAATACAAACGTGCCTTGGCCGATGGTGAGAATATGCGAAAGCGTCTCAATAAACAAATCGATGAGGCGAAAATCTTTGGCATACAAGGATTTTGCAAAGATCTGATTGAGGTGGCCGATGTCCTGGGGCATGCCACGCAGTCGGTGCCCAAGGATAAGCTCAATGCAAATGCCGATCTCAAAAATCTCTTTGAGGGTCTCAACCTAACACGTGCCTCGTTGTTGCAAGTGTTCAAGCGTCACGGCCTCGAGCCTCTCGATCCAATCAATCAGAAATTCGATCCCAATTTGCATGAGGCTCTCTTCCAGGTCGAGAATGCATCGGTTGAGACCAACACTGTCGTCCAGGTAACCAAATTGGGCTACAATCTGCACAGCCGTTGCATCCGCCCAGCCCTGGTGGGCGTGTCCAAGCGTTAATGAGATTCTAAGAGATTCACAAAAACCCACAAAACAATATTAAGTTCACTTCAAATCTGTATTGAAAAATACTCTATCCATTCACAGTTTGCTAAATTTTTCATTGTCAAGCTACAAAATTCACATAAATAATAAACACAAATAAACAATCACTACTTTTAGTTCAGTTTAATTAAGAAAAATATTAAATATTAACGTAGTCTTGATAATTTGTATTTAATTGAATGCTGAGACAAGACTTGCATTAATTTAATATGAATCTAAGCTTTACTTTTGAGCAGAAATAAGAATAAAAATAGAAAACAGAAAAATCAACAATATATGATGAATATAAAAGTGATGTAAAAATACAAGAACTTATTGTTTGTATACTTGAAAAATATTAGAAGAGGCTAAGCAAAAATTAAGATTGATTTTGCGTGTTAGGTGAAAAACAACATTTTAAAAAGAAAATCATAGAAATAGTTGAGATAATAGTTTCCTCTTCATTCCAATCATTCAATCTTGGAATCCTTCTCTCAGAAAACACACAGAGTGGCAATTAAACAAAGAGACGGAAAGCCATTAAAAATTGAGCGACCATTTGGTTGAATGCCTTTCTGTTTTTGGTCCTAGAAGGAACCGAACCTCTTTTCGGTGGAGGGGTGGAGAGTTGGAGGGGCGGTGAACTTTATCAAGCCGTTGGCCATTTGGCTGGCCAAAAACTAGGCAAAAGTAAGGAAAATGCCAAAACTACAAGGAAAACTTTGCAGTAACTTTCTCGTGTGTTTCGGAAAAGTGCGCACAAATATTTTCAATTACAAATTGTATTTTTCCGTTTAGATAAGCAAAATTTATGGCATTTCCAGCAGCCCATACCATATATACCCAAAGAAGCAGGCCAATTGCCTGTAGACGCGACCGTTTCTCCTGCTCCTGCTCCGTCTTTATCCTTCTACCTCATCCTTGATCGTCCTGCGGCAACAAACACTTTTTGCGCTTGGCCGGCGACGCAGTTGTAAACAAGGCGGCAATGAAAAGAAAACCAAAGTAAAAAATAAAAAAAACCAGCAGACGACGAGAAGGAGAAAAAAACGAAGAAGAAGAAGAAGAAGAAGAAGGAACAGGATGAAAAGTCGCAGTTTTCTTTTCTCCCTTCTTGCAGCAGCAGGACTTGCAAGACCAAAGACGCCAAATAGCAAAAAACTACAGAGGAGAGCAAAAAAAAGCGATTGAGGAGAAAAAAATGAAAATGACGTACAGATTTACAGAGTACTTTCTTTTACGTGCTTTTGTGGCGCCGCCAAATGTCACGTACGTAGACGTTGTGGGTGGCAGGTGTGTAAAGAGTGGAGAGTGGAGAGGGGGGCGTTTTAAATGCTGAATTGGAGGCGTGGCCACACTCGTTACGATATTGCACTTTTTATTTTCGGTCAAACCGGAGACACGAGACACAAGACACGAGACTCGAGACACGAGACAGGAGAGAAATGCAATGCTTGAAATTCTCAGTCAACTTATTACAAATGAAAGACGTCGACAAGGCCACGTAACAACCACAAAATCTCCCATTTACCTCCCACTCCCTCCCTCTCTCACACAGACAGCCCCGCCCATTACTGTCCAGCGGTCAACCATCGAAGAAAACTTTTCACTTTCCTCCCCCTCGACCGTTTTCCGTTCCTTGTACGCAAAACGCTCGCACTTCCAATTGAATTAGAGTGAAATTTTGAGGCGTGGACAAGGAAGAGAAACGGGAAACGGGAAAGGAGAAAGAGAAACGGAAGAATGACAACGTGGCAGGTGACAAAAGGTGTGTGTGGGTGTGTGGGAGAGTCACAACTTTTGTGTCTGTGGCATATTAAAAACGAACGGAATTTAGTTAAAGTCAAAAAAGGTGTTGCAACCGACAACCGACAACTGGGCGTGGCATCTTCAAGACTCACTCACAACTCACAACTCAGCTTGGATGCACGTTTGTCTGTGTCATTATTTGCTTGCTTCACAAACGACAAGCTTCTTTTTATTTATTTTTTATCGATAGATATGTATGTATTTCTTTTCTCACATGTAGTCATAGTCTCGACATATCTTCTGTTTGTCCATAGATTTCGTTGCACGTGCCTTAAACGCAAATTACAAGCTGAAGGCGGAACGAGACATAGAGATAAAGAGAGAGTCACAGAGAGAGAGAGAGAGAGAGAGAGAGAGAGAGAGAGAGAGAGAGAGAGATGTGTAACAGGGATTGAAAGAAAGCATTTAAGAAATTAAGTTGGCAACTCCTACCTATAACAATTCAGAGACTGACTGTCCTATAACTATAATTTGTTGGCAACACTTTTCGTTTTTTGGCAATCTCAATGATCATTTCCATTTAAAATAATGGACAACTTTGGCAACTATGTTTTTTAATAACAATTCGATTGTTCATATCGTTAAAAACTCTGACAAGCTATAGCTCAATAGCTATACAGTGACTTCAAAAGGTATCAGCTAAGCATTTAAGCGTCTAGTTGCTTATAAATATCATTATAAATAAACAAAAATATTTTCATATATTGTAGATTAAGGATATTCTTGAAGCACTAGAAAATTATAAGCAAATTTAAAAGAAATTTAAATAAAATATGTAAAAAGTTTAGACTCCTCAGTTAAAGATGTTGTTGTGCTTCAAATTAAAGAACTCCCACTATGTTTACAGCTAAACAGATACTTCTATTTTGTGAAAGTATTAAGAACTAAAAGTGCAAACTAGTATAGCTGAAAAGTTTTCTGCCACTTTTCTTTTACCATTTTTTAATAATATTTTCATGTCATGTTGTATAATGTTTCTTACATTTTTGATCGATAGCTAAAGTAAAAAGTTGTTTGTTGTGTAAAATACTCCATGCTTGACGACAAGCCTATTCATAAATGGAGCTGCCATTAATTGCGAAGGCGGCTCGCGTGTCTCACAAATAGAATTGACACGCTCTCAGTCGCAGTCGCTGTCGCAGTTGAAGTCAGCGTCGCTGTTGGCGTCGTCAATCTTGTGCTTGTGCACGCCAACGTCAACGTCAGCAGTTAACAATAACAACACTAACACTAACAGCAACAACAACAACAACAAACTGGGCACAATCCCCGCATCAGATCTGAGGCCGGTCTCAACGTCGTCTTATCATAATGATGACGTTTACATTTCAATTAACGAAGAACAACATAATTGCAGCAGTCAAATTATATAATTATACACAAACACAACACACATGCCTCTACACATTTGTATATATATACGGATCTATAGATATATATATATACTCTAAAGAGGGCCGCCCCATCAACTTCGACAGCAGCATTTTATGCATATTGAAGGCGGACTCTTTGGCATCGGCATCGGCATCGGATCTGTGGCAGCTGCATCGCTTGCTTGCTGCATGCAACCATCAAATGCGATGCAGGTGTTGCCCCATGTGTCAAAAAATAATCATTTTGAAATCACTTCACAGCGCCCAGCGGAGAGATGAAAAATGCGTTCGTTAAATGCACCCGGAACACGGGCAACGTGCCACACAGCGAGGGTGCAAGGAGAAGACAAGATGATGTTGGGGGGGGGAAAGAAGGTGGAGGAGAAAACGATAATGCCTGTGCTTGTGTCTGGGCCTGGGTCTGTCAAGTGTTTGTCCGGACAGAGCCAAAGCAGCCCATAATTTGTATAAAACCTTGTCTGTCTTTTAATTCCATTTCAACATTCAATTCAATGAACGACTTCAAGCAGTTCTCAGTCAGTCAGTCAGTCAGACAGACTCCCCTCCCTTCCTTCCTCACAGTCTGTCTGTCTCCTTGCCGGTCACAGCTGCATAGAGATGCACTAAGCAAAATAATGGGTTATATAAGGAGCATTCATAACAAGCCTATGATGACGAAATTTGATATGAGCCATAAGCTCATTGAATATATATGTGTATATATATATGTATTTCCGACTCTTTGACAAATGTGGAAATTGATTGACGACAACGCGACATAAGCTGGCATTTGAATATCAATTGCATTACAACTATCAAATAACTCATAAGTTAAGATGTTGATAGGCTTTAAATATATAGATATATATGATAAGTATTCAAATCAGATAAATAAAATCGTAATTCATATCTTATAGAAATCCAAATATGTTTGTATCGTTTTGCTCAAGTCTTTAACTGTAACTTGTCTGTAATTTTCTTTTAAGATACATTTTGATGTAAGTTTCAAATCTTCTTTCTTTCTTGGTTCAATTAAGATCCTTTTATGCATATTTGAATAATTGCTTGATTTTAGAATTCTTAAATCTATACGAATCTAAAGGCAGCAGTAAATTGAATCAAACTTAAGATTGATATGATTTATATTTATAATATATTATATTTAATTTATTTATATTTAATTTCTTTACGATTAACTATATACCATTATTTCTTACAGTGCATGATGAGCCGACTTTTTGAGTGAAACTCAACTGACAAGTTGGCATAAGATGTGTCGGCGACTGTTTCAGAAAAGAGTGAGATTTTTAATTATTGTTTTCACGTTGCGTTTCTTTTATGTCGCATGTCAGAAGTCACAATCCAATAATGTTGCAAAGTCCCCGAAAAAACCACACGGAAAAACTGAATCCAACACCGGGACTCGAGTTGAAGTTGATAAAGGCAGAGAGAGCGTTGTCCGAAGTGAACATGAAAATGGTTTTTCTATCGTGACATATGAGAGCGCTTCAGAAGGCTGTGACTGAATAAACAGGCTTTGCATAATTTTTCATGACACGTTCCCATACATATAATAATAATAATCTGGCGTGTAATTTATTAACGTGTCTGTCTCTCTATAGACGCCACTTGGCGGTTTCGCTTTCAGCTTTCAGCGTTTTATTTACCCGATTGAAAGCAAATTGAAAGCCGGCACCTGCACGGCATCAAAGGATACATAGTTGAAGAGGAAAGAGGAGAGAGAGGGGAGGTTGGTGCTGTGGTTAACTCGTATATATGGAACTATGGAACTATGGAACTATGGAACTATGGAACTATGGATCAATGTCTCAACCAGACAAATGCCCACCGCTGCTTGTTTGATGAAGCGCATTAAACAAATAACGCCCTGGCAATTTTTCATTAAGAACTCGCTAACACGAGATCGGGGGATTGCGGGGGAATCGGGGAAATGCAGAGATTGTGTTGCACATTGCGTACAACTAGAGACAGAGAGAGAGGGAGAGAGAAAGTGTGAGAGAGAGAAGTGGTGCTAATGCAACATTGGCGTGTGTATTGCGGTGCCATTTGATGCACTCCACACACCATTACACATTGCCATTGTGTGGCAGATATTAAACGAGTTGCCTTCACTTGCAACACAGCAACTGTGGCAGCTAATGAGCCGCCTGCCACCAGGTGTGTGTGTCTGTGTGTGTCTGTGTGTTTGCCACAGATGAAATGTGCTCTTAATGCAACAATGATGTTGTAAGTGAAAAGAAACAACGATAGATAGATACGTAGATAGCTAACGCTTGTTTCATGTTATACTTAAGCTTTTATTATTTGCTAGAAATGTTTTTTATCTAATATACTTAATATTTATATGTTACATGTTTTCCTGATAGCAAATAAAGCTGATTACCAGTTTCAGTTAACATAGTAATTCATGCTAATAATGATTATAGCGATTAAAACATAAGGAGATTAGAAAGATATAGGATATCTTTCAAGTCGAGCGTTTGCAAATCTCTTTTGCATCATTCTAACTTTTGACTTGTATTAAAAAAGATACAAAAGTATCTAGAATTACGGGATATCTTTCAAGTCGAGCGTTTGCTAATCTCTTTACACATCATTCTAACTTTTAACTTGTATTAAAAAAGATACAAAAGTATCTAGAATTAAAGGATATCTTTCAAGTCGAGCGTTTGCCAATCTCTTTTGGCATCATTCTAACTTTTGACTTGTATTAAAAACATATTCTATCGTTTCAATGAACTGCATAAATTAAGCTAAATATAAATATAATTGCGTAATGCAGTTGTCGTTGTCAGTTTAATTGTTGTTATTGCTCTTATTGCTATTATTGTTGCAATTGTCATGTTAGACAATTTTATAGATTTGTTAGTTTTAATACTTTTATGTTGAATTGATTCATTGTTATTGCATTATTTCCATTATGATATTGTGTCAGTTTTTTTCTATCAATTATAATATTGTTTCAATTTAACAGCAAATTTAGTTTTCACTTAACAATTCGGCTAACAAGGTTTGTATACTCTAACTATTAAAATGTGTATTTCTGCTCTTTTAACGTGAACGTAACGTGAATTTATTTAATTTGAAAAACCAAATTGAGTTTGCGAAATGAAATAATCTAAAATATTTTGCGTCAAAATATCTTTATTGGAAAATGTATCTGAATATTTAGATAAAGCATTGCAATTCATCAGGACAACTTAAGATGACAACTTGCTTCAATGGAGCGAAAATTCGGGTATTAATATGAAAATTAATTATGAGAATTATATTGGAGAAGATATTTTTTTGATTCAATTCTGCTTACATTATTTATTTAGCTTTATTTATAAAATTATTAACATTGTTTGTAAGGAACAATTTTGGTTATTTGGCTTTTTTAACAATGTAGACTAAATAAATCGAAAATATTTCCTATCTAAATAGTTTCCGTCAATTTGTGAGCGTATTTAAAGTGCGATAATCCTGAAACTAACTAGAATTTCCTGTTTTAACGGCAAATTGAATTTGCTTGATTGTTGTATGCATTTTTAATGATACTCTTAACTGCTCCCCGCTCTTTATACCCTTTCTCTATATACCCCACAGGCAGACAATTGATATATGCACATATCCAGATATTTACATATACATATATACATAAGTATATATATATAAAGAGCTATCTCTATCTCCCTCTTGCATACTGTGTTTTCATGCAATAATAAATTAGAAAAATTAATGTTTATCACTTTTATTGCATTTGTGTGGCTAATACTAAATACACATGCGTCTGTTGCGTGTAAACGTTAACTGTTATTGGCATAGACACCCCCTCTCTCACTGTCCCTCTCTCTCTCACTCTCCCTCTCTCTCCCTCTGTGAGTCTTCGGGATCGACACGTAAATGAAAATGCCTTAGCATTTCAATAAAAAATTTTATGTTATAATTATGGGGCCGAAAACGAGGCAAAGACGCAGCGAGGAATGCGTATAAAAATTAAGCTTCCCCGCTCCCTCTGATTCCTCCCTCTTATGCTGTGTGTCGGCTTGCCTTGGCCCATAATTTTTCTATTAGACAAATACGAAAGGCAGACGAGAGTGTGGAGGTGGCGGTGGTTGTTGGTTGTTGGTTGTTGGTGGAGGGGGGGTTTGTCATATGAGAGTGTAATAAATTTTATTAAAAACACATACACAAACAACACTGCGACACACACTGTTGAGGTTGAGGTTGAAGGAGGTACACATTTAGGTCATCATACGTGACCAGCAACGGAATGTGCCACACACTCACACACACTCACACACACATGCCCTCTCAATGTCCAGCTGAGCCAACAAACATATAAAAAGAAAATAAACAAAAAGGCAACGGCAAAGGCAAAAGGCAGGAGAAAAGTGCAACAAGCGCAGCTGACTGATGTAAGAGGAGCCTTTTGAGAGGGGTAAAGGAGTGGAGAGGAGATCACAGGGGGTTGGCTTCAAGTGGGGGCTAGTTTGAAGTGAAGTGTGGCCAAATTAATGGACGTTGAATGAAGTTGGAAGTTGCAAGTTGACCGGCTGTCATAAGGCGCCATAATTACTTTTCACACCAGACGGCCAAAAGGGTGACTAACAGTATATTTGGATACCTTTCAACTCCACCTATGTTTACTCAAGAGACAGAGGGAGAAAGGGCTTATGGAGGAAGTGTGAGGGGCGAGGGACTGTCTAAACAACGCAAAGCAATAAATTCACAGAAAATCAAATTCAATAAAACTACAACTACATTTTCATTCCTTCATTCGTTCGTTCGTTTGTGAGTGTGTGGGTGTGTGTGTGTGTGTAAACATATTGCACATTTATTTATTTATCGCCAAATGACAATAAAATTTAATAGCTTTGACACAATTTAATTAATTTCGATTTTTAATGACAAAAAAACATTGAAAAGCCAACCAAATGCAATTTCTTTTTGCGACCGCCAAAAAAATAAAAAAGTATTAACAAATATTGTATATAAAAAACGCACAACAAGAACCAATTTTTTTTTTTTTTTTTTTTGAAAATAAACAAAAAATAAATGACATACATACAAAAACAAAAAACACACACAGAGTGCAGACATGTATTTCTGTTTTTCATAACGCATTTTGAATATGTTGAAAAAAAACAGTTAATGATGAATCCCACTTCGAGGTTCGATTGTTGACATGTATATTAATTATAAAGCAGCTAAATGGATTTGTTATTAACATTTGAGCTTCGTTTTGATAAATGATAAGTTTGAATTAGTTTTAAGTTGCCTTTACGTATGTTGAAAAAGCTTTCAGCTGTTGCCAAATGCCGTTAAAGTCTTCCCAAAGATATGTTAAATAATCTCTAAATATGTGGAATATATTTTAGGTAGAATTTTTGAATTTTTTTAATATATTGTATGAGATAAATCTCTGAGGTAAGATAATAAAAGTATTTCAAGTGATATATTATGATAACTAAAAGAGCTATTGAAATATTCGTTAACCAATTGTTCAATGTGCGATCTTTAGATTTAGAAAACCTAATTTATATTGCATTATAAAGAGAAAAGCTAGACTCAGAAAACTTTAAAGCCGGGGAATCTGTGAATCTGTGAAATCTATACCCTGTGAATGCAAATATCTAGAAATTATTAAAATATATATAGAGGTAGAAAACTTTCCACTAATTTTCCTATTGCTGTAAATTATAGGAAAATTTTCTACCTCTATATATATTTTAATAATTTTCCCATTGCTGAAAATGATAGAAAAGTTTTCTACCTCTATATACATTTAAATAATTTCTAGATATTTACATTAACAGTGTATAGATTTATAAATTTAGGAACATAAAATTAGCAACAGTTTAAGGTCAGACAAAGTATCAGGAACTTTTGAAGCCACCCACGCGATTTGTCGGCTCGTCATGGGGGCAGCCGCCGGCGGTCCGTTTTTTTGCACATAAATTGACAGAGTTATTACAGCATTTATGTGGTGTGCGAGTGTGTGAGTGTGTGTGTGTGGAGTGAAAACCGCAATTGAAATGCAAAATATTGTGCATATTTAAAAGTCAAAATGCAATCATTGAAAAAAGGTGCAGCCTGTGTCTGTTGTAGACCCCGCAGGGAGACAAACGAGGGAGAGTTAAGAGGGGAAAGGGGGAACAGAACAAACAGTTGCCTTTAATTCTGACAACATCAAATAATTGTTAAAGACCCAAAATAACAATAACCAAAATGCATGACTCAAAAGTGAACATACATACATTCATGCAGTTGGGAAAGCCGAGGGAACTGGGGAACAAGGGATCTAGAGGGTATCGTTGGTAGATGAGAGGAGGAGAGGGAGGAAAGGAGGAGAGGTGGATCAAGAGAAGAGGGGCAAACGCAATTTATAGTGCGTGTAAATGAACTGCTGACCAAAAACCAAACTGGACGCAGGTCTTTTGGGGAAATTGCCCATACAAGTGTTATTGTAAAAGCCAGTGTGTGTGTGTGTGTGTGTGTTTGAAATTTATTGATTTCCATATATTTATTTGTGTAAAATGCCATAAATTACAATTATTTAACATGGGGCCGGACGGATGGGAACGGAACGCTGGAACGGACGGGGCCGTAAAGTCAAAGCCTGGATAGAAGCCTCAAACCCTATGAACAGGATCTCCGGCCCAAGTTGGGTCAGTAGTGCAACTGTTGTTGTTCTTGTTGTTATTATTATTATTGTTGTTGTTGTTGTTGCTTCTTTGTGTTGGCTTGTTGCTGTTGCATAATTTGTTAGCCAAATTGCAACTCAACAAGGTAGCAACGATGAGCCTGCAAAGTCCTGTATCGGACACGGACAGGCCCACAGGTGAACTCACACACACACACACACACGCACACATACACAGACATACGCATACAAAAGTACTGGCTGCATTTGTGCCATACCAAAAGCTCATCAAATATGCAAAATTTGCCTGTTTTCAGCTATAGAGCAATTGTGATGATTTTCCCGGAGCTGCAAAATATCGTGACTGTGACTGTAAGCAGCGACTGTGACTAAATGAAATATAATACAATTGCATTCTGTTACTAAAACGGGAAATTTTCCCATATTCACATGGATTTTATGTGATAGATATCTTTAAATTTGATATTAATTTCTATACATTTTACGTTAAATTATCATTTGGATAGTTACGTTATACAGGTAATTAATTTGTTGTGGACATTGAAAACTGCCCTAAATTAGTTTCAAATACTTGTAAATAGTTAGCTGAATAGTACCACTAGTTTAAAAAAAAAACAGTATTAAGAAACTTTAAGATAAGCATTTCTTTCATCAAATATTTGTATAACTACTTTGACAGCAACTCTAATAAAAAATAGATAAAATAATTAATAAATTAATTAATAATGAATTTGTCCCAGTTACTTATTTCGCTTCAGAATATTTTGTCATAATTTTTTTCTTAATTTTCCCAATTTTTTTTATTTAAATATGTTAAAGTCTACTCATAATATTATTAAGTTTATATAATAATTTGTTTTATGAAAATATATTAAAGGGTTAAGTTGTTATTCCTTAGAACGTAGTGTCCCATTTACTTCTTTCGCGCACTTTATGAATAGTAATTGAGATAATGTGGTAAAATATATTTTTGCTTCTGATTTCTAGAATTTTAAAAATATATATTGAAACTATACCAAGTGAAATCTTTTAGAAAAAAAGGGCATATTTATACGAGGTATTAACTATTATTTTCTTTACTTCCTATAAATATTTTCGTATTGTTAATGGAAATTCTTTAAAATAAATATAAATGTTTATTATAATATTCTCCACTTATTCTTATTTCCGTATATTTAATTTTAAATACATCAAACATAAGATGTAAATTATTGCATCACATTTTATATCACAACTCTGAGTTCTCATTATAATAGTTATCTTTTGTAGTGTCTCGTTTTTGCTCATCTCTGAAATGATGGCAGCATAATTTTGCACCGCCCATTGTGCCACGCCCACAATTGCAGTTCAATCGCCTGGCGATTTGTTGGCTTTGCAGTTTTGCACTATTATATCCGGGGCTTATTAACTGCGGACCTGGCTCTCTCTCACAAATGCAATGCAAATAAGCAAATTTGCAATCAAAAGAACGATTTTCATATTTAAGATGTCAAGTTGCACAGACATACATATCGTATACATATACATATTAAGTATACGCATGTTAGAGAGGGAGTCAACTATGCACTTAATTTGGCAATTGTCTAAGACAACAACAAGAACATACAGTGTATTTATCATGTGTGTGTGTGTGTGTGTGTGTCTGTATCTGTGTGTGTGTCTTGGCCAGCATTTGCCATTAATATTAATTTCGTCTTTAATTTATTGTAATTTACGTGCATTTGATAAATCGTATTATTATTATAAGCAGTTGCCTTGTCTGACAGCCAACGAGAGAAAGCGAGATAGAGATAAAGAGACAGAGAGAGAGAGAGAAGGGGAATGATGTCCTATGCCAATAACAGAACGTATCTTACCTTTTGCTTTTGTATCCTGTGTCCTGTATTTAATTCGCTTTAAACACAATTTATTGAGCTGCAAGTGAAATGGAAGAAGAAAATTAATGATTAGAAATTGAATACATTTCGATACGTCGATTGAAAATAATATTATTGATATTTGACTTTTAATCAGATGCTAATGAGTCTATTGCATTTTAATTGCGTATGCTAATTACACTTATCATTCAAATAATGCCAATTGTAAATGATTTGTATGCAGTTGAAAGCAAACAAAAAAATTACTTAAAAAAAAGCAAAAAAGAAAAAAAGACGCTTTAAAAAATTATTGCAAATATGTGTAATAATTTATTAATTGCTTATATATGTTTACAAGTATATCTGAATAGAATACACTTAACTTTTAGCTGTGGTTTATGCTTAAACAATTTGCATTAATTACATATTTCATTACATATATTTCATTAATTTAATTTTAATGAAATGCTTAATTTTTAAATATATTATTTAAATAATTAGTTTTGAAATTAAATAGGTTCATTTGTTAATTGTTCATTGCGTTAATTGTTTAATTACTAAATTAATTTATTTGGTAATTATCTTGATCAGCGGCAGTAATTAATGGATTATACATTACAGTGGTGCTAAATGTCAATTTCGTAATATTCATATTTTCAGCGTACAAGCAGAGGCGATAAAAATTGTATATAAAATTTTATAAATATATTATCAAATACATTAATATGCATATGAATATATAAGTGTGTGTGTGTGGATGTGTGGGTGTGTGGATGTCCAAGTCAGTGTGTGTGTGCGTTTATTAAAAAAAAAGTTTGTTGTGCGTTCGACAGAGAGACGCTTAAGGCGCTTATGGAAAAGTTCAAAAATCTCATTAAATACAAGAGCAGCCACAACAGCAACAACAACAACAACAACAACAACGACAGCAACAGCAATATCAACAACAACTACAAGTAGCAATAACAACAATAGCAATTGCAATATACTAAATATTTATGCCTTGTTGTAAAATTCTTTTGTTGTATCGCATTTGGCTCTCATATAAAAATTGTGTAAAATAATAAAAATAATTTTGCCCACACACACACACTCACATCCATACACTTACGCACACACACATACACACATATTGTCGCCAGACGCCATTTTCTTTTGTTGTTTTTGTTGTTGTTGGCCATTGCCATTGCCGCTGTTGCGTGTAATGGACGCCGTTATGTGCATTGGCATTGGCTTTGGACAACGTGGGGCGTAAGAGAAGTTCAGAGAGAGTTTGAGAGTGGGTTGGGAGACTTTGCTCCTTTGCATTACTTTGGCTTGAATGCATTTCGCAATGGCGCAGAACAATGCTTCCCACAGTTGCGGTTATAAACGACATAAATATAATTAAATTGTTATAAAAATGCATTCGACAAAGCAACAGCAACAACAACAAGAGTAGCAACAACAACAAGCAAGTGGCACAAACAGTCTTTGTGTTACACACTTGTCCACTGAGCATTGTAAGTTTATTGCCCGCACTTCGACTTCAACTATGACTTTAGTCTCCTTTCTCCTTCTCTCCTCTCCTCTTTCTCTCTCCTCTCGTTTTTCACCCACTTGTCCAACATCTTCAATTGCGAATAGCGGGTGTGAGTGCGAGTGCGAGTGTGAGTACTCGAAGTGCACTTGAAATGCACTTCAGTGCACTCGTTTGTGATGCTGGACACCACAAATAAGTTATCTCAACTAGCGGTTAAGCTTGACAGCCTTACTACATATGTGCTTCTCATAAGCTCGTGAGCTTCCAAGGCTCTTTCTATATCTTTAATAATGTAATCCGGGCTATTTGTCACTAAAAAGCCTTTCTCAGTGATATTTACATCGATTTAAATAGACATACAAAAGTTACGGTAACTTTTTTAAGAAATCATCAATATAAGACTAATAATTATTGAATTATAATCCAATTTAGTAAAACAACTATCGCTGGTATATGCATTAAGCGCCAAGCTTTGCTTTAAACCTAATCTTAAAGTTTTAAGAGCTTAAAAGATATTAAGGAAACTTGTTTATAAAAGATCTTTTTTAGGAATGAAAATTAAGTAACTAATTTAAAATAAAATTATTTTTATTGTGGCTGCCAAATTCAAAGTAGGTCATTTCCTATCTATATGTATATCTATATCTCTATCTATATCTATATCTATATCTATGTCTATATCTATGTCTATGTCTATATCTATTTCTATATCTATATTTATACCTATATCTATACCTATATCTATATCATCCACTACTTAAGGATCTTATAAGTTCCGAGACTCAACCAGTTATAAGACGCATTCTCCAAAATCTTTGAGCTAATTTAACAATGCGAACAATTTTATTTTTTTTCTGTGTGTCAATTATTGCCTTTTGGTTTAACGCCTTTCTTTGCGCTTCTCACTCACACACACACACACAGACACACCTCACCTTAACCTCATATTAAGAAGGGTCACACAAAAGCTCTTATCGCCATTTCACAATGTTTCGCCTCATTTGCGGCACGTTTGAGTTCGAGGGGCCTTAAAGATAGCGACTCGTTGAACCCAATCAAGGGGGGGGGGGTTACACACAGCCCACCCATGACTTGTAACGCTAACAAAATTATTGCAATACTCAAATAAATAGATATACATATATATACATATATGAATATCGCATGCTAGCATTATTAATAGAGTTCATTAGGCTGCAGACAGCTCAGAGAGTGGACACAAGACACACAGAAGTTTTCGAAGAAGAAAAAAACCAGTTCTTTTGCATCTCTATCTCACAGTCCCGGAATTCCAGAGTGTTGGTTTCGTTATGGTTTCGGTTGAAAAATGCTTTGTTTATAAATACGTTTATCATTCGTTTCATTTGATTCGATTTTTCTCGCATCACCAGTGTCTTTTAATGAGAACTAATGAACGCGTTGGCCGCTTGATCGAGATCGACATCAACATTACCATCATCGTCATCGTCATCATCATCGTCATCATCATCATTCGAATGGCTGCCGGTTTTTAAATTTTGGTTATCGTTGAAATGTTTCTTAAACAAAAATCAAGGCCACAATCAAAATTAACAATAATATTTAACAAAACAAAATAAAAGAAAGGGAGCAACCCACACAAGTTGAACCAAGTTGATTGGATTGGATTGGAAATGCAGTGAGTGGAGAGTGCAGTGAGCAGAAGATCCAAAACTTGATCTCGAGAAACCCAATACGGTCTCTATCTCACACTCAGTTCATACTTGATCCGAATACAATGACAAATGGTCCCAAAGATACAAAGTCTTGTATCTGATAATCTTAATACGGCTGAAAGGGTTTTATCCACAGAATAGATTGATAACATTTGTTTAGATAGTTTTGTCAAACTGAAAGATGATCATAAGAAACTTCAGATTTTTTTAATAGATCTGTTTAAATAATCTCTGTTGAATCTTAACTGGAAGAGACAAAGACGAATGGTCTCAGTAGTGCCATAGATGGGATTATCAATCTGTAGGTTTATGAATAACTCTCAATTGGAAGCATTTGGTAGTAAAGAAATTGTATGTTCTCAAGAATATTTGTTGAAATTAAATGCTAAATATTACTTCAATAATGTATCTATAATAATCCATAAAATAATTATTATGAATAAAATATATAAATATAAATAAAATTAAGCCATGTATTTAAACATATATATCAAATGAAATTAGCTGCAGTTAGTTGAGCTTAACCCTTACCCAACTTACACACATATTTATATTATTTTATGGCGTTTTTTTTTTCAAAAAAAAAGAAAACATAATTTCCTTTACACAACACAACAGGAAAAAATAGAAAATAAAATAAGTGTGGAAGCCAAAAAGTTGCACAAAATTGCCAAAGTTTTGTTTGCGTTTTGCCTGCTTTTCCTGCTACCTAAAAACAAGCAGAAAAAAACGAAAACAGAGAAAAGAATATAACTAAACATATATATAAAATTATGTCAGCAGTGGCAACAATAACAACAACACAGGAACAGGAGAAGAACAAGAGAGAGGTACAAGTCTGCCTTTGGGCAAAGCGTGTAAATTATTTATGTGGCAACTGTCCTTGCCCCTCGCACCACCAGCACCACCACCGCTACCATATAATCCCAATGTGGCACGCATGACTCCTGGACTCCCTCCTCGCGCCTCGTCCTGTGCCACACTTTATAAATAAAAATCATTATTACTGATGCCGTGGCATTTTTAAGGTGTACAAGCCGCAGGTTTTTCTCAGTTGCGATGGGGAGAATTTTCGTTTGAAATTAGCACGCATTGTCCTTAATTGTTGGGGCATTTGGGAAGGGAGGGGGTAAGGGAGGGGGAACTGGGGATAAGGGGGTACTCAAGCCAATGAGACTTTCCCCTCCTCGTTCACCTGCGACTGCGTGTTTATTTATTTGACTTGTGCATGTCGCTTTTGGGTGTTAACTTTAATAATTAACGGCATTAATTGCCGCATATGTCACATGTTTGCTTTCGTTTTAGTCCCCCCGTTATCCCCTATCCCAAATACTCCAAGCGATTTCCACATTCGACATTGCAGTTACCCTGCATTTTTGAGAGTTTTTCAGTGCTTTAATTTCGACTCTTTGTATTATTTAAACGCTTATGTCATGACAGCAAAAACAACCAAACCCCTCAATTGACCCTCCCCTCACTCCACTACATTCCCTCCTCCATTTCCAACTCGACAATTGTTACGCCCATAGAATTTGACCGCCTTCCTTTTGTTGGCAACTGCATAATTCATAAACGGTAAACGTTAATTATGCACATGGCTTTGGGGTTTGTTTCTCTATAGCTGGCGACTTACATTTGGGAATAGCTGCTACTCCTTCGATATGTTTTGAAAATATAAGATGACTCTGATATCGATTAAAGCTAAGTATGTGTAATTTAAAGTTAAGAGTGTTAAAGGTAAAATCTTTAATTTAAAATAGTAGCTTATAGATTCTTGTGGTATATTTATTTCTTAGACTTTCCCTGTCAAGAATTTACTAAAGAGACATATTAAAGTATAGGTGTTAGAAATGAGGATAGATAAATAGCTAGAAATATAGTTAGATTAACGTGGTATATTTATTTGTAAGACTTTCTCGGTTAAGAATTTACTAAAAAGAAATATTAAAGAAAAGGTGTAAGAAATGAGGATAGATAAATAGATAAATAGATAAATAGATAGATAGATAGATAGATAGATAGATAGATAGATAGATAGATAGATAGATAGATAGATAGATAGATAGATAGATAGATAGATAGATAGATAGATAGATAGATAGATAGATAGATAGATAGATAGATAGATAGATAGATAGATAGATTGATAGATAGATAGATAGATAGATAGATAGATAGATAGATAGATAGATAGATAGATAGATAGATAGATAGATAGATAGATAGATAGATAGATAGATAGACAGATAGATAGAAATATTGTTACATAAACAGAAGATATAATACAATTTAGAAGGTCATTAAACTTCACAGACAACTCAAAATAAATACGAGATAATAGCTAGAAAGTTTAAAAATGAAATTCATATTGAAAACATAAGTTTTGCTCAACAAATCTTTTACTATGAGCCTCAGCTGATTAGCTGTTAAGCTAAAACAATTGTGAACTAAATGCAAATGGGGGCTAGTGAATATATGTGAATAAGTGAATAAGTTCACACATGACTGCACTCAGAGGATACTCAATTAAAAAAGCGTTTGCTGCTGGAAATGTCCTGACACTTAACAAGCCGCCTGACGATTATGAAACTGACAATGAGGATGGCGCATAACCAGAAGGAGGACGACAAAGAGGATGTGGATGAGGATGAAAAATAAAAGCAGGAGATGAGCAACTGAGACTGGTATGTAGCATATGATTTTCAATTTAAGCCACAAATCCATGGCCCAGACTGACGCCGGGCAAAAGTTCTGCTCGAATTTAGTTCGTTTTTTTTTATTATTATTTATTTTTTTTTTTGTATTATTCCTGCTTTCGTTTCGGTCACAATCTGGTGGCTCAACGCCTACGTCGATACAAATTTTGGGGCTAGAGGCAAGGGGCAAGGGGAGCGTCCAAGTGCCAATGGGGTCGTCACCATCATCGGCTTTGTCGTAGTCCTCCTCCATCCTTCAGTTTTTGGCGGCCGTTGAGCGCCATTAGGCGGCCTGGGCAGACATTAAAAACAGCTGCCATTGTCGTTGTCATTGTTGTTGTTGTCGTTGCTGTTGTTGCTGAAGTTGTTGGAGTTATTCACGTTGTTGTTGCTTTGTTGCTGTTGTGGCATTTTTGGAGCGGAGCACAAAAATTGCCTGTTTATATTCGCAGCGACAGCAAATTTTATTATTATTTTTGTTCTTGACAACGACAACAGCAACAGAGGCGTGGGGTACCAAGGGGTACAGAGGGGGAGGGACTGAAAAAGTGGGTGTGTGGTACTGCAGAAGGAAGAAGTATCCAAAACGCCAGACTTGTCGTTGCTTGTCTGTTTTGAGTTGAATATATTTTTTTTGTATTTTACAAATTTTGCAACATTTTTGGAGCAGCCGTCGCAGGCGGCGGCAGCAAATCAAAGTTGTTGTTGTTGCTGTTGTTGTTGCTGCCGCATAGACACAATTCATATTGATGACAGCACAAGGGGTGTTGCGGGGAGCAATAGATGGACTGAGGGGGAGAAATGTGGGGGGAAATGCAACTTTTTGGGGCGCAGGCGCATGCTGCTTTAGACATTTGCTGTAGCCAATTAAAGAATAATTCATTTCAATTGAAGTCAATCAAAAGAAATTATTTCACGCTTAATCAATTAAGACTCCTCTCCAGGCACAAAGATCTCTCAAGAGACCCCGAAAAAAATATATGAAAAGAAACCAAACAAAGAACACAGCAATGTGCTGAAGAGATTTTCATTCTTTTGGAGCATTTGATTGAAAAAACGCGCGAGTAAGACAGAAGAATGAAAGAGAGAACAACAGAAAGAGAGAGAGTGAGAGAGAGTGAGAGATAGTATTTTTGGGTCTCTGTTGCGGATGCTCATCATTATGATATATGGGGACATATCAGAGATACTTGAGCTTTGTTTTTGAACCCAACAAATTGATTTGACTGTCGTGTCGTGTGTTGAAATGCTGGCAAAGTGGCACTTGAGCAACCAAACAGTGCTCCATATAAATATGAGCACAGTGGCCAGATTGTCAGCTATACGTATTATACAAGGGGGAGTGATAATATTTGATATGAAAAGCGGACATGATCAAAAAGATATATATGCTAAGTAGCTTCTGAAGTATGAGAATAATAAAGATTATATCTATTTACCCATTCCATGATATCTTAATATACTTATAAAGTACTTGAAAATAAACACACTTCAAGACATTCTACACTTAAGAACTATTTTATTTATTGTCAGTTTTTCTGAAAATTTTTGATGCATAAAGTTTATTTGAAGAAGAAAACTTAGTTTTAAGTTGAAGTTGAATATGGCAAATAAAAATAGATATTGGCTACTTTAATGTGGTGTCGACAGATGGCGCCACACACACAGAAGCAGCATTTGTATTTATAGTTGTAGTTATAGTTGCGAGACGCATTGTCAGAAACTGTTGCAACGCCCACCCAAATAGCGATGAGGCCGCATGATCAGTGTTGGAAAAGGAGGCGTAGAGGGAACGTTGCAAAACGAAACGAAATGAAACGAAACGAAGTGAAATGAAACGAAATGCCAACACCAAAGCCAAGCGTCGCATTAATTTGTCATTTTACGCGTTGGCAAATGGAATGCATTGAAGGGTAAAGGGACATGGGGCAAGGATGGAGACAAAGGAAGGAGTTAGGCAGGAATATAAAGAAAGAAAACAGGGAAGGGGAAGTATCAAGTGGCAGCCACACACTCGCATATATGGTATACCATATACACTGAAAACTTTTGTTTTTGCTTACGCGTTGCAAAAAAGTTGCCGGTTTTTTCTATTAAAACTCATTTTTTACACTGGTTTTATTTTTTTTACACCCGCTGCCTTTTTGACTTCTATTTCTGCTGCTGCCACACACACACACAATTTGACTTTGAAAAGTGTAAAAAAAAGCAAAGAAAAAAGAAGCGACAAAAAAAGGCAATGCAAAAACTGTCACAAAACTTTTATGGAGACGCAGAGCTGCATGGCAAGTGGCAAGTGGCTGGAGAGGGGTAGTGTCGGAAGGGGAGGGGTGTTGCAAACATTGGTGGCCCATGTCGCTGGTGGCTTCAGCTTCAGCTGCAGCAACAGCTACAGCTTCTGTGGTGGCAGCCACTTCATTTGCTTGCTCATTAAAAGTTGCGACACATACAAATGCATGAGCGGAGTCAACACGTTTGCCTGCATGTCAAGTGCCAGTCAGTTGGCAGCACCACTGTACCTCACCACTGTGCCACCACCAAGAAGACGTCGGACGGGGTACAATGAATGTCAAGAACGAGTGAAAATTTGCGCTTAAATGCAGTACAAAACTACGACGAGGCCAGCGACCTGACAGCTCTCACTTACCAACAACAGAGGGTGCTGAAAATGCACGAAAAATTTGTCACTTTTTAGGTCCCCCTCCCCTCTCCATCCCCCTTTTTTTCTGTTTCCCCTGCTTCACGTCTTTTGGCTGTCGTCGGTTTTCTGCATTTTCCCTGTCTGGTCATTATTATAATTTTTCATGTCTTGACTTTTGCATAGAGAAACACACAGTAATCAACACACACACACATCAGGGGAGGCGAGTCAAGGCTTAGCGATTTACTGGAGCGTGTTGAGAGGGGCTTGGGATAGGTGTGTAGAGGGGTCTTGAGGGGGGAAAGGAGCTGCACAGGTGAGCACACAAGACACAAGACAGAACACAGAACAGTCACACTGCCAAATGTACAAATGACTACAAGTCACAGTCTCAGATTCAGAATCGGAATCAGTTTTTGGTAATCGCCATCAAAGTCTTGGTTGGCTGACCAACAATGAGTATTAACAGAGAGAGAGAGAGAGATAGAGATAGAGAGAGATAGAGACAGAGATAGAGAGAGAGAGACAGAGAGAGAGATAGAGAGAGAGAGACAGAGAGAGAGAGATAGAGAGAGAGATATAGATAGAGATAGAGACAGAGATAAATTGAGATAGAGACAGAGAGAGAGAGGGAGAGTCAGGCTGAGAGTTATAAAAAAGTGAAGGACAATGAATGGAATAATATCAAGAGAGCAGGATTATCTGGAAAGCACCTTATTTACACTACTTAATTTAGGAACTTTCTATGTTTATATTATTCAAAATATATAGAATTGTCATTCTTTTATTGTTTCATCTATCTTTGTGGTGGAAAGTGGCTTTAAATTTGTGGACTTAAATCGAAAGTCTACAAAACTTTTCCATCTATTTAATGTCAACTCCTGAACTCCAGTGTAAAAACTTAAATTAAAGATAGAGCTCTTCATAAAATTTTAGTTACGCTTTAACAATTGACGTATTAAGATGACAACATTTGTGTCAAAATTTAAATAATTAACCATTCGAATGAAATGTAACTTTAAATAAGAAGACAGTATTTCTTAAAGCTCGTTTCAGCTGCAATTGTATCAACAAGATAATTTCTTATCTTATCTTACCCTTTTCATAAATTATCTGAGTTTGTAGTCGAATTCAACAATTTATTGCACTTAATAAATAATTATGGTTCTTTGAATAAATAAAAGAGAAAAGAGCTGAGAAATGCTGCAAAATATTTCTAAATTAGTTTCAATTAAATGAGAAACGACTCGTTTAACTACCTCAATGTAGTTGACTAATCAAATTGTATTCAAGTTAAGATTGAGTCTGTGTCTCTGTCTCTTTCTCTCTGTCTCCTCTCACTCCTTTTTTTCAAACTCTTGTGAAAATGTCTCTAGTCGTAGCGTCGCCAAAGTTGACCCCATAAATAAATACGATTAGTAAGTATCTCTCTCTGTCTTTCTCTATGCATTGCCATAGTTCCAAAGAAGAAGAAGCAATTCAAGTGCTTTACATTAGCTAGACAACCCTGAACCCTAGCATATATACAATAGTTAAGAGGTACTATCTTAATGCGGCGTCTCTTGGCTTCAAGTTAGTCGACGCGACATTTTGCTAATTAAGCTGTGCGGGTCACGTTAAAATTGTTGCAACACAACGTTGGCTATTAGCATTTTATGCCATCACAAAACGGAGAAAGACGGAGAGAGACAGAAAGAGAGAGTGAGAGAGGGAGGCACTTGAGGTTTATCTGGGCAGAGTTTATGTCTGACAGCGGTCACTACTTAGTCTGATTATTGTTATTATGGCGTCGCAGTTTTCATAAATTCCCAGCAAGTTATTTTCCCATAAATTCAAGGCGTCCAGACAGAGACAAGACTGGACTGGACAGGACAGGACAGGACAGAACAGGACAGAAACAGGACAAGGTAGAGGACACGCCGACAGCTCCACACAGGTAGACAACGTATACGACAAAGACGACGATGAGAGATGGAGATGGAGTTGGAGAAAGACGGGATCAGACCTTGGCAATTGCGACTGCAAATTCGATGGTGAAGGGGGCCTGAAGGGGGCGGGCGTCCTGTCAAGATGCAGACGATGAGCAGCAAGTGGCAAGCGGCAAGCTTGTCTATGGGGGCAAAAATCTGTGTGGGACAGGGACAGAGAGAGACAAGAGGCAAGGCGAGTGGACATCATCAAGCAAAACCACCTGCCACAGACTGTTTTGTCCTTTGGGATACAATTTAAATTGGCATTCCACATGACGACTACAAGTACGAGTGTGAGTATGAGTATGAGAATGAGTACGAATAAGAGTGTGATTGTGAGTGTGAGTGCAAGGACACAGGACACAGAAAACTTTAGCTGTCATCCAAGATCACCTGCTCTCTATGCACACAGGCTCTTTGGCATTCTTAAGTTGTCTCTTCTTCTACTCAAACTCGTTGTTGTTCTTTTCACGTTCTGTAATTTATCAAATACAAGGGGTCAATTAATAGGGTCATACCATTGTTTTAAAAAATAACAAATTTTAGAAATATATATTATTATTATTATTATTATTATTATTATTATTATTATTATTATTATTATTATTATTATTACTATTATTATTACTATTATTCCTTTTTTAAAACTTATGCTTATAATTTTTATATTTTATCAATTTATTTTTTTACAGAATAAGTACAGAGTCTCTTGCAGTCGGGTTCTCTTGTTTGCAGTCCTGCCTACTAGCTTTTTCCAGCCTTCCTTATTATTGTTATTAATATTATTATTATTATTATGTTTTTTTCTTTTTGTTTATGCCTTGCTAAAATCATCAGCGAGTTTTGCTTCAGCTTCTTATCTTGTCGCGTCCCATTGTCGTCAACGTTGCAAAATATTCGCATAGTTCTCAGTCGTTGGGCAGCGTTAACGCTTAGGTAAACAACGCGCAACAACATGTGGCAACAACCAGCAAGCACAACAAGAACAACAACAACGAGAGTCAAGAACATTGCAACGACAACAATTTAGTGACGGTTCCGCTGTCTACCTCATGTTGCTTCTTGTTGCTGTTGTTGTTGCTGTTGCTTCTGTTGCCATCATCATTACACCAGAGCTCTGACTCTGACTCTACCTCTGACTTTGACTCTTATCTTGTTCATGTTGCAACACGAATGCAACGCGTCTGTGCATGCTCGCTGTTTGCTGCCTGTTGCCCATTGCACATTGCACGTTGGAAGTTGAAAGTTGCACGTTGCACGTTGCCTGCGGGGCAGCTATCAATTGGATATCATCTCAAAAGGTGCTGGCCTGATCGACTATGATAGCCAAGCAAAGCGTAAGATATGAAACTAAATAGTTGCGACAGCAAATAAACAGCAACGCCCCTCATGTGTCATTGCAACGTGTGGCACTCACTGCACTCGACACGACGCGACGCGACTCTTCTACTTCCTTCTCTCATTACCTCACCTCATCTATTCGGTTCATCTTAGTTCATTTAATACCAACTTTGATTAGTTAATTTTTCATTTAAATAAAACTACTTGAATTACTTAATTACATGCGTCTGTATTATGTAATTACTTGACTAATTATAGCTCCCAAATTTGTACTTAACCCAATGATAATTTTTAAGAAAATTATAGGAAAATTTGTATGTGCAATATTAGGTAAGTTAATTTCATTTGTTGCCTTGCAATAGAATTAATTTTAAAAAATATATATACAAGTTCTTAATTCAATTTTAAACCCAATTAATATACAAATGAATTTAAATGTCCCTGTTTCTATTTAATTGAAATACATTTTAAAGTAGAAAATAACTTAGACTATTCCTTACTTTGCTACTTTTAATACTTTTCAAATCTCAAACTGTTCATAAAATATTTAAAGTACTCAACTTAATATTCAACTAATTATTTCTGCTGAAATAAACCAACAATTTTGTGTCCAGGTTTCCTTCCCTTTAACCAATCCTTATTGTTTTTTATGAAGTTCATAAATTTGACAGTTGAATTGTTTTTGGTTGTACCATAACTTGGCTATAATCAAGCTGGCTTTTTAAGCTCGTTTTGGGCTAATCTCTGTGGTCATCAACTGTTGTGGTGTCTCTTATCTAAGAGTTGAAAACTTGCTTGCCAGCCAGCTTGCAATGCCAATTCTGATTCCCATGTGCAACATAATTTGTACTTTAATCGTGTTGCAAGAAAAAGGGAGAATGGGAGAGTAAGAGAAAGAGGAGAGGAAATAAATGGGGAAGTAAACTAACAATGGGCCTCAGCTTCAGCTTCAGCTTGAGCTGACATCTTTTGCTTTGGGGACTCTGACTCTCTTGGCTCTTGGCTCATGGTTCTCTGTCTAGTTCATTTTCATAAATGCCACATTAAAGATGCTGCAAGAAGAGATCGGTACCAGAACAAGACATTGTAGATGTGGCATCAAATGACATTAGCCTGGACACACACACACACACAGAGACACCCAACAACACACAGCAGAGATAAAAAATAAGCAGAAAAAGAAAAACACGTCCTCAATGCAGTTTTTACGGCCGGTTTGCTTTCGTAAAATTCAATGAGGAATGCAGGAGAAGAGGAGGAGGAATGGAGGATGGAAAAGGAACCAACTGGGAAATGGGCGAGGCATCTTCTTATAGATTCCTTAGTCCGTTTGCCAATTTATACAAAACGTTGATCACTTTATAAGTAAGTATATCATCATTTATACATGCAGTTTCAATCGAGACTCGACGCGACTCGATTCAACTCGACTCCATTTGATTCTTGACTTGGAGAATCCACGAAAGGCCTAAAGTTGCAACTGGAAGGCCTGAAGCCTTAAGGCCTTAAGGCCCTCTGGCGACCATGGATGTGGCTACTTAGCCATGTCTCGTTTTTACCGTTTTCGGTGCATGGGGCATGCCAAAAATGTTGTGAACGTCTCAGCGTTTTGTACAGTTTTGTTGTTGTTGCTGTTGCTGTTTCTCCTTCTCGTTCTGGTCATTTATATTGCTCTCTTCCTTGCGTGTGTGTGTGTGTGCGAGTGTGTGTGTGTGCATGTGTCAAGTGGACTTGTTTAATAATTTATGATGAGGCCAAAAACGTAGATCGTGCGTTGCGCATTGCCAGCCATTAATCATGCCGCCAGAGTTGGGCCAACAGCAGCAGCAGCAACATTTGTGGCAAGAGGAGCCAGAGCCAGAGGAGTAGCCGCAAGTCCAGAGAGCTACTGAGGAATCACATTGCTTACTACACTGCCTGTAGTAAAAGTTCAATTACCCGCCAAATCAAAATTCAATCTGCTGGCAACAAAAACGAGCAGCACAAAAAAAAACAGTGAAAAACAAACACAGTAAGAAAAAAACCGCTGCCCAACACAGTAGTCAATGTTTATAGAGGAAAAGGGGGGAGGAAGGCAAAGGGGGCAGGCACTGCATATTGACTGCAGTCTGCAATGTGGCAAAATCAAAATTCCAAACGCATACGACAGACAACCATGACGACGACGAAGACGACGTCGACGTCGACTACGATGAGGCAAAAGAAGAAGAAAGGAGCCAAAACGAGTCATGTCATGGCGGGCGTATGTTGCATGAAGGGAATTGCTGAAGAAGAAGAGGGGTGGCGGGAGTGCAAGAGGAGTGGTGGGAGGAGGGAGTTGAAACAGGCCACTTAGCAACGCCAGAGATCAGATGACAGCAAGAAGACATCGCCGACGTGGCAGGATAACAGGCAGGCAAAAATCATCGAAAATCCAAAACTACAATTCGCATTTCGAATGCTCTTTTTGATAATTTTCTTCAAAGACTTTAAGTTATCTTCAAATTAAACATAAGAGTTAAGAAATACAATATTTAATATTTAGTGTTTTTATACATTTTAAATATTGTGTTCTAATCAAATATAAAATCTAAAGAAGACAAACTTAGAATTTAGATGAGTTAGAACCAGTTTTTCAATTTCTACTGAAGACTTCAGTTAACCAAATGTTAGCTACGAAAAATATAAGGAAATGAATGTCAAAGTAGGGAAAATATTTTTAGGCTAAACGGGCCACAAAGTTGAACATATAAAACAGATATAGTATGTAAAATCTTGGGGTTGTCAACTTAGAGAATCATTAAAATGTAACTATGTGAAGTTGCAAATAGTTATAACTCTTATTGTATTAATATGAAAATCATGCTTAAGATATATTTCATAAGGTGACATTTTGATTGTAAATCGACACTGTTTTATCGATAAGTAGTGCTTGCATATCGATTGCACATGGCTATGGCTATGAACTTGATGCATTTCAACATGAATTCTTGGAGAATAAGTTGTGTTCAAAATCGTAGTTGGTAGTGTATGAAGGCGAGTTCTTAACCTGACCTGCCCTGCTCTGCCTTGGCTCCTCCAGCTGCTCCATCGTTGGCTCCTTAGCCATGTGAATGTGTGTGTGTGTGTGAGTGTGTGTGGTATGTTTGCGTAGCGGCCACGTAGTAGGTGCAAGCATAAGCGCTACTAATCTGCTACTCAGTGGCGTATCAAGCTAAGCAGCATGCCACCGAACAAACAAACAGACAGACAGATAAACAGACAGATAGACAGACAGACAGACAGACAGAGAGACTGGTAGACGAATGGCAAACGAAGGCAGCTGTGTGAGTGATCAGACAGCCGCAGATTACGTATACGCCGCGTTGTGTGCTTAACTTTTTGACTCTTTGGATGTGGCTTCTGCGGCAATAACAACAGCAACCACAACAACACCAACAACAACAATGGCAATGGCAACAATAACAACTGCAAATCTTTCTCTGTTTGCTGCTGCTGCTGCTTAAAAAGTCCGCTCAGGTCTTTGCAGTGCGGCAGTCGCAGCCTTCATTTGTTATTCAAAAGTTTTTGGCTCTTTGTTTCCTTTTTTTTACTTTTTTATCTTTTTTTTTTGTTTTTTCTGTTATTTTTTTGGTATTTTTGGCTCACGTACGGCATCAGCTACAGTCTGCGACAGGGAGAGAAAAGAACGTTTGTCCAGTCCAGCAGTCTGTTAGCCAGCAGCAGGTTTTAGCCTTGAGGCCAAATGAGGAGCAAGTGCGTTCAACAAAAAGAAAAGAAACAGAAACAGAAGAAAATAAATAATTGTAAAGTGATGCATGCAATGACTTTAATGCGTCTTTGGCATTTGATTTTGATTGAGCGATGTTTAGCAATTGCATATGGCATTACTTGATTCACTTAACGGTATCTAAACTTTGTTACAACTATTTGAAATTGTTAGTGATATTTCCCCTTTTCTTTTTTATGGACTTAATGTTTATACTATTCACTTCAAACGATTTTTTCCAATCGCATTATCAATAAACATTATCTGTTCAAAATTTTAACGTTACACAAGTAATTTTTCTCTGCATTTATTTATTTATTTTGTTTTTTTCATTTTTTGCGGTCATAACTGTTCAATATGCGATTTGTTGATTTAGCGGCAAAGGCAAATTTCATAAAAATTTATCGGGCGCAGGGACTGAATGAAAAATTGTGCGCAAAATTTATGGCAACATTTCGTGGTATTTATTTTCAAACAGTTATTGCTTTTATTTCCTTTCGGTGTTTTTGGATACATTTTCTTGCTGTTGTTTTTGTTGTTGTGTGGCACAAAAAATAATGACTAGCTTGATATGTGCTTTGGCTTTGGCGCTGCCAGCAAGATAAACAATATCAATAACAAATGGCTTGAATTTATATAATAATATTATTTTAAATGAAACAATATTCATACATGTCTTAATATATCTGACTAACATTTTTATTATATTTATAAGAGTACTTAATAATTTAGTTTAAAATGAATAAAAAGTTGAACTTTTTATTGTAATATTTGTCCACTTTTATTTTCTATATTTTTTTTATTAAGACTATTTTAATATTACTATTTTAATGTAATAGTTAAGTAAACTCTTAACTATGCTTAATTGTATGTGTGGCAAATTAACTTGTTTATCTTTTTTTTAACTATTATTTCCACCCACACACACGCACACACACACACACATACACACACTCAACTTGCAAAAACTAACAATAAAAAATGTGAAAAAGCGTAAAAATTTGTACAAAAAAACTCTCGCAACGTTGGCTAAATATGTGTGTAAATATAAATTATGTTAATTATATTTTTTGGCTTTTGTGGGCGTGTTAACGCCTTTGTTGCCGTTGTTGTTGCTGTTGTTGTTGCCGTTGCGCTGCAATTATGCTAATTGTATTTTCAATTATTATATGTTTATTTATTATTATTTCTTTGTCGCTTTTGCTGTTGTTTTCTCTTCGTATCTCTCGCTCTCTCTCCCCCTCTCCCTCTCTCTATGTTCTTCCATTGTTGTTGTTGATGATTAAAATTATACAACGGCCGTCGATTTATGAAAAACGTTGCATGAATTTTAAGATGATTTCATTTCCATCAAATTTAAATTGATTTTCCTCTTTTTTCACTGGCCTCCTATTTTATTTTTTTCATCATTTTTTACTCGCCAATTTACAGCGCCCAAAGCATATAATTATACACCCACATTACACATACGCATATGTCACACACACACACACACACACATGCACGCACACATACGTATTCATTAAATAATTATGTCCATAATTAAAATCCAAGTAGACAGCTGCCTGAACTGGTTCTCTCTCTCTCTCTGTCTCTCTCTCTCTGTCTCTGTCTCTGTCTCCATCTACATCGGCAACTTTGTTCAACAACCAGTATGGTCCGAGTTCTGGCTTGCCTTGCATGACCATAATTATATACCCTGGAATCCATGAGATAATCTTATTAAAGAGTAGCTCGCCTAGCATTTTCTGCCCCTCTTAGTGTTGTAAAACTGTGAAGGAGCCAAAGTAAAAAAAAACCCTCTAGCGTTTGTTTTACTTTCCGTCAACTTATATAGAGATGGAGACACGCACACACACACACACAGATCCCATTTCTAAGTAACTGTAACTGTAATACTATCTCTGGTAACTGACAACGCGTGTTACCATGGCCAAAACACAAGATGACAGATTTCCAAGGAAAATTTTTGTTTTCCACCCATTGTTCCCATTAAAATCTAATTTTGTCTCTGATATTCAAGTCGAGATTAAACAATGAAGTTAGAATTCAATAGCATCTCCCAAAATGTTGGAATATGTTTGTAAAAATTCAGTTCTAAATATAAAAAAAGGGTAATATTCATAATATAATAAATAAAAATAATAATAATAAAAATAATAATAATTATAATTATAATAATAATAACAATAATAACAATAATAATAATAGTAGTAATAATAATAATAATAATAATAATAATAATATTTAAAGATATTAATGATGTATATAATGTCAAACAGCTTTCGTTACAATATTTTGATGTAAGATTTAACCAACTTAATATTAAGTTTAACAATAAAGTGATTGAAACTGAGGATAGTTAAAAAAATATTTAGCACAAGAATATTATTATTTTAACTATACTAAAAAGTTAGAACGATGTTTTTTAAGAACTTTTACTATAATTTAAAGTTAGATTATACAATTTACATATTACATTTCTAATCTCTTACTTTCATCTATAAAAAACTGTATAGATCTGCTTTGAATACGATCTATGGATCGTTATTATTAATATTAAATTGTAAAATATCGAATTTATAAAGTTAATATATCGTTAGTTATGCAAATCCTTGAAATATATAGAGTTAAGAGTATTTTCAAGTCGACTAGAATGAGATGAACACGTATTTTTCATTACGTTGTAATTTGTTTTAAAAGCAAAATTTCACTCTGGCTTTTTTGCGTAAGGATGCTTAAAAGGACTTTTGTTTATTAGCGCGCGTCTGTGTTGTCTGATAAATGATAACGTCTATCCGGCCAGCCGTTCTGGCCAGTGATTATGCAATTGCCCTTAATCAGAAAAAAAAGGAAGGCAGGAAGGCAGGCAGAAAAAAAGAAGCTCATAATTGTGCGTCCAGTTGGTGGAAATCTCACATTCTCGAGTGAGAAATGAGCAAGGGGAAACGGGTAAAGGGGAAACGGGTAAAGGGGCAGTACAGTGGGTTATTGCTCATATTGCATATCCTTTTTGGCATGCCTGAATTGAACTGACGCCATTCGCCTGGCATTTGTTTAATTAAAGTGATGCACAACCCGGAGAGAGATCCAACACTATATACCGGAGAAGCATGCTCCAATTCACTATCTGCCTTCTCTCCTTTCCCCCTCTACCCATTCCTTTTGGCATTGGGAGCCACAAAATATTTTTGCGAAAAGCCGTTGGCATTATTTAAAATGCAACGCAATGCGACGCTCGAAATGCAATCAATGTGAATTAAATTCCCGGCTTGCAGCCAAAGAAATTGCAGTCAGTTTGGACAACCAGCAAAACTAGTGGGAAGAGAGATGGAGAATAAGAGAAGAGAGGCAGCAACTAACCAGATAGGCAGGTGGGTGGGCCAGTGGTCAGGTGAGCAGGTGGGTCAACTCGGGGTCTCAGTTCGAGTTCAGTTTGCGCAGTTTTCGACTTCCACCAACTCTTGGGGGTCAAATGGGAGACGTGGCGCGAGGTGGCCGCAAAAATGTTGCACAAAAACTGGCCGGCAATTTAATTGAGCGTGAAATATGCGCCCTCATTCCAAAACAGCCTCCGCTCAGCTAATGGGCGTGGCAGTGCAGAAGTGCAATAGTGCAAGCTGCAATAGCAATCACAAGCCGGAGACACACTTTTGACTAAGTCGACTTGAGATAAGTGACAAGAATATAGCGTTAGATCAGTTATAAGGTATAGCCTGCAACTATATCTATGCTTATAGTATGATTCCAATGGAGAAATATTCTTTATACAATAGAATCAGTAAGTCATCAAAATCCGAACGAGCTTTAACAATAAGCAAAAGTAAAGAAAAAAATATTTAATCATAAAATTTTCAAAATTTGTAGATTCCAAGCAGAATATTCTTTATCAGTTTTGCTTTTATTAGTGTATTTTATTACCATGTACAGAAGAAAAGTTTAAATTCTCGATTTTATTTACACTAAGACAATAAATAACGCTAATAAATTATCTAAAATATTTTAGTTAAGTACCAAATTCATATAGAAACCACAACGAACTATATATTTGCTGACCTCTTTGCAAAAATATCACACCTGAAATCCGTTTAAATTGACTTTTTTTTTGGAATCTATATTCTTGCTTAACATGGTAAATAAATTTGACAAGCTCAATCAAAAATGTATTAATAGAGAAAGTGTGTATTCCTTGTAAGTAAATTGCTCTTATATAATACGAAAAATCTATTTCTTTGAGTAAAAACACTTATTAAAAATGAAGCAAAATTAAGTTTGTTATTTAATATTAAGTGTTATATATGAAATTAGAAATCAATTTGTATTTTAAACGCACCTTTAACTCAATTTGAATTAAGTTTTATAAATTGTTATTGCAGATACTTCAACTATATGTTCTTTTCTAATGATTGTCTTATGTTGTGATGTTGTTATTTTATTCTCACGATTCCTGATTCAAGTGTTGCTGCTTCTGTTTCTTCCTTTGTTTCACCTGGTTATTCTCCTCTTTCTCACAGCTGTGGTCGTGATATTCGAAATGTTTGCACAAACACCTCGTGTCTTTTCTTTGCTTTTTTCTTCATGGTTTATTACCAGAAGAAAACAAGAGATATATCGAAGTAGCTCATCTTACAAAAGGCGTTGCCTTTGGGTTTAGTGTTACCGTTACACAATCCTTGGCAGCTGGTGCGTGTCTTGGCTAATTGATCGTGCAAAAAAAAACAGAATCTACTCGAATTCGAATATACATTTATCTCAGATCCCAGACATCGTTTTTCGGTTATTTATGCATGTTTATCTTGTTGTTGTTGTTGTTATTGCTGATGATAATACTGATGTTGTTGTTGCTGTTGTTGTTGTTACATTTAGCTGACGAGGGCGCAGGTCACGGGGTATTGGCTTCGGGTTCAGAGACCAGCGGCAACTGCATCCTGTGCCTGCTGTTTTTCCTTTCTTTTCTTTATATTATATTTTTTTCCTTTTTTTTTAACTGATGCCGCACACATGTTTCGGTACACACATATAAATATATATATGTAGTCCCATCAACTGTTGTTTACTTCGGTTCAATTACTTGTAATTTTAGCCGCAACAACAACAACAACTTATAAATGTTCCCTTTTTATGAGTGAGCGTATAAGAGAGGAACAGGTAAGTGAACCAATGTGTCGCCTAGAGATGGTAACGTGATACTATCGATTGCCAATAGTCCAAAACAAATTAACGATATAGACACAAATAATAATAAACAAGAAAATATTAATTGGATTTCTATTTACAATTGTTAAATAAACAGAATCATAGATGAGACTATTATTAAACTTTCGTAAAACATTTGATATATACAAGGTATGAAGTTCATACTATGAACATGTGTTTTACAAATGTTTGTATCACATGACGAATCTGTAATATGAATTGATCGATTACTTTAAAAAGTATTATATGTGTTTTTATAGATAATTTAGTATACTATGATTAGAGCAGAGTCCAATCAAATTAACTTCATATTCGATATAAATTTATCAATGAACTTAATGAACTTCTTGTAATTTTGTTATCAAAATCTTAATATCTTGATCGATTACTATGAAAAGTATTATATATATGTTTTTATAGATAATTTACTATACTCTGACTAGAGCAGAGTATGAAGAAATTCCAATCAAATTAACTTTATATTCAAAATTTAATTTTATGGTTAATTGTTTAATTCATTATCATGTTTAATTTCATTATGTTTAATTTCATTACCAATATCTGAACATCGTATTAACAAATGTATCACTTCTAGATTTTTCTCTCTGCATTATTGGCTTATTCAAGGACATTAACTGATCGTCTCTAACTATCGCCTCATCCCTTAATACAATACACATACATACATGAGCATGTGTGTGTGTGCAAGTGCATGTATGCGTGAATTCCCACCAATGCAAAGGGGCAAAGGGGACGAGCGGTGCTTCCTACAAAACGCCCCATTACAATATTTCATCCTTTGGCATCATTTTTCTGCCATTTGCTATCCTTTTCGATTGTTGTTTCTCCCTCTCTCTCACTCACTCTCTCTTTCGCTCTTTATTTAATTTCAATACATTATGCCACTTTTTTGTTTGTTCTTTTATGTTGTATTTTTTGTGTTGTTGCTTCTTCTCGGTTTTTGTTTTGTTAATGTTTTTCGCTTTAAATGTGATTTTCCTTGAAGCATCTTTATCCTCATTATCCGCCCTTATGGCGATGTTGTTGTTGCTGTTGTTGTTGCTGTTGTCTTTTATCCTTTTTATTTCATGCTTAAGTTGTTGTAATTGAAGTGTGGATTTTAACATCTGTTTAATATGCATTAAAACCAACAACAACAACAACAACAACAGCAGCAGCAACAACAATAACAATAACATGAATATGAATGTGAATAATATGAATCGATAAAATGATTAAGGCCGCAAGTAAAATGTGGCAAGTAATCATCTTGCCACCAATTATTGCCCCACAATTTGAACTCATTATGAAAACGAGTGGCACCTTCTACCCCTCTTTCCCCTCTTCACCCACTTCTTCTTCTTCTTCTTCTTCAGCTGCTACTGCTGCTTCTTCTGTTGATTTTCCGCTGTTTTTCCAGCCGTCGTATTTCAGTAAGGACCAACTCCCTTCGTTTCCTTAACCTACACCCACATACATGGACATATGTATTGTATGTGTGTGTGGGCTTATTCCTGGTTTCTTCTTCTATCTCTACCTCTTGCTCTTCCTCTTTCTTCTTCTTCCTTCTCTCCCTCTCCGTAGTTGTGTTCTATTCGATTTTTGTTTGTTTCTGTTTTGCATTCATCTGGCAAACAAGTCACGTAGCCAAAAACGACAAAGGGGCGTTCTCAAAGTCGGGGGCGTGCTACCATTTTGTAGGTGAAATACACACTCTCTCACACACACACCCACACACACAAGAACAAGAAAAATATGTGCATAAAACTTTTCTAATAATAAGGATAAGCAGCTGGCAATGGGCTCGTTTCGTCCTAAGCACAAACTGAAGAGGGCCGCGGGCAGAGGTCAAAGGAGTGAGGAAAAGGAGACAAAAGAAAGAACAGGGGAAGACAGGGGAACAGAGGGGACACACAATGCAGCGAGGGCAGCCACAAACGTAGCGTGCAAAATTAATTGCGTGACTGACCAAAAGAAAAGCGAAAGCGCCAAAGTCGAATAAGAAAATATACTTATTTTTATTTTGGCCAACAAAAATTTGGCAGAGCTGTTGTATAAACACTTTTGTAGGCAATTTGCAAGGACTTGTGAACAATAAACTCCTACCCCCTGGGAGAGGAGAAGGGGAGGGGGAAGGAAAGGACATGCAATTGAAGCGTAACCCTGGCGAATCGTTGTGAGCACAAAAGTTGCTCATTTGTTCGGTTTCCCAATCAATTCGTTAAGCGCTTTTATTGAAATCAATTTCAATTTGAATCATACTCTCATTTCATATTTCTCTCCCTCTCTCTCACTCTCTTCCTCTCTCACTCTCTCTATCTTTTGTTAACCTTTCAGAATGCATAAATAGCAATTTGTACTTCATGTACAATGTATAGACTTTTTTATAGTCCACATAAATGTTGAATGAAAGATACTTTTAAATATGACATTAACATCTGAACATTTTATGTTAAAAAATTTACTACCAAGCTAATTAAATATATACTACTAAGTTAAAATATCTACTACTAAGTTAATTAAATATCTACTACTAAGTTAAAATATCTACTACTAAGTTAATTAAATATCTACTACTAAGTTAAAAAATCTACTAAGTTAGTTAAATATCTACTACTAAGTTAAAATATCTACTACTAAGTTAATTAAATATCTACTACTAAGTTAAAAAATCTACTACTAAGTTAAAAAATCTACTACTAATTTAATTAAACCTCTTAATATGTTTATGTAGATATTTGTAGTTTATTAAAGGTAACTGCAACTTCTAGTTTCCATGTAATTTAATACACAGTGAATAAATTCGTAATGAAATTAATTAATATGCATTTTCTCAATTAAAAGTTGCACTCTTTTGCAAAGACTTAAGAAATATTTAATGCTCAGCAGTTGCATGCAATTAAATGCATACATTTGATACAAATGTAAGGCGTTTCGATTATGCCCCATTCGGTGGCATGCCACTGCCACTGCAGACATCACAGGCTGACATCTTCAAGTCAGCGAAGCATAGCCAAATCTTTGGGCATATGCTAAATAGACAGACAGACAGACAGACAGACAAAAAGACAGCAAGACAGAAGGAATGGAAGAAGATGTAGAGCAAAATCAAAAACAGATTTTTACAGTGTAGCTTGCTTGGGGGCGCCTTTGAAGTGGCTGCCACCAAATTGACAATGTTGAAGCCCGGAAATGGCGACAGACAACAGACATGGCCAATAAATTGAAATTGTTGCTAATTTTGAGCAAAGAGAACAGGGATAGAAAGAGAGAGTGGGAGAGTGGGAGAGAAAACAGATAAAGACGAAAACTAAAGTTATATATTTCTCACAGATTTCAAAGTAAATATGCAAAATATTTCTTCGTACCACATTAATGCATCAGAGAGAGAGCCAGAGTCTTGGCGACTCTGCAAAGTTGTAGACTCGCTTGGCTGCTTGCAACGGATTGTGGCATAGGGGCCCAGGTCGTCACTCCGTCACTCAGTTGTCGGTGGCAATGTGGGCGCGCAGCTAAAACTAAAAAACTAAAAAACCTTTCGAGCAGCAGCAGAGAAGCAAAAAAAGGCTATGCGAAAAACGTGCAACAAACTATGCGTTCATCTCGCTCTTGCCACATGCCACCTCCCCATCCCCTTCCCCAGCCCCTCACTGAGTGTGTGTTGTATGTTTGTGTCTGTGGGTCTGAGCTTAAATGTTGGCGGCATGTCATGGAAATAACATTAAAAACACATTAAAACCGCGAGTGTCTGGGCAGCACAACAAAAGCTAAACGATGTGAGAAGCCAGATAGTTGTGTGCGACAAAGATTGTTGCCGGTTCGCCTTGCCCCATTGTTGTTGTTGTTGTAGCTGATGATGATGATGGCCAGAGCCAAAACTCCGAAAGAAAAGAGAGACAAGAATAACGAAAGGAATGCAAAAAAGCTTGGCTTAGACTCCGCAGAAGACTCAACTTCCTCACTTCCATCTCCAGTTGCATTACAACATTTTGCCGTTAATTTGGTTATACAAACTTACAAAACAGTGAAAGATACTTACATCAAAATATTTGCGTAACTTTGTTGTTTGTTGTGGATGTGGATGTTACATACCTGAAAGCAGATAGAAACAGAAATAATCATGCGTTAATACAGTTGAACTACAGTTACAATCTTACAGATACAGATACAAATACAGTTACAGATACAAATACAATGGCAGCTGCAGATACAAAATTGTATCTGCTGACTGAGGCAAAGCCTATCAAATGGCTTCCGTTTCACTTGCCACTAATTGTTGCCAGATAAATGAAGATATATGTATGTATGAATGTATGTACATTTACTGAGTTGCCTTCACATTCAGCAGACAAATAGACACAGCAATTATGCCATCATCAAAGGAACTACGCACAGACTAACATAATACTCTATATGGTAGTTGGAATAGTATTTGAATAGCTCGATTAAATTATCATCAGCAAATGTTTAATCACTTCCCCTAAACCCCCTTCTCTATCCATGGTCTATGATTTAAACATTATAAACACTTGTAGATCTGATGATAGAACAGTTGATGCTTAGGAAGTAATTAAAATAAAATAAATAAATATAATTATTAGGGTCTTAAGATTATTCATAAACTAAAAATATCTTTGTTTTAGTTCAAATTATATTCGGGTTGTTACAATGCTATAAATATTAAAAAGTGATTCAACTGAATTCTTAACTTCTTTTAAAAGTGAAAAACTGTTCATCTTATTACTTCTTTTAGAATTAATCTTTATGGATAGATTTATGATTATCTTATATGCATAAATAAAATTTAACTAGAGATAAATAATTTTAAATAAATAAATAAATAAAAAATAAGTAAATAAATCAATAAATAAATAAATAAATAAATATTATATGATTTTACTAGTCACAATTTCAATAAATTTTTTATATAAAAATACAAACAATGTTTTTAAAATTTGTAGAGAGTTGAACAACATAAATTTTTATCAGCAAGTATTACTCATTTTCTACACACACACACACAGACACACCTTTTGAAGTTGTGCGAACGTGCCTTTAAAAATTGTCATAAAAATTGCGTTATTTTGCGTGTCAATTTGACAAAAATCGGATTTGCTGTGTGAGTCAAAGATAAAGATCGGAAGCCAAGGTTATCATTGAGAAGAGCTCATGAGGCTATCACTGTGAAATTTCTTGTTGCACATTTTTCAGTCAGCGAGTGCGAGTCTGAGTAAAGTTGTCCAAAACAAATATATATACAAGGCCTAATCAATTTGAGACGAGCTTGTCAATAAGAGAGGTTGGGGAAAGGGTGTTGATAGGTCACAGTTGATAGGGGTGGTTATTAAAATATGAATCGAGGGGGAAAGGGGCAAAGTGGGGTAGTTTATAGGCAATGACTTGCTTAGTAAAAGTTTTCGCCACGCGACACACGCATAAACCATGAATGGATATCAAAAACATATATAAATACATATATATTTATAAGTATGTGTGTATGTGTGTGTGTGTGTTGTACTATATTGTGTGTTGGTTTATGATTGATGATGCCATTGATTGATGCATGACGCGCTTCGTTGTCGCTCAATGTTGAATGTTGAACGTTGTTGTTGCCTTTTAATTGAATTTTCAAAGCTGCCACTGAACTTTTTCTTACTTTTTTTTTGCATGCTTATCAGCGTCAAAACACTCCCCACCACATGGCCACGCCCCCCCTTTTCCCCTTTCCATTTCTATCATTTAGCTGGAAACTGAGAGTTTGAGCCGCAAAAATGTATGTGCTGGCATTGAAAGCAAAATGCGCCGCATAATCGCCGTCATCAACACATTTTATTGCAACATCATTGGCAGGCAGAATCACCAACCACCGCCCACCGCCCACCGCCCACTACCCACTAGGAGGCACCACCCACTGTTGGTGTAAAGCATATTTGTCATTTTCTTTATGCTTTTTATGCCTTTTCTTCAAGTCAACGGCAATGAAAAATGGCAAAAAACAAGACGCTAAAAGAATCTCTAGTTAAATTGCCTTCGATGTCTGTTTTTTATGGTATTTTCTCTCTCTCTCTCTCTGCTGCTCCACTTGTTGTTGATAAATGGCCAGGCCAATCAAAATTGTTTATAATTGTCATTACAGAGTTGCCGCCGCCGCGGCGTTGGGAATGACGACTAATGCGGCACCTTGGAATGGTCATGGCGTGCGTTGGGCAATTTCAATTAAACACACTGACCGTCGACTGTTAGACTGTTAGACTGGTCTCTCTTGGCCATGGCCATAATCACAGCCACTTTGTCACCCACCCAGTTTTGACTGCGGTGGGTCCGTCCTAGAGGCCAAGCCCGATGCCACATTTTTAATGCAGCTGCCACACGCAAGTGCCGCATAAAACAAAATGTTTTCTGTACAAAAAGGGGCAGAGTGGGCAGGGAAAAGTAAAGAGAGGGATGAGGTAAGGAGGTAGGTTGGTAGGTGATAGGTTGGGAGCTCGAGGAAGTTGTCGGCCTCGAGCTGTTGCCGGAAATGAAGATGATGCAGCACAAAAACTATGAAATAAATAAACTACACGCCACACAGTCCAACTCTATCCTACTCTTTCTCTTCCTTTTCCTCTTTCACTCTCTCTCTTTCTCTCTCTCAGCAACTTCATTCCCTTTACAAATGCGATACGATACGATATATATTTTTGTAAATACATATATAAAGTAATGTGTGCATAATGGTTCATCCGATCCGAAGCCGCTTTTCAAATTGCCAACAAAATACATTCTCTCTCTCTCTCTCTCTGTCTCTCTTTCGTTTCTCTCTTATTCTCTGGCAGTGTGCTATCTCTATCTGTGTATCTCGACTCGTTCAGTACATTGACATTTTTGTTGTGTAAAAATAAATGTTGGCATGCCCCAAAAATGGCAAGTGGCAAGGGTGGAACGGGGAAGTGGCAACTGCTGCAAAAGGGTCAAGGGATTCACATTTTGGGATTGGGATTGGGATTGGAATTGCGGTTGGCTCTGGTAGCCTATCAATGAATCTCCAATTCTCTCGCTCTCTCTTTCTCTCTGTGTCTCCCACTTGGCGACAAGTGGCAATTGGCAATTGTGAATGTGAATGCGAATTCGAATACTCATATGAATGTGACTGCGAATGGAAATCGAAATGGAATCTCTGATAGTCAATCGCCTGCATTTGATTGTAGTTTATGTTCGATTCAAAGTTATTCGAAATACGCAGAACACAAACTGTTGAATTCACATCAAATAAGTAGATACTCATGAAATGGATTCAATGAATCCATTCACTCATTCACACACACATGCTTAATTCGTTACTCACATTACTTTACAAATTATACATTTTGAGTTATTCTTTTTCATACTCTTATGATCTTTGATCCTTGCTTTATTTGTATTTAAATCAAATTCCAACAATTTTCATACAGAGTCGAAAATATAATGACATTTTCATGAATTTTCATTTTAAAAAGTAAATCCTCAAGCTGTTACATTTGTTTTCCTTGCTTTGCTTTTTCCATTTTCATTTTCTTTTTCTTTCTCTTTATTTGCATTTGTGTTTTATTTATTTTTTCTGTTAGTTGCTTTCTTTATTTCTTTACCTTTTGCTCATGCATAATTAATTTCATAAAATAATTTATATAATTGAAGTTTTGTATGACTTTTGACTACGCAAAGCAACTGTGACGTCACCAGCGACTTGAAAATCTGGCACAGTGATTCGAATATTGTTGCCAAATGTGGAGATGAACTCTTAAACTAAATGGAAAAATCTTAGTTAACTTTATTTTGAATTTAATACGTTTCTAAATGTTTGTTATGTTTGCTTTTGTTGTAGTCTATACTAAAATAAACTGAAAAAAAGGTACTAAACTTTTTCAAAACAAATCCTAATGACTTTTCAATAGTATCTTGCTTCACTGTGCGCTTTTTGTTGTGTTTGTCTTTTGTATACAGTCTACAGTCTAGAGTTTACATAAGTATACTATAATAAACTAAAAAGTTCTGGTAATTGTTTATATATTAAATTTAATTTGTAATTAAATTTTCTATATTTTTAATGACTTTTTAATTGAATCTCGCAACACTGTGCGCTGCTCTTGTTGTGTTTGTCTTTTGTGCAATAGCAATGCTACAGTTTTTGTTGTTGTTTTTGCTGCTGTTGCTGTTGTTGTTGTTGCTGTTTTGTTCGCACTGCCAGTAGGGAGAGAGAAAGAGACCAAATGAGAGATTCAGAAAGAGGCAGAGGGATAAAGAGAGTGGGAAAAACTTTGTGTATTGCAGCTTTTAAGCTAATTAAGCCAAATGCAAACATTTTAAAATGTTTCGTAAAATGTTTCGTAAAATGCTTTGCATTCATTTCCCATTCATTTTCCCATTTGATTCTTACATTTATTTATATCATATTATTTGATTTTTATTTTTATTTCTGTAAAATTAATTTCACTCTAAAGCAGTTTTCTTTCCTTTCCAATCTCATAACCACTCTCATTCCTCTCTCTCTCTCTCTCTCTCTCTCTCTCTCTCTCAAACCATCTTCATAATCATCAAGTGTCCCCCAACTGCCATCATCCATCCACCTGCAGGAGCATTCAATCATAACGACAGCGACAAAGTCATAAAAAAAGGGACTCGAAATTGATGAGGTGTGGCACTGACTGTCGCCTTATGCCCCTCCTCCTACGTTCCTGCCTCACCTTTCCGGCCCCTTTCAGCCCATTTAAAAGAAAATTAATTAGCGCCTGGTCGCTTGGCCTGCCACCAAAAGCCACCAAAAATGAAGACGGAAAAGATGTTGGGCAACTTGTGTCAAGAATGCGAGGGGAAAGCGACGGGAATTGAGAATTCTGAATTCAGAATTGAGAATGTAGCATGTGGCATGTGGCAGAGGCAAGACAAGCAACAAGCAAGTGGGCGTGGGTCTCCATCTCCAACTCTGTCGCCATGTCTCGTTTTTTTTCTCTATTTTTTTTTTGTTTGTGCTCGATGGCAAAGTGTCATCCGAAATTAATTGCTAAACAAATGTCTAATCTTTGCCATTTAAAAAGCGCATAAATCAAGCGCAAATCAAACACTTTAAGAAAAACAGAGCACACATAAACAAGCTGAATAGAAAACGAATAGAAAACGACTAGAAGCTACTGTAAAATTACCCTATAAACATCACTAGAGAACTTGAAGTACTTTGACTTTTTAATTCTACAAGTATTATAGATTTAAATATAATTTTTAAATGATTGTTTAAGAATTTGTTTAATTTTGCAAGTTTCAAAAATAGCTTTGACTTAAGGAATAATTATAATAATGTTTACTTCAACTTAACCTTTCTTTATCATCGCTTATTAAACACAGGAATTAGTTAAATTTTAAATCAACCAAGAACTAAAAAAATTGTAGGTCATCAATCAATGAGAATTGATTGATTGCTGGATTGATTGATTGCTTGATTGATTGATTGATTGATTGATTGATAGATTGATAGATTGATAGATTGATTGATTGATTGATAGGTGACCAATTGATTTCAAAAGATTCCATTCAAACGCAATAAATAAATGACATTTAATAACATTTCACGATTTCGCTATATACTTTAGAGTACAAAGGTGTATACTAATATAAGACTGAGTTTTCTAGCTAATAAATCGCATATGAGTTCAATCACTTGAGAGCGTCAAATGAAATATATTTTGTACTGTATACTTTTTGCATACGAAAATCAAATTAAATAAAAATAAATGAAAACATAAAAATATGAAAAGATGAAGTGCGGAGTTATTACATAATTGCAGGGTCATAAATGTCAGTCCAGTTGTGCGAGCTCTCGACGTTCTCTTGATACTACTTTACTGCGACTAACTCAATTCGCAGTAGCTACACAGCAAAAAATTCCAGAAGTTTCGGCTACAAAGTCAATTTCGGTGATTTCGGATTAAAGTAAGCCTAGTATGAAATTTAAGATACAAATACTGTTTTTATTTCACTCTCAGCAAGTACTTGGGGTATCGAGTTTTTAAAAAGTATTTTTGGTAATTAAGTCACACATATTTGACAAGTAGTCCGCATATATGATAGTCTTTTTTTAACAAATACTATATCCATAATAATAAGATGAGCATTTAAAAAACATAATTAAATGTTTAATTCCTAAATGTTCAAATTTCGATACCCGTTTTTATGATATGATGATATATTATAATGAAATTATTTTGCAGTGTATTTATACGCTTTGCTCTCTTACTTGAACTGCTTTGGAAATGCCTTTATGATTTACTTTTTGCTCTTTTGGCATTCGCACTGAACGCCTCCTCCTCCTTCACTGAACTGAACGGTCAGTTGCACTTATTGCCAACTTTGTTTGCCTGCACTGCACTTTGCACATGGCCTAGAGACACCTACAACTCCCCTACCTACAATACCCCTTTCCTTCTTTCTCACTCTTATCCCCTCTCCTCTCCTCTTTTGGCTGCATTACGTTTGCATCCCAACGTCAGTTTATTTCGTTTACTTGGCGTTTCTTGCTTCGATTTGGCTTCACTCTCTATAATATTTTTTCTCCCCTTTATTTTTTTGGCTTGCTTTTCCTTTGAGTGAAAATGTAAATTTTTACGTCACTGTCGAAAAATTCAGCAACTCTGCATAGGCATTGATGAAGCAGCACTTCGAGGCGGAGGACCGAGACCGAGACCATAAAACCCGGACTCTGACCGTTCCGTCCGGACATCGACATCGACTCGGCGGACTTTTGAGGGACACCTGAAAAAAGTTTTCTTCTACTTTTATTTTTTTTAGTGTTTTTTTCTTTTGGCACTTTCCCTTGCACAGTTTTCCGCTTGAGTGAAGTTGGCTTTTCCGACTGACTTTATGGCACATTTGAGTCTATGGCAAAAAAAATATTTATTTGACAATTTTCATTGCATTGTATCGCGCTCAAGTTCTTTAGCTAAATTTTCGGCATGCCCTTTTGACCTCTCTCTCTCTCTCTCTCTCTCTCGTTTAGTCCACTTATTGTGTCGTCCTTCATTTTGTTGCTTGCCCCCGGGGCTTAAAGTTGCATGCGTCTTGTGCACAATTTTTAACACTTCTTGTGCAAATTTTATGCAGTTTCTTTTTCGAGTTTTCTTCTTCCCCATTTCTCTCTGTTGTTGTTAACTTTTCCTGCAGTTGTTATTGTTGTTGTTGACTGTTTGTAAAAATTTGCATATTTCTGTCCCCCTCTCTCTCTCTCTCTCTCTCTCTCTCTCTCTCTCTCTCTCTCTCTCTCTCTCTCTCTCTGTCTCTGTCTCTCTCTGTCGCTACTTTCATGTCTGCGTGGCCACAATTAAACTTTACGACTGCAATTTTCATAGCGTGCTTTCTTTATTTACATTTACATTTATTTTTACTTTTATTATTATTTGTTTATGTATTTTTGTTTCGTTTTCTTCCTTTCCTTTCCTTTTCTTCTTTTTTGGTGGACTCTAAAAGTTTTTTTTCGTAAAATTTAAGGCGTTTGTTCGGACTTGAAAAACTTCGCTGGCTTCTGGAAAAGCCGCATAATCAGAGCAGAGTTGCCACTTTTTGGAACAGTTTTTTGTTTCTTTATGCAACACAACACATACTAATGCAATACAAGGTTGGTGGGAGTTTAAAAAGCTTCCATTATATATGTCTGGTTTCATTGACGATCCTCCTGTATTTTAAGTTTCAAACGATGATAAACTTCCTGTATAACTTTACATGCTTTAAGATATATAAAGAATGAAAGGACATAAAATACTTAGTTTTTTTTTGTTTTTGATTGTTTTCTTTGATATTTAAATGCTGTTAACTGATGTGAAGCGTATGCTTTAATTAACTAAAATCTGTTGACAATTTGTGGGTGAATTATAAGAAACGCTTTTGATTGTGACATATGTGAATAGTATTATTAAATAACTGCAAATTGACGGGCACTTCCGTAATCTTAATACACAGGCTGCCACAACCCTTGTGGCAACAACACATAAAAGCTGCCGCAGGGCAAACCGATGTTGTGGCAATCTCTAAAGGAGAGGAACGAGAAAACAGAGTGTGTGTTTTTTTGTGTATGGCTTTTACTTCGTAGCTTACTTAATGCTGCTTAGATTCGGGGCCTAATTAGCCCATGCATTGAAGAAGTAGAAGAAGAAGAAGCTGATGCTGATGCTGAACCAAGTCGAAATCTGTAGGTTAAGGGAATGGGGAATGGCGGTAAGCTCTTTCATTGATATTTGATTACGGGGGCCATCATATGGCAAAACAATGAGCCTTTTGTCAAAGCGACTCAATTTGCTCTCTCTTCCCAATAGCCATTCCCTTTTCTATATTTTGATTTTCTTCTTTTTCTTTTTCTTTGCTATTCAATTTTTTTTGTCTTTTTCCTTATTTTTGGTATTTTTGGGAAGAAAAGGCCGCGGGCAATTGCTGCGGCGTCTGTCGCATGACATTTGATGTTGCTTTGAAGCTGTGTGCCTCAAATTTCACTGAGTGCCACACTGAGACAATGAGACCGATGCCGATGCCACTACCTCAGTGTGGCAGCCACTTGAGCAAAGATGGCAACAGCCTAAAGCCAGAATCAGTCAGAATAGAAGGAAGAAGAAGACAGGGCAAAAGTACTAGTCTGGCGATTTGCTTACTTATGGCAATGGTTAACTGCCATTTGATACACTGTGAGCAGGTAGTCAACGATGCGTGGGATGGTAGGGAAGGCTCTGATTGAAGCAACTCGACTGTAGGAGACCCTGTACATAGTCTGTTAAACCTATTCTACGTTGTTATTTCAGATATTAAATAAGCAAAAAGCTTATTATCCGATCGAGCTAAAATCAGGATCTGTAACTCGATTATTTACAATACAATTCTATTATTAACTTGATTGAGAACCTACAGAGAAAGATTTCCGGCATATATTAAATGTTTAATATCTGTGCATAGTCTTTGAGTTCAAGCTTACATTTGATTCTCATCAAGTATATATGTTTATACTTCTGCCTCTTGTAAGCCTTCTTTTTGTTTGGCAAAACTTGGTACGACTGCTTTTACTTTTGCAATACAGGGTCTAAAAATACATACAAAATTGTTAATGAAGCATTAAGCAGTGCCACTGGCGTTGGCCTCAAGGATGCGGATGCGGCAACAGATACGCACAGCCACAACACCAACAGCAACAGCCACAACAACAGCAACAACAACAACCACTACATATGTATACAGTCTACAGATACAAAGATAAAGATACACTTACAAACGTTCGGCCTGTGAACGGAAATTGCGCTAAGTGCCTTGGCACGCAAAATAAACATTGGCCGCTGCTGCTGCTATAGTTTGCTAGCCTTTAATATGAGTCCTGTTTCTCCTCGCTCGCTCACTACTCTTCTCCTCTCCTCTTCTCTTCTCTCTTCACTCTCTCGTTCTGCTCCCTGCCGTTTTGGTCTTTAGCAAAAGGGGCGCTGCCATTTTGGGTGCAACACACTTTCAAGTACTCGAACTGACTCAGTGCGGGGTATATACATATAATTCTTCCTCTTGTTTTCCCTTACTCCTCCTCAACTACTTCTTCTTCTCTGTTTTTTTTTTTTGCTTTTTTGGGAGGGTGCAGTGCATTAACCCCACTGAATGGGGGGCTAACAAAGCGACCACCAAAGGGCTGTCAAGGATTCCCCATTTGGACACCGAATTAATGTTGCTCTCTTTAAGATCTATAATTGTTATAAATCCCTAATTTATTCAGTTCATAATTAACAATTTATTATCTGTCTTATTTGTGTATTTATAAGCAGTATATTACATTAAATAAAAATTTAAATGTGAGAGTTTCTTTTGTTGAAATTATATACTTTAAATTGAATTTTAAAAAATGTTTAAAGGTTTTTAAAAATACACAAATATTTTTGAAAAGTTTTTTAAGCTATTATAAGTATTCTTTTCTTTTGTTGAAATTATATTCTTTATATTGAAGTTTGAAAAATGTTTAAAGGCTTTTTAAAAATATACTTATATTTTTAATAAGTTCTTTAAACTATTATAAATACTTATTAACCGTATATTATTATTTATAAAGTTAATATAGAGAATATCTTTAATATCCTTTTGCCTGCAGCACTTACTGAAAAGTTATCGACACATTGACATCTCTAGCTAGCTTGTTATCGATAGTTTGCCATAGCAAATCTTTTAGTACAACCTTAAAAAAACTAATTGCAATTGTTATTAACATCATCCAAACATGAAAAAAATGCCCAGTTGTGACAGCATTCCCAAATTTCCTGTTACAGTTAGAGAGCAGCTATAGATGATGTTACCGGGAACTTACCCTCTGTATGAAATGAAATCAAAGCTGACTTTGCCTCTTGCTTTGCGTTGTGTGCATTTTTGCAGCTGCTGCTGTTGCTGCTGCTGCTGTTGTTGCTGCTGCTGCTGGCTGACACCATCATAATACCCACCCGGGGGCTATAAAAAGAGGGCCAACAACCGCAGTTGCAGGTTTCGCTAGTTTCCCTTCTTTATTTTCGGTTTTGTGTTTTGTATTTTCTTCTTCTTTTTTATGCCCCTCCCTCTCTTCCTCTTTTACGCTCACAGTCGTAATTTTTTGTATTTTGTTGTTTCACTTGGGGGAGCCCAAAGTCGTGGCTTTGATTGAGAGGCAACAGCAGCAGCAGCCGAGCAGCTCCAACACACAAAAGCGGCGCCAAGGACCTGGGACCTGCGGGAACCTATGACGAAAGTGGTGGGGGGGGGGGGGACCGTGTGATTCTGATACTACCTCTGGTTAAAGTCCCGGACTCAAGTCATTAGGCTCGCAGTCCTAGTCGTCCTTTGTTTGACAATTTTGTGCCGAAAAAAAGAAAAGAAAAGAAGAAAAACCAAAGCGAAGCCAAACTGTGCAGTCATTGTATGTGTCTTAGCCTGGCCAAAAACGAAAAAAACAGTAAAGAGAGACATGGCTGTATTTGTGTGTGTTGTGGGCGTGGCCAGGAAGCAAATGTCAGCGCGCTTAATTTTTTCGTTCATGCGAGAACGCCTGAAAGGAGCCCAAAAGTCAAGCGCCAAGTTGAGGGGAAAAAAACAGTAAAGTATATTATAATAAATTCAAAATACTTGGAGCAAAGGGCGCGGTCCAAAACACACACACACACATAAACATAAATAGAGTGTGTGTGTGTGTTGCAAGTGGCAAAGGCAAAAGTTGCAAGTCGCTTTTGCAGTCAGCCTGCAGCCTTGCAGCACACGATATTATTATGATGACAAGTAGCGTGCCACGGGGAAGGGACAAGGGGTAAGGTAAGGGGTAAGGTAAGGGGAAGAGGGGGGGCTCACTGTTTTGCCAACTTGTCTACTTAATCCACCATTGGGGGAGTGTTAACACCAAGGCACACAAACTTAAAGGGTCATTCATTTTAATATGCCACACGATGCACGCATGGCCAGCGACACCGAGCACCCCAAGTGCCACAAAGCAATTGGCCCATGTTGCCACCCCCGTAAACTCTCCCTATCTCTTACTCCTACTCCTTCTCTGCACCACCTGCACCAGCATTGGATTATTTGCATAAATTAATTACAAAACGCTGCCAAGTCCAAATGTGCGTAGCAGCAGCAGCAGCAGCAGCAAAAGGCGGAATTGGATATCGGATGGGGTTGCCACAAAGTGGGGCAAGAGTGTGGGAGGGGAGTGTTGTAGGGGTTTGTGATATTTGTATGGGTTACATGGACTAGGGATTGCCATGCATTGGGGTTGTCAAGGTAAACTTTTTTAATTATGAAAATTAAGTGCAGCGACTACTGCAATGAGAGCGAAACTTTGTCAACGTGTGTGTGTGTGTGTGTGGTATGTGGGTGTGTTGTGTTACAAATGTGTGTGTGGAAATGTGTGTTAGTGTTGCGTTGTAGCTTCGGTTGTGGCAGCAACCGAAATTGAAAGCTGTTTTCTAAATTGGCAACAACAGATGTTGACATTAATTGGAGTCCATTGTTAATGTGAATGTGAATGAATGTGAATATATGCTACCGAAAGTATGAATGTAAATGAATCTTGTTTGCAATTCACACTACATTTAAGTCAAACACTCGCTCGATAAACATTTAATAAATATACTAAGTTTTCTGTATAATTATGTTGGAATGTTTTGGAAAAATCAAGTAAAAGTAAAAATTCATTTTAAATAAACAACAATTTCGAGTTTTGTAAATTATAACTATCAGTAAGTATATGTATATTATTTATCTATTTATTTATTTTATTTATTTATTTATTTATTTTATTTATTTATTTAAATGTTCAACATTGAGTAAAGTAAATTATATCAATATTCATTTAATTTATTTACATAAATATATTTATGTATGTATTTCACGAAAAAAATGTAATTTAAACTACATTTTATTTATTACTCATTCAGGTATTTGGATGCTTTCATTGTGAGTCATTTTTTTTTTAATGCTCTCCCCAACAACTATAACTACTGCTCTTATTAATGGGTACCCGCATTACTCAAAAAAACATTCACTATTCACTCCAAAAAAACAAATAGTTTGTCTGTCCACCTGAGTCTGAGTCTCAGACTGAGTCACTTGCTTGGCTACTTTCTCGCTGGAATGAATAGTGTGAATAGTATTCATGCACTGGACCACAAAGAGGGGGACAGCAAGATAAATGCTTAGATAAAGATAGAGAGAGAGAGAGAGAGAGAGAAAGAGGAAGAAATAAGACAAGACATACACGCCTTCGCCTTAACAATTCCAAAAGTAAATCACGCCAATCACTCGACAAAAGTTTTGCATAACAAAAAAACACGAAAAAAAACAAAAACAAAATGATAGATAAAAAAGCAATGGCCAATAAGTGAGTGAGTGAAGAAGAGGAAGAAGGAAAACCGGGATGAGGTGAGGTGGCAATGTTAATGAGTCTTTGTCATTGTTTTTGAGAGGGGAAAGGGGAGGGGGGGAAATCGCTTTCCATTCATAATTCGATACAGATGCCATCATAAACTGTAGCAGAAGGAGACAAACTGTGGAAACTGGGAACCAGACCAGACATAAATAGTTGGCTCCTCTCATTGCTCTCTCTCTCTCTCTCTGTCACTTACTCACTTACTAACACTTTGTGTGCTGTCCTTGTCTGTTGGCTGTTGGACTGTGTAAAAAGTATTTTCAACTTTTGGCCACATGCTTCATTTATCACAAATTCATTTATCATTTGTCGTCATACACACACACACACACAGTAGCAATGTGAATGCGAATTTGAATCGCAATGTGAGTATGCGTTTGAGTGTGTGTGTGTGTGTGTGTGTGTGTGTGTGTGTGAGTGTGTGTCCCAACACAGTAGCAGCAAAGGAAGTCGCCACGAACTAAGCCCTAAAAACTGAAAACTGGGAGGCAGACGAAGAAAAATGATAAAGCAACAGCCAAAGAGAAGCCAGGGACAAACGTGACACGGGGGGGGGGGGGGGGGGAGAGAGAGGGGAGAGGGGAAGAAGGCAAGGAGTATTCGCATAGCTCGATAAAAATGTTGGCGGAAAAGGCGCCCAATCCCAAGCCAGCAACTGCAGAGCATAAAATGAAAATACATTTAAAAATACAAAAAAAAAACAAGTAACAAGTAAAAAATAGAAAAATAGAAAAGAAAAGCAAACGAGAAAAAGAAAAGTTGACACAAAAATTGCTGAACTTTTTATACCCTTGTGGATCAATCGTAGGTTAACTGCATAGTAGAGTATTTGTAAGAGTTATCAGTTGAAATATACATATAAAGATTTTTATACGTAAGTTCTGCTTTCAAGGAATATGAGAGTAAAGGAACTTTTATGAACTCTAGTAAGTAGAACATTTATTTATTTATTTATTTATTTTTTATTATTTATTATTTATTTATTTATTATTTATTATTTATTATTTATTATTTATTATTTATTATTTACTAATTATTATTTATTATTTATATATTTATAATAGTTAAGATATCATTTAAATGAATACCAACTTATTTCTTGGTAGTGCACTGTTAGGTTTAGATATTGACATATTTATATATTTTGCATATTTACATACTTAATTTCATTAACTTTAGAGAGTTTTTATTAATATTTATTCTTGTGCAATTTGGCTAAACTTCCACTAATTAATATTATTACTTTTTATCATCATTATTATTATAATTACGACAACATGTTAAATATTGATTCAATCCTTTTTACAGCATTGTTTACTTTAATTTTAATTTAATGTGAATGAATTTGAATCAATGAATGAATTTATAAAAACTATAAGTTTTAATATCAAAATGAAACAATATGTATATATAAATTTCCAGCTATATATATATATATATATATATACTAGCGATCTCATATGCTAGTTACGAAAAAGCTGCCACAATTAATTATCAAAGCAATTAGTTTTTGAATTAGAGGCAACATTAAATGATGATTACTTGCGTAATGGTAATTAAAATATGCAATTACCGGTAATAAGTTTTTAATTCTCATTTAATTATGACCGCCAACATCTTTATAAAAATAAGTGTACTCCTCCATGCTTACTTGACTTGACGTGTGGCTAATACAAAAACGACTAAAAATATACAAGAAAAAGGTCAGGAAAAGCTTCGAAAACACAGTCGAAAAGTGGGCGAAAAAAAACAGAAAAACAGACGACAGAGAAGAAGAAAAAAGCCGAAATATATCCCAACGAAACGAAGCGAAAATAAAATTTCCAGCTAATGACAAAAATTTCCGGTTTCAACAGCAACAACAACAACGACAACGGCAACTGTTGTTGTTGTTGTGTTGGGCGCAGGAAGAGAGACAAGCGTATCAGCCAAAATAGAGGAAAAAACGCGGCCAAAACGCGCGCGACTAATGATAAACTTCGCATATCAAACGGGACAGCAACAAAAGTGAAAGTGCGCAATTTATGGCCTGACAGGAACTGCAAAATGAGGAGAGAGGGAAGATGAGGAGATAAAAGAGGGGGAAGGAAGGGATATAAAGATTTGAGGGGAGGTCTGACACACAAATCACGATTAAAAAACACAAGAGTCGCTAGCAAATCGCCTGAAAGTCGCGTCGACTGCAGTTGACACTCACACTCATACACTCACACTCATACACTCACACTCACACTCATACACTCACATGCCGACACTCACACATCATTAACAATTAATTGCTGATCAACTAAGATCCTCATTTCGTGCCTTAGGGAGTATTCAGTTATGGTTATTCATATTCATATAGCACTCATACATCATTTACCGTTTAAACTCCTTTTTCTCCAATTACAATCCTTGTTCAATACACTCAGGTGTATTCACAGCTGGCTATTCACATTTTCTCACACAACATTCACAGCTAATTAGTAAAGCTCGTCGAGTATGAAATTTTGAAAGCTTTTCCAGATACGATCCTCGATCCTCGTTGCCAGCTACTAGTTAAGAGTATTTGATTGAATCAAGTAATATACACTCGTCAAAAAAGGGACTAAGACTAAACTTCAAAAAAATAAAAGACATAGAGAGTACAGCTTTATAGAACGTATGATTATTTAGAATATTAAAATTTAAAATATATTTTTGGAAATATGGCTTTTATTTATAGATCAAAAAGACCACAAAAAAAGTTCAGAATTTAAAGGAATAAAACATAAAAAATATCAAAGACAACAATTTTAAACATAATATTCAACATCTTTTCAACTGAAAAGGAATTAATCTCATTTTCAAAATAAAAAGCTAAATTTTTTAGCTTTCTAATAACTAGTATTCTTTCATTATGAATCTATGATTTTCTTAGCTAAATATTCTTAGTTAAAGAATATTTTTGAGCAACAAGTATTCAAGATGAATATTTTTTCGATTTGAGAAGCTGATCTTTTTGTGAGTGTATTCATATTCGTGAGTATTCGTTTTGAAGTGAGTGAAAACCCTTTTTGCAATTTGGTTTGACGGCACATTTGTGGCATTGGATTGGAATGTTAAGTGCTTTGATGGCTGCTGGCAAAGGTGTTGCCCAAGGTGTTGCCCTCCTCCTTCAAACACCCTATAAAAAAGAGGAGTTGGGGAATACACACACACACACACACATACACAAAAAAAGAAAATAAAGAAACCATAACATAAAGCCAGAAAGCCAAACCAAACACAGTGCGAAATTTGATGAGGGGCGCGGCAGACACTTGAACTGAAGCGTGCAGCGCTAAATTCACGTAGGTAATAAGGTAATGGCAATGCTAATGGGTAATGGGTAATGGATAATGGATAATGGGTAATGGGCAATGGTTAATGGGCAATGGGCAACATTGGGTAATCCAGGCCAAACCAAAGCAAACCAAGTCAAGTCAAGTCATGCGTCTGCCACTTTTTTAAGTGGTTTTTTGGTTAAAATTGCTTTCATTTTGTGGCCAACATTCCGGGAATCGCAATGGTCGCAACTGGTCACAACTGCAGTCCAACTGGGTGCCGATCAAGGGGGAGGTGCCGGGTTAAATTGTTAGAAAGGGAGTGTGACTCAAAGAGTTAGAAAAGGGAGTGTGTGTACTTACTTTGGTTTGTGACTCAATAACCATTAAGTACTCGAATGACTAACCATATTCGTTGAATGTATTCGCGAACATACTCGAATCAATTAATTAATAAGAACTCCACATAACGCTCATAGAAATTCGATAAATATTAAAGTTCTTTCATTTGCAAGCTGTGAATCTATTCATGAGTACACTCACAGTATTCACAAGTGTATTCATAGTTTTTCACTAACTTTAAAGATTGTTAACTAATTTTATTCCTAAATAAGCTGTGAATCTATTCATGAGTGCACTCACAGTATTTACAAGAGTATTCATAGTTTTTCACTAACTTTAAAGATTCTTAACTAATTTTATTTCTAAATAAGCTGTGAATCTATTCATGAGTGCAATCACAGTATTTACAAGTGTATTCATAGTTTTCACAAGATTCTTAACTAATTTCATTCCTAAATAAGCTGTGAATATACTCATGAGTGTAATCATATTGTATATATATTTATAATTCTTTGAATGATTCGAATAAGCTGTGTGTACTCACATCAGTCATGAGTGTGCTTCACAAAATACATTCAAGCGCTATCAATCAATAAATACTGTTTTACACTAGTTGCAATCAATGAGTACTCATATGAATTTGTCCAACTGAAGTGCACTCACTTGGTGACAGACAGACAGCCAAGTAATTGGGCCATCCATTTCGGGTACTCATACTCATTCATTCGCAATTATTTGGCATATTCTGTTGGTTTCGGTTTAAATCAAAAGCAAACCAATTGCCATCGCATGAATCACATTGAATCAAGTTGTTCAATAACTTTTAGCCAAGCTTGACTTGGCATCGCTTTTTTGGCTTGGTCTTTGGTCTAGACAGTCTCAAGATGTTTGAGTGTGTGTCGAGTGGGTATTTTGAGTGTGTTTATAAATCTACAGATCTATGTATGTGTGTGTGTATAACATATGTATGTTTGTATGTAAATCAACGCACATTTTCCCACGTCGTTTCAACAAAAAAGCCAAAACTCATTTATCAGCGGCATTTCAACAACAAAAGCGGCCACATACAACAACCAACAGCGAACAACCAACAACAACAACTCAAACTACGCGTCAATGCACAAGAAATGAGCAGCATCATCATTTATAAGAGCATAGGCTCAACCTCAACATCTACATTCATATTCACATTAAGCACAGTCCATAGTCATCATCATATTCACTATATACATACATATATAAACTAATACTAATACACATACACATACACACATTCATACATATATATATATATATAGTTTGTATAAAACTTTAGATGTATGTAGTTGATGAGTTATAGTGCGCTATTTCGCTCAGGCGACATGCTTATTATCGGCTCCGGTTTTGGTGTTTTTTCTATACCTTACCAATTAAGTATTTGGAATTTGTTGAGGTAATTTGTAACTACACTAGTCGGCATATATGTATATTTTGACATAGCTTACATTTGACTTTTCTGTCTCTTTTGCTAAGTACCATTGTATTCCTAGATACCAAGGGGATACATTTTTCATTAAATTTTAAGTTCAAATTTCAAATTTATAAAATATATTCATATTTGAAGTTGATAAACAACATTTTGTCAAAATACTTATGCCATCTCTTGAATTCCTCTATTTTTAGTTTTAATTAATGAATATAATATGAAAATAAAAAATTGTTGTATTTATAATTTTATACATTATAATTAACTATAACATATTAAATTTATTTTCAGTTTTCTCTTCAAAATGAGAAAGAAGTGAAAAAGAAACTGAGGCATCGCCATGTCAAAATATATATGCCGACTAGTGTATATACATATATATTCTTCCTGACAACAAACTTTGCCCTTCCTCCTTCTATCCCAATTGTTTATTGACTTACTCTATGTGAACTTTCAACTTTCAGGGAAACAGTTTTTATAAAATTTCAACAAGCTGCCAGATTTCAATTCAGTTATTTGTATATCGGTATTGAATAGATTAGAGTTTATATGCATATGTAAATAAGGAGAAGATACCTCAAATTTATTTTTCATATATTTATAACTAAATTAGACAGAGCTTATTTAATAGATTTTTCACAAAATAGTTTTAAACAATTAGATTTCATCTACAAAAGAAAACTGAAACTTTACTATGCATCTTTCTTAGAAGAAAAGAGCATCGCATCTTCTCTATTCTCAAATATCTATTAAGAGTTGTTTTTTTTTTATATTGTTTGTTCTTCTGTTATTTGCCAATATTTATTGTGAACCAGACGCCATTTAATTTATGGCCGACATTTAATTGCAAATTTGTCCTTTCAAGATGAAATTGGCAGCCTAAAAAACATTGCATATTTCTTTATAGAACTTACCACACTGTACCACACACACACACAGACACACACATACACGTACATATAGTTAAAAGTAAGTATATATAGTATGTGTGTGTGGCTATATATTACATTTAATGACTACAAAACTGTCATTAGACACGGCGCATAAACTTCAACAACAACAGCAACAACAACAGCAAGAACAACAACAACAAGCACAACAACAGCAACAACAACAACCACAACAATAAGAGCAAACAGAGCGCATAGTTTTTTTTATACCTTCTTTTTTCTGTGTATTTTTTTCTCCCACTTTTTTTGAATATTTCATAATTTGTACAGCACTTGTGAGCGGCGAAAAAAGGAAGCAGCTATCGATAATCGATGGTCATCGATTTATGAGGCCCCCATTTAATTGATTTTACAACTTGACTCGCCTTGGAGTCGGGGAGTCGAGGAGTCGAGGGGAGTCTTTGACTTTGTGCCTACAACAACCACTTTGAAATTCAAATCATGAAAGTGTTAAGAAAGCGAACAGGCGGCAGTACATACTATAGACTATACTATATATATGTATATTGAAACCCTAGAGAACCGGACTCTAAACAGGTTCCGTCAGCGAACTGTGAAGAATTTTTAACCTGCCTGAAGAAGTCCGAGTGCGAGTCCGAGTCTCAGTCCGAGTCTCGATGGTGTGTAAAAAGGCAGCAAAAGAAACCAGTTCTCAATATAATAAAAACTAATTTATTTACTAGGTGTAGTAGGTACAAAACACACATATGTAAGTAGAAAATGACTGACAAAACCCGACGAGAGACACTGTGAACTGTGGAGTGGAAGGAAGGGAGTGAAGGGAGAAGTAAAAGAAAAGAACAAACTTAAAACTCACAACCTGAAGCATTGGGCGACAAACAGTTCGAGAAACTGCGTGTGTGGCTAATCAGAATCAAATTGATTTCAATTTGAATGGTTCGATGAGTAAAGTGCGTCGAGGAGGAGGAGGAGGAGGAAGGAGAAATCAGAGGGAAAAAAAGGCGGAAAAGTGAGAAAACCGATAAGCAAAGGGGCAACCAATTGTTTGTTGTTGTTGTTTGGACTATTTTAGAAAGAAATAAACTTATGTATATCTGATGCATATTTGCATAACATTTAACAAAACAAAACAGAGACAGACAGAGCGAGAAAGAGATAGAGATAGCGATAGCGGAAGGTAGGCAAAAAGTCAGTAGAGTTAGCGATAAATCATTTTGAACTGTAATACCGTAATTTATGCCACCGCATTTTGCAACAAGTTTCAGTTATTTAAAAATATATAATTCACATCGTGGTATGTAAATCACAAACTGACATTGTTATGGAAAATCAAGTGAAATTTCCATATAGTTAATTTGTTTAGGTCTTGGGTTAGAAAAACCATTTTCCATAACATGCACATGCTAATTGCCGTTGAGTTATAGAATGCATGTATGTATGTATGTATGTATGTATGTATGTATGTATGTATGTATGTATGTATGTATGTATGTATGTATGTATGTATGTATAAGTATTTATGTATAAGTATGTATGTATGTATAAGTATGTATGTATATCTTGTAATCGAGCAATAATTGAACTAATTTTTAGATACTTATGTTAAGAAATTGAGATGGAAATGATTAAAAAAGGAAAGAGTGGAAAGAAGAAAGTCATTTTGGAATATTTGCATTGCCAGCAAAAAAAAGAGGAATAGATCATGTTGCTTTGGCAACTCTGAGACTCGGAGACTCTGGGATTGGGATTGTTAAGTTGACTTTGGCATTCCCTAAGTGCTTGATGCACTCAGCAGCAGCTGCTGTCCTGACCCCCCCCCCCCCAACTCCCCAACGCAAAAGGTCAGCTTTGTGCTGACCATCAAGTGAACAACATCAACAACAACAACATCAACAACAACCACAACAACTACAACAAGACGTCCTCTTGAGTGATATGCAAATGTGAAAAGAAGATGGAAAAAAATGAACAAAAATTCCCAAGCCAAAGTCAACGATGATAAACAATAAGAAAAATGCTAAAAGCAGCACAATGATAGTTAAAGAGAGATAGCAAGAGAGATAGAGCAAGATGGCATGCTTATTTCTCAAATGAAATCACAAATAATTTGTTGTCTTTTCTTGCTTGGTATTTGAAATGATATCAAAAAATAAATAATTAATGATCAAGTTGCACAAAAAAATCTAAAGTCTCAAGCATTTTTCTACTTCGATTTCATTCAGCGAGAAAAATTCAACTACAAAACGTAGAAGAAGAGCTCTACCACAAAAACAACAAAATGCTAGAGATGCAAAGTTACGATAGAAAACTAAAGAAAAGAAATAAGGACAAGAAAGAAGCTGCAAAAAACAGCTGCGGGAAGCTGTGCAGAAGAGAGAGACTGCAAAGAGAGTGCGGAACGGACCACAAAAGTAACTTAAAGATACAAAATCTCAAGCTAAACATAACAACAACAAAAGGCAAAAGGAGAACGAACGAACGGATGTCAGAAGCGGACCATTTAACAGCAACAACAACAAACAACAGGCAGGCAGGCGAGCTTGACTGGCAGAGACCCTGCACCTATAGTTCTTATAGTTTAGGATAGTATGCAAAAGTACTTCAACTAAAAGTAAGATCTATTATATATGTTCTATATACTAACATACAGACACACTAATTTACAGCTAGAAATTGAAGCGCAAGAAAAAAGCTAAATATATTTTTTTGGCTTAGTTTCTGGCTTAAATTTAATTGGAACTCACGCTCTAAGTCATCTCAAAGACTCTGAGGATAAAAATGACCATTCTAATTTATTTTTCATATTTGCACTTCAGAGTTCCCAAAACGGTTCCCCAACAGTTATAAAAAAATTTTAAAATCACATTAGTCGTATTAAAATTTAAATATAATCCATATTAAATACAATATTTGAATTATATATTAATTCAATTTTCAAGAGTTTTCCCATTTAATCAAATCAATTACTTGGCAAATTTTATAGACTCCTTAAAGTTTTTAAAAAACTTTGTTTCAAGAACCACAAGCAATTTTAGTAAGATAGGAAGACAGAGTAAAATAATATAATATAATAATATAATAATAAATATAATAATAATAATAAATAATAAATAAATATTTGTTTAGATTTAGAGAAATTCACATGGCGTATACTTTATTGTTGAACAAACTGTATTTGTTTAACCAAATTGATTAGACCCTTTTTTGTTTTTTGAAGAACCGGGTCTAACAACAACGACACTGAGAATAAGAACGATAGCAACAACAACAACAACAACAACGAGAACAACAACAAGTTGAAGCGCAAACTTTTGGCGCTCACTTTTGCGCTCACTTTTGACGTGTGCTTAGCCACGGCCATTAGATAGACCCGCAGCAGCAACAACAACAACAACAAAGCGGCGCCAAAGATACTAAAAAAACAACACCAAACGAAGATACAAAGCGCCAACTGCCAACTGCCAACTTCCAACTACCAAACAACTGACAAGTAGCAACTGGGCACAAACTGGCAACTGGCAAACTGGTAAGTGGCAAATGGCGCCTCCCGTTGTTGTTGTTGTTGGTTGTTGGTTGTGACAACAGGTGGCAATTTTCTAAACAGAGACTCAAGATATCGGACCACCTGCCCACTGTCCACTTACCTTTGCTCTCTGCTGCTGCAAATGACTTTTTCTCACTCTCTCTCTCTTCCTCTCTCTCCCTCTTTCAGTTCCCTTTAGTAGTTCAAGTTACCTGCAATATGAAGCCAAAAGATAGAAAAAGCATCGATGCAAATTTAGTTTGAATTTTTTTGTTTTTTCTTTCTTAAAATAATATATAAGTATGCAAAAATGAAATATATACGACTTTAAATGTACGTAATTGTGTGGGAATATATTTAATATTTAAAAATATATATGTTAAGCTCTATGAAAAATATGTAAATTAATACACACACAGATATGATTTACCCCAAAATATTACCAAGTACTGATACGATTAAATTAAGCTAAGCTAAGTTTTTCTTGTATGCTAACTTAGTTTTTAACTATTTATAAGCTTGCCGTTATATAAATAAATAAATCATTAATTAAATGTCTTTATACGTGAATTTTTGATGATAGTAATAATCTATATTTTATAGAGACTTTAATGCACACAGTATTGGAAATTATTAATAAGATTATTTCATTACATTCTACATGGATATATATTTAGAAATAAAAATATATATATTTATATTTAAAGCACTATTCACATTAACAAATTATTTGAGTTAATTTATGAATATTTAATTTAACTAATTTCATTTGTTATGCTTATGGTTTTTTTTTATGTGGTTTTCTAATAATTTTAATTTTTTATTTATTTATTTTTTAGTCAGTTAAGTGTTGAAACTCTACCAAATTAATTGATATGGGCTTAAAAACTGAATATGTACAAGTTAATCAAATTAGATGGAGTTTTGACCAAGTCAATATGCTCCTCTCTATCTCTCTCTCCCTCTATACAGATACATATGTATGTATTCTTCCTTCTCACTTCACTGACTCACAAGAATTCGATTCGAAAATATTTCAATCTGTTTTGGGCGAATAGTTTCAGTTTCTCAATTGGGATGAGATGCTCCCCATTTGACCCATGACTTTTCAGCCAAAATAAAATCAAAAAAGAAAGCAAAAAAAAAAAGAAAGAAGAGGAAGAGGAAGAGGAAGAGGGAAAAAAACAACTTCAAGTTCAATTTCTTTGTTCGTGTTTTTAATCCATTTAAAAAATAAGACCAAAAAAAACTACAAAATAAAGTTGAAACTTTTGCTAGCCTTGCAGAAATTCCCAAACTTGTAGCGGCAAAAAAAGGCGAAAGAAAGCAAAAAGAAGCCACAATCGGAGAAAAGAAGAGAAAAAAGAGAAAGAAAGAAGAAGGCGGCCCAAAAGATACTCAATCGAATTAAAATGCATTCGAGTAGCAATGACACTGACACTGCCAAAAAGAGGGCGAGGAGGGGGTGTGAAGGGAAAGAGGGGAAAGAGGGGGGGGAGCAGATATACAGATACAAGATACGCAGGCAGCGACAACGACAGCGGCTTAAACTGTGGCAAAAGTTATTGTAACTTTGCCCGCAGCTGCGACGACAAAGTCGCTTGACAGTGGAGAGAGGGGAGAGGGGAGAGGAGAGAGGAGAGAGGGAAGAGGGAAAGGGAAAAGGGGAGGGAAAGAGAAGGCTGGAAGAAGCAAGAAGAGGGCGGGTACTATCATCAAGCCGGGGGCCGAGCTCAGACATGGACATGGATTTTGAATTGAGAGAAGAGAGAGCGGGAGGAGGAGAGCGAGAGGAGAAGAGGAGAGCGAGAGGAGGAGAGGAGAGCGAGAGGATAGGAGGATACTAACTGTAAGCAGAGGAGGACACGCGCCTACTGCCGACGCATTTCCTTTTTTTGTTCTGACCTCAATCGCTGTTGTTGTTGTTGTTGGTTTTGTGCCCAAATAAAAAATCGAGCAGACTTTCTTTGTTGTCATGTGACCCCACCCCTCTGTCCTGTTTTAGGGGGAGGGGGGCACCCTCCTGGTACAATTCGGCTGCCCTTTTCCGTGTTTTTAAAACATTTGCTGTTCCAGATCAAGACGCAGCTTCTTGGCCGCTTTACTTTGAACATTTTAACATTCGACGCGTTTTGTTTCGTTTCATATAAATTTACGTATTTTTTTTGTTGTTCTTTTTTTTGCGTTTTTTTGCTCTTGGCTTTACAAAGATGCTTTTAAATGATTAAACGCTGTGATTTCTTATGTTGCCAGGGCTGTCGAGCCACGGCACTTTATACAATTTACTTTTTTTATTACATTCAGTTTCAGTTCTTTTGTTTCTTCTGTTTTTTCTGTTTGCTGTTTTCTGTTTTCTTTTTGTCGCTGCGATTTCACATGGGTGACATTTTTTAAGCATACGCTTGATTCATTTTGCCAGCTGCCCAAATCATCATCATCATCATCATCATCGTGAACATAATCATAAAAATGTTAATAAGCGTTAGACATACATTTTTATATTGGCCATTTAGCTAATCGATAGATTTGTATTTGAATGCCTTTTTTTGTGGTCTGCTATAAGATATATAATCTATAATCGAAGAATTCATTTCAAATCCGACCACGAAATTAATTTAAAAGCAAATTTAACGCTTTGCTTACAAAAGCGTAACGAAATCTTCTTGGATTCGAAAAACAGTTAAAGTTAAACACAGCCCAAAATGACATTCATGGTTTTTGTGTGAAACTTGGTTTCTTTTCATCAACTTTCGTTCTTTTCAATTGGTTATGGCAATAAAACTTACTTAAGCTATTTAAATTGCGCTTGATTAAATAGTTTTTAAAAATAACTTTAAATATCACTCATTTATTTGTCATTTGTTAATCAAAGAAACTATTTCCAGAAGTAATTAATTTTCAATTGAATTAAGATATCTTTCAATTTACATTAATTTATACACTTTAAATATTTGTATATATTTATTATTATTGTAATACATTTTGTATACATTTATCTTCTCCCATTTACCGAAAGTTTAGATCAAGTTTATATTTGGTATATTCATGAACAGACTTCTATTCAAAAGTTTCATTAAATTGTATCTATAACAATTCATGCAAAAAGTTTGAGTTTGAAAGTTGAGAGCTCAAATTGTTTAAATTTAATAAATTACAATATATTTTATGTTGCATAACTTGTTCTGAGAATGACGAGCATTCAATTGAGAATGACACATTTGAGTCTTGTTAATATTTTTATTTCTCCATTGATGATTGCATAAAGTCATTGTTAAATGACTTTTTCTTATAAACAACTTAACAAAATGTCTATTTGTTTAACGGGCGCGTTTCAAGTTTCATCAAGAGAAAAGATAAGAAATGGAAGGGGAAGGGGGAAGGGGAGGGGAGGGAGAGGGAATGATCCATTTGCTTGTCATTCAATGCGACATTGACATTTATTTAACTTTAGCGACCGCAGATGCGCGTTGCCAACTTACTTGATGACAAACGCGTATTATGCCATCAAAATAGAAAATACAATACAAATAACAACAACAAACAACAACAACAATAACAATAAGAAGGGAAAATTCTTGGTCAAGTGTCTGGCAGTGAATTGGCACAAAAAAAATGAAAAACGACCCAAAGAAAAAGACAATTGCTAAACTCTCACATATTCTGGAGAGGAAAGATGACAAAACTCTTTTGTGGGCAGCCAAGCATGGAGGGAGAGGAAGGAGGAGGAGAAGGAGGAGGCCACCAAACAATTTGTCGAGCCTTTTTGCAGTCAAAAAAAGATAAAAATTCAACTGTTATCAACTGCAGCAATCAAAGCAACTCACTTCATTTTTTTCCTCTAATCTGTTCCTCTTTATTATTTCAAATCATGGAAGAAAATCATTTGAAATGTTGAAATGTTCCTGCTTGTAATAAGCCAAGTGCGCTCAATTAAAAGGATAAACAGGATTGGCAGCCAACTGCCAATTGGCAAACAACAAATACTTTACTCTCTCTTTTATTTATTATTTACTATTGCTTGTTTCCCCTTTTAGCCGTAAAGTGAGCATTTTCCTTTGGGCCAACTGCTTGCAATGTCTTTTCCTTCAACTTGACAATTCTTCCTTCCACAATTTCCAATTGAACACAGAACATTGAAAAACAAGAAGACGACATATTTCTTATCATACGATTTCCATAAATACAATCGTAACTATGAAGTACTTGGGTCAATTTCTTGACCAAATTTAATGTGATAGCGTACACTGATTGGAAAAAGATTCTAAAACCAAGATTTTGGTTTTAAAACAATTTCTGGTATGCTAAAATACCTACTTATATTTTCTGCACAGAAAAATAGCTGTTAGTTTGAATAATGTGGTCTTATAATGGTCTAGTTTTAAGAACAAATAATTTAAGATTTGAGATTTTTATACTCATATTAAGAACAATCTTTCTTTTAGATGAAAATTCTTAGTTTTAGCAAATTTGTGTTAAAATAGTCTTATTTTAAGACTAAATTATTTAATATGATTATTTTTGACTTTAGAATTTGGTTTTTCCATCACTGTATTTATTTTTAAATAGATAATAACTTGGTTTTATTTTAGTTTCTCTAAAAAACGGAGACAACAAATGCAAATGATATTTCTAATTGTTATACAACAATTTCAGCTAGTCGGATAGACCCTTCAGAGTAAGTGTATTCTTAAAGTGGTAGCGCTTTTAATTCTTCATCAAACGGCATAAATAGAAATTTTTTTTTAGTTTGTTGTAATAAAAGTTGTATAAACAGTCGTTAGTCGTTAAGCGGAAGGAAAAGAAAAAGTACAAAAAAAAAACAACAAGAAACAAGAGAGAAAAAAACAGAAATATCAACTGAAAAGAAGTTAAATTGCAGCTGAAATTGAGCCCACCGAAGAGAAGGAGGAGAAGGGGGAGGGGGAGGATATGCTGTTAGACTGAAATATAATCATCGTTGATAGCTAATGAGCAACAAAGTTTTCGGACAAGAAAAGATAAAGTCATAGTAATTGGAAATCTCAATTGAGATTTGAGATATATATTTCTGAAACTGTTTTTCAAGCAACGGAAACAATCAAATGATGAGAAATAAAGTCGATAACATTTGAAAAACGCTTAACAAATCATTAAAAAAAAGATGGCAAAAAGTCGAACAACAAACGAGGAAGTAAGTAAACAAATCATGAGAACTGAATGAACTATAGAAACTAACGATAACAGAAAGTAACTGCATGTGAGAAGAAGAAGAGAGAGATTTGAAATAATTGGAATAGATTTTGAAAGCAATTCCAATGGTCCAATTTGATTTTTAGTTTAGTTTAATTTTAGCTGGCAGCAATTATTGTAATTTTTACACATCCTTTGTCAAAATAACCAAGACTATCTAAAGGAGTAGAAGAAATACAAAATTTTTATGGATACTAAGTGAGAAATTATGTTTTAACACTGATCTTAACTCGCTAATTTGGACGAAAACTAACATGTTTAAGAAGCTGCAAATTTACTGAAAAAAACCCCGAGTTTCTTTTATGTAATAATTTGATAAATAAGCTGAACCCTATTCTATATATTAAACATATACCATGTATCTATTATATTTCAATTTGAACTCTTTTGTTAAATATATTTAATCTCAGTTATAAAAACCGCAACGAATTCAAACCAAAAACCAAACCGAACCTGAACCCGAACCCGAGTTCGTAGCGAACAAAACCGCATTATGTGATACTAAAATTGAACGTTTTTTTTTAGTGGCACTTGAAATGCAGCGACTCATTAAGAGTCCCCCAAAGTCCCTCTCTCTCTCTCTCTCTCTCACACACACACACACATACGCATGAGGGCACTTTACAATGTCAAACGATTCCCACTACCACACATTCCCCTTTCCTTCACAGCTTCCTTCCTTCATCCTCCTTCACCTTCCCCCTCCTTTTGCCTTTTGCTAACAGAGAGAAACATTAAAATGTCATGCACTTGGCGCGGCTAAAAACTAAAACCAATTTTCCAATGCGACGCTGTGTTGCGAAAATTGCCAAAAACACAGTTAAAAACTGTTTATTTGTGTGTGTGTGACAGAGACAGAGATAGAGAGTTTTATTAGCCTGACGCTCAATTACAGTGCATACGATATAGTTGCTGTCCTTGTTCTTCTTGTTGTTGTTGCTTTAAACAGGGTGCAGCACGAAACCACGAAACAGCAGCAAGCATAACAATAACAACAACAAAAACTGAAACTACCAACAACAACAATGATATATTGTAATGACAATATGATAATACCGATCGCCACACACACACAGACTCACACTCTCACAGCGTGAGAGCGCTTAGAAGAGAGAGTACATTTAAAGAGTAAGGGGGAGAGAGGGAGATAGAGTGCAAGGGAGAGAGAGAGTAACAGGCACAGGTAACTGCGGTTCAGTTGCTCTTGTTCTTCTTCTCGCTTCGTGCCTTTTGCCTTTTGCCCACGCAAAGTGAATGAGCCGCAACAACAACAGTTAGAAATTGCATTTTTACTTTATTCATTACCTTTTTGTTTTTCGTTTTGTGCGTGCGTTTTCCTTTTTATTTTTTGTTTGTTTGTTTATTTCTTGCACTTTTTCTTGAATTTATTCTCTCTTTTTCTTATTTTTGTGTTGTCTGCAGCTTTTGTTTGTGTTTTTGTAATTCACAGCTTTGGCATATGTTGTATTTGCATTTGACTCTTTGCTTCTTATTTTTTTTCGCTTTTCTCTTTGCCTTTACTTTGACTTTTCGACTTTTGATTTGTTGCACTTCCTTTTTGTTTAGCACTTTTCAATTTCATTTATGGAACACACACCAGAAAAAAATTTTGGATCTATGCAATAACCGATTACTCGATCCCGTTTCCCGATACCGATTCCGATTCCAAATCTGCCGTTTCCCGATCTGCCTGCGATCCTTAAAAATGCGCGTGGGAGTCAAAACACACACACACTCACACACCATACACACTCACACACAAACCGACGCACGGTCGAGCGGACGGTCCGAAAATGTGTAAATAAATAAATTTGTATGTAGGCAATCCAAGAAAAAATATAAAAGAAGGCGTCGCGAGTGGCAGAATAACCGGTTTACATTTATACGGAGCAGCGTGTGGAGGAGCGACCGGCATTTACAATTGCACCGAAATTGTCGAATTTTGTTTCGTTTATGAAACGTTTTTGTGTGAATCTCAAATATGTTTCAACCGCACCGTCCGTTACACACGTCCGCCTCGTTCGGCTTTGCTTTTGCTTCTGTTCGTGTCAAGTTAACATTTCATGTTAACGCGCTGCTTGCGCTGTAATGCCACTGTTACTAGCATCAAGTGTGTTGCAATCCAACGTGGTGGCTCTGTTAACGCACTGTTGTGCTCACAACGACGCGACGTGCGTTCGAGTTCGCTGTGGAACGTATGTGGATGTCGAACCTTGTATGTTGTGTAGAGCAAATCAAATATGCTGTTAAACTAAATGTTAATTTAATTATTTAAACACATTAAATTACGAAAGTAAAGAAGGAAGAATTTTTAAGGAAATGCTATCTCTTACTCTCTCTGTCTTTCTCTAACTGACTCTTTTCCCACTGTCGTTAGGAGGGAGTTCGAGTTGTTTGTGGGCGCCGTGTTGCAACTTGCGACTGAAAGAAAGGCCAACACTGAACCGGTTCAGCAGGATGCAGGCCGTCAAAGAGAGCAAGAGACAGACCGAGACCCATAAAGAGATAAGAAAAGAGAGAGAAAGAGAGAGAGAGATGAAGACTGCAAAATGTGTTACCAAAACAAAAGACGAAATTATAGCAACAACAACAACAAATGCAACTACCAAGCACAGAGTTCTTTTAATTTTTATTCGGGTTTTCAAACGTGAAGTAACCAGGCAACAATTTTTGCTCTGCTCTAGCAGCGAAATGGCAACGCTGCTGGAAAAACCGGTTCACAGCGCAGGAATGTACAAAATACCAAAAACAACAACGATAACAACAACAACAGCAACACAAACAACAACAACAAGAGCAATGCAATGCAATGCAATGAACTAAACCGAAAAAAAAGAAAGAAAGAAAAAAATGGACAAACAAAGAAACAAACAAAAATCAAAGAGTTTTGCAAAACTCGCAACTGGAAGTTGTAACTGGAAAACGGGTATGAGAGATGTGGAATCTGGATGTTGGGACCTAAGTGGCTGCTGTTCGTGTTGCTGTTGCTGTGTTGCAGTTGCTGCTGTTGTTGTTGCAGTTGCTATTGTTGTTGTTGCCTAAATGACATAAATCTGCGTGGCAAACAAAAGACTTAAGCGACGAACGTGGCAGCAGCAGCAGCAGCAGCATGTTTGCAAGGCTGCAACTGGATTACTGTTACACGAGGCCAGGTTAAGTGGCAACTGCCAGCTTCCAACTTCCAACTACCAACTACCAAAATAACCACACTGCTAACTGGCAACCATAACGGTACAAACAAAGGGGGATTGAGGCACAACTATCCAAGCAACAAAAGGGTCAGCTAAAAACTGCTTTAAAATATGTTTATTGATTATCTAGTATATTTTCAATATTAATATTTATTTTTGGGAAAAATTGCATAAAAGAATATTGTTATATGTTAATAAATCAACATTTGATATACTTATTTTAAATAAAATAGGATAATACTTTTTAATACCAAGCATTATACGGAAAAAATACTTTGGAAATTTAAATTAACAATAAAACATGTATAATGTTAATTAAAACACACATAAATTAAAATAGTAAAGGTTTTTATTATTAATAAAACGCAATTTAGGGAACTATTTTCTAGAAATTGTTAGAAAATCAAATCAAATGAAAATCAACGAACTTTTTCACAATTATTTAACACATATTTTAGTGCTTTTTGAGTGGAAAATGGGAAGATTTCCCTTTTATAAAAATTCTAAAGTCCAAGTGTGGAAATTTGTTAAAATACTAATATATAATTTTCTTATGGTTTTCGTTCGGTTGTTCTCGAAAGATCGCTTCAAAATTACCTTGGTTCATATTACAAAAGAAAAAAAGACACAGTACTAAGAGTCTTGGACAGAACTGGAGATAAGATCAGCATTGAGTTCCTAGCATTTTCAGCTGATCGACCCTGAGCTGTTCCTCTTACTATTTTAGCTCGAATAGATCTTCAGCATTTGTTTTGTTCTCTTGCATTTTATATGACAAACGAACTTTGAACTTTTTTGTTTTTATTTTGTATATTTTTTCTCTTATTCGATTCGTTTTGCTGCCTAGATTGGGTTTCTTATTATTGTTGCAGTTGCTGCTGTCTTTCCGCTGCTTAGAAACCGCACAATAAAACACTCGACCAGCAAAAATTTGACCCAAAAAAAAAAGTACGATGCAAAAAAAAACAGAAACAATAAACATTTTCTTGGGGTGCTGCGAAAATTATGCAAAGCGCAGACAAATGCGCAAATTTGAAAAATGCCAACAGCAAACAATGTGAATGAGAAAATGACAACAACAACAAAAACAACAACAACAATGGTAGCAGCTGCACTTTTTGGAAAACTTACTGTCAATTCCCTCACACCCCAATCCACATCCCCCCCCCCCCTCCGGAAGTGCGGGCGTTACTGGCGTCTAAAAGTCATTGAAGAAAAAGAAACAATTTAAAGCAGAAACAAAAACAATATATTCTATATAAATTATTTATAGTAACTGTAAATACCCTTAAGCTGCATATTCAGCATAAATGTAATATTTCAGCTGGAAATTATTAATATTTCGTGTGTCTAAAAGTTGTTGTCTAAACGTTTTTAGGCACGGTTAAAACGAGTGGGCGCCGTTAAATAAATTACTTAATTCTTAAGAAACAATTTGGTTATTTTACTCAAATTTTTTAAACAGTTTTTAAGGGTTGCCAAAAGCAACAATTGCCATCAAAAATATTTGAATATTTGGATTTTTTAGCAACATTCTTCAAATTTTAAATCTCGAGCATTTATTTTGACGAATTTAGTAAAAGACTATTCCTTGAATTTGAAACTAAATAGTTCAATTTTTTTTTGTAAAATCTAAAAATATCGAAAACAGACTTTAAACTTGCATAACTTTGTCAAAACTCTACCGATTTTTAAGTGGCATATAATTTTAATCATAATTTGTTCTGTAAAATAGTTCTACATTTACAAGTATTTTGTTTTTGAAAAGAATCCCAAATTCTTAAAACTATTGATAAGGGGATGTTTTAAAAACTTACATTTAATAAATAAAATGCGCTTTTAAAGATATTTTATTTGATTTATTGTTATAAGTTTTTATTTAAGTATTTTATTTTAAGAAGTATTTAATATGCAAAGCTGATTGAATAACAATATAAATGCACATTAAATTGTAGTTTGTCAGATAAATCTATTGAAGTATTATATTAAGTAGTATTTAGTATATGAGCATAGTTCATATATCATATAGCTTATATGTGCTTTTATCTTTGCTTTATCCGAAACAGACTTTTTAATCCATCCCATCAAAATGAATGCATAATAATTTATGTAAAATTATTGCTTGATTGTCGCACACATTGGCTAATAGCTAATATGCTTGACCAGCTCATAGGCTCAAAGATAGAAGAAAAAACCCAAAAATAATAATAAATAAAAACCAAATCCGAAAATTATTGTTTGGGGCCGTAAACAAATCGAAACGCGGCCGGCGCTCCAAAACTTGCTAATGGGCTACAAACTCGGTGCGGGCGGGCCGACAAAAAAGGGCGTTGCTGTTGTTGTTGTTGCTGCTGTTGTTGTTGTTGTTGTAGTTGTTAAACAAATATTACTCATGGCCGGGTCTGAAGTGAAACTGGCCTGAGTTTTTGGCCTGGCCGTGTGTTTTGGCCTGGTCATGTTGTAAGCATTGCTAACACCCAAGAACAACGTGACGACGAGCGAACCGAACCGAAACCAAACTGAACCCCAAAAAAAAAAAAAAATTTAAAAAAAATATCACAAAAAAAACTAAGAAAACTGAGAGAACTGAGAAAACGCGTCGAAAACGCAGTCGCAGCCGTTTTGACTGATTGTCACGGCACGATAATGAAATAAGCTTGTTGTCGTTGTTGTTGCTGTTGTTGTTGTTGTTGTTGTTGTTGGTGTTGTCGTTGTTGTGGCAGTTGCAGTTGCCGTTGCTGAAGTATTGAGGTTGCATATGATCCAGGCAAGGGAGAAGGAGGTAGAGTTATATAGAAGGTGCATACAGTGGCAAACAAAAGTCTGCACTCTTCCAACTACGGATAACTAGCGATGTTTTAACACCATTTTTATATAGTTTTGATTCATTTAAACTCAAATTGTAATCAGATACAATTTAATAGTAAGATTTCAAATAAGCTATTCACTTTAGTTGGAAAATGTATAGTTTTTCTTATTCGATATCGATATCGAAGTCTTGTGAATAATAGCTACTAAAGAGAATAAACAATGAAGTTTACACAAATCTGTAAATAATTATTAATAAATTAATGAATAATAAATAAATTATTCTTACAATTATTATTTATACAACAAAATTAAATATAATTATACACATAATATATATAATACAAATAATATGCTTTCAACAATTCAAATGTTGAATAAACTTAAACAGTGTTCATTAAACATACATAACTCAAGTATATTTATGTATAATAAACACTGTTTATGTATTTAACATTTGTTTTGTTATTTATATTTTACCAAATTGTTTTCTACAGTCAAAAGATCGTTTAAAAGTATGTGGATGTTTTTGCGTTAACAGATGTAAAAATGCATTAAGCTACGGTGGAGCAAGCTCGACAGTAGGAGACCCTGTACTTTTTGAGTGAAAAGCGATCACTACAGATTGTTTCAGTTTCAAAAAATTTCCAAAGAAGACGGACAGACAGACAGACGGACATGGCTTTATCGACTCGGCTGTTGATGCTGATCAAGAATATATATACTTTATGGGGTCTGCCACGCCTCCTTCTGTCTGTTACGCACATTTTTTTTGCACAAACGTAATAGACCCTTTTGTACTTTTTTAAAGTACAGGGTCTACAAATTAAATGTAAAATAATACTACATGCTTACTTTATAAAATTGGCTGCTGGATTTCCGAATGGCTGTGAATGTAGACTTTGGTTTGCCACTGTATGTATGGCATAGTTCTTGTTGTTGTTGTTGTTGTTGTTGCTGCTGTTACTGTTGTTGTTGTTGTGGCAAATGCGGCGTGCAACGTGCAACAACGCGCCGCATTCCTTTTGTCAAACGACTCCAACTTCGATCCGACTTCTCACTGGGATCTTTAGAATGCCAACAACGCAGGTTTTTTCTTATTTTTATAAAACCTCTCCACATCCACATGCACATACATATTCACATGCGCATGCGCAAAATGTTTGCATCATCGTCATCATCATTCCCATTCTCATCATCATCATCATTCTCAAGTCCAAAGCGGCGACTGCAGAACAACAAAAAAAAGACGACAACCACTAAAAAATAAAGAACGTATCATAATCATATTATTTATGATTGTATTTGTTTTCAGACGCCGCTGCAAAAGGGAGTAGACAGGGGCAACGACAGAGGGGTAGGGGGAGGAGGAGGGGGTGAGGAAACGGTCAACAGTTTTGGAGACGTGGAGACATTGCCACGTCTCAACGTAATTGCCGTTTTGTGGCTTGGTCAGGCAGGCTTTTGTGCTCCACTCAGTTTACCACACATTTCTGAATCTGCACCGCACCACACTCCTTGCCACTCCACACTCTCTCTGCCACCGCACTCGACTCCACTTCAACTGAGCACAAAAGAAAAGCAGCATTAAAAAAAAAACAAAAAAAACAACAAAAACAAAAGAGGAGCATGTGTTTTTGCCATTTTCAAGGGCACTTTGTACGACTGCCACAGGCTATGCCAGTAGCACAGTGGTAACATGGTCATAAAGAAAACTCCAACATTTAAAAAAGTTATATAAATTAACGATTAATAAATGTGCTTATAAATACTAAATAATGTTGGAATATTCTAATATTTTTAATTATAATTAGTTCCTATTCGAATTTTATATTAATCGCAAGTAACTCTGAAAGTTGCACAGTGAAAAGGTATTATGAACGTTTTAAAAGGGATTTATGTTATCTTATTATAGATTTTAATTATTATTTCCATTACAGTTATAACTAAGATCTATTAATATTGTATATTAATAACTAATCAATAACATAATCAGAATCAGCAATCTATGACTATCTTAAGATTTATAGTTGCCAGTTAGTATTGAAATAACTTTAAACATTAAAATTACATTTACAACTAAGATCTATTTCTATATTAAGAAAATGTATTTTCATTCGACAAATTTATTTAGGTATTGCTAAAAGCACTTTAGTAAGACTTTAAAAAAAAACTTGACTCTGAATGAAATTAAAAGCAAGGTTTATAGAAATTATTTAGTAGTAAAAACTAAAGATTTAACAATTTTTATCTTTACAATTTCAAACCTTTTGTGGATCCTTTAAAATTAAAAATATTAACTTTAGATACTTTAAGACCTTACAGATTTTCAGTTTATTGTCTCTTAGAAGAGAGTAAGCTTTCTGTTTTTAAAAGTTAACTTAACATTAAGATAATTTAAGTCACAAATAGTTCCATGACAAATAAAAGCTGAGAGCGAATAATATTAATAATATTATTTTTGTTTTTTGGAAATATTTCAAATTGAATTCATAATAAGTTTATGAGTGAGTTTCATAACCTTTCGTTAGATTATATTTCTATGTAACTCTGATAAAAAAAATATCTTGCAACTACATTTCACTCCCAAAAACTGATCGTATACCACTGTGCAACTATGAAGTCCATGATACCGAATGCTGAATCGCTTATCGGTAGTCCTATGAATCATTTGCCAACTGCTTTGACTGCTTTTGAGTGTTTTTGATTGTTGTTATTTTGCTTCATTTGTTTGCTTTTTTTCTTAATTTTTTTTGATTTCCATTTCGATTTCGATTTCAATTCAAATTCAGCTGCAGATTTTGGGTGTAAATAGTCTTCGTCATTTTTATTTTTTTGGTTGCTGGAGCTGCTGCACTTTCAAAATTTGTAATTGTGAATGTCTGTGGGTGTGAATAAGTGCATTTAATACAAGTAGTTGGTTAGTGAATGAATGAATGAATGCAGACAATAATTTCAAGCTGAGCAGAATGTATCTTTGAGATACTCGCAACAAAATGATCGTAGATGAGCGGCCAACTTCAAAAAAAAAGCATTTGCCCTTTAAAGCCAGGCAAATGGAATGTGGCAACAAGAATAGGGAGGCATGAGGCGAATGGGGAGGGGGAGGGGGTGGCAGGGCAGTTATAGTTATGCAAATATGCCAGAGCGATAACGGTCGTTCCATGGCCAAGAAACTGGCCAAGACAAGGCCAGGTATCCAGGTTGGGCAAGGAAGCAGGCAGAGGGAAATGAGATGGAAATGCTGAAGTAGTGGTAAGATCGGTGAGGGAAGAGGGGCGGGGCGGGGCGGGGCGGGGGGAGAGAGGGGAGGTCAGGTCATAGTTGTGTATTTGCCTTCGCTTTGCTTACAATTCATTTCATTCGCCGCATAGATTGAAGGCCAGAGCCAATGCACAGATAACGCTCCAACCTCAGCTTCAGCTTCAGCTTCAACTTCAACTTTAGTTTCAACTTCAACTTCGTCTCCCGTTTCAAGTCTACAACTGGTAACTGGCAACTGGCCGCTTTTGACCGTGGTCAAAATCTGCTGATGGCATCACGCTGTTCACAGCAGCAGCCGAACAACAACAACAACAACAACATCAACGAGACCAACAACAACAACAACAAAGCACATTGCAATGCCAACAAATATTCAAACACGCCAACGACAAAAGCGTTTTCACTCCTAAACATCAAAGTTCGACTTTGAATTTAAAATTCAAAACAATTTTGTAATTTGTGTATCCAAAATGTAAGAAATAAATTTCAATGAATTGCAACAAATGCATTCACTTGCACCATTCAGTTCCATTCATATGATTCACTTCCGTTCACCTGAAATATTCCTTTGAAAAAGAAACTACTATAATTACTAGCATATCTAAAACTAAAAATATATATTTAATATAAAAAATTATATACTTCAAATTAATATTTCAACTTTGATTCTGGTAAGAGCTTTCGATTTGTAATTATATATAATTTATAATTATTTATAATATAATTAAATTTATAATTATTTATATATAAATCTATTTAAATATATACAACTTTCTTTTTCTCTACTCACTAACTAATCATTGTGGAGCTCAAATCATTAGAGCTAAGAGGCTAAAATTTGTACACAACATAGTTGAGGAAGTTTCATACTGTTCGTATATGGTAGATAAATAAATAAATATTGCATATGAATGATATATTAAAAATATATTAAACTTCAACTATGATTCTGGTAAGAGGTAAAGATTTATAATTATATGTAATTCAAAAATTTATTTAAATATATAAAACTTGTTTTCTTTACTCACAAATTTCTTACTGTTCATATATGGTTGATAAATTGGTAAGTTAATGTAGCATATGAATGATATTTTAAATATAAATATATTAAGTTTACATATTGTGACTAGTGCACTGATTTGTAAGGGAGATAGGAAGATATATATTATTAAATAGAAAAGAAGGTACAATAAAAAAAGTGATCTGGGCAACAAGATTTCGAGTACCTGTTGCTGCCACAACGGCGACTGTGGCAAGAACACGTCGCATATCGCATCAGGTGGCATCAACACTTGTGGCTGCCATTTCCGTTGCACTGACAGACTAAACGATCTGTGAATGTGTGACGGCGGGGCCAACGCCCAACTGAATGCTCACTGAGTGTGAGTGTGAGTGAGTGTGAGTGTATTCACATATTCACGTACTTTAATACAGACATGTACAAAACATGCATATACACAAACTATTTATAAATTCAAATTTCGTTCTCAAACTAACAAACTCTGACTCTGACTATGACTCTTGTACTTCGTGTGCTGTTTACACGTTCACACCACCAACAACAACAACAACAACAACAACAACAACAACAACAACAACAACAACAACAGTAACAATAATAACAACAACTTATAACAACAATAACACTAAAGAAATTGTCAGTGGCCGCTTTTGTCATTAGTTTGTTGTTTCAATTATGTCTCTGTCTCTGTCTCTTGTTTTGTTTTGCTTCGCTTTGTTTTATTATTGCTTTTTTACTGCCATTCACTAAATTTAGTCACAGTCATTTTGTGGAGCACTTGTTAAATGACAACAGCTCAGAAAATCCCCTTCCCCTTCCCCATTCCCCATATGAGATGGAGTGAAGGGGTGATAAATGAAGCAGCTGCTTATAAGGCATTTATCGTTGCTCGTTGAAAACTGACAAAGCAATAACCGATAAATGATTAGTGCCAGATCATTATGGTATGGTATGGCTATAACATAATATTCGATTGACCAATAACAGGATACCAATACTGTATCCCTGTATTCTCCCAATACCATATTCTTCTTACCATTAGTCTGTTTGACATATGACTTGATGAGCTTTTCTATTATTTAATGAAGGAAAATACCATAGACTTTTTATATAAATTGCAATTTTTATTAATCATTTCACATTAATCAATTAAAATGGTAATTTGAAAGAAAATTCAGGCAAAAAAAAATTAATTCGACTCACTGAAAGAATATAAACCTATTTGTCCTGATTAACTGACTTTATCGACCCAAACATCATCGTGGAGACCATATGGAAGGAGGAAGGACCATATGGAAGGAACTCAGCTGCAAAATAGTTCGACGTTTGGCGAAATTCCAACAGAAAGGTGCTCAAATTTCGGGTTAAAGTTTAAAAGTGCTTCTTTTTTTAAACTATGGGAAAAAAAATACGAGAAAAAGTCATCTTGGATTCTGATTGTACAGGTGACTTGTACATATACTCGATTATTTGTAAATTATTATTACAGTGTCTTTAGTTGGAGGCTATGTCTAAACAATCGTGAAATGCAGCTTACGCAAAATCAAAATGGATTACAACTCATTGGTGCCGTCTTCCACTTCAAGACAAACAAAAAAAAAACCGAAAGAAAAACAACCTTCAAGCCAAGTAAAAAGAAAAATAATACAAAACAAAAAAAGAAGAACAAATCTAAGTAGAAAGACGATTTAAAAAAAAAACCATCCAAAACGTAACCAAAGAGAGAGAAGAAATCGAAAAAACAAACGGTAATTTAAATTTTTACAGTTTCAGGAGTCGCAAAACCATAGAGTTACCAATCAGGTGAGCATAAAATAAATAAAATGTAATGGAATAAATGTAATAATATTTATTGTATTATCGTCCATTATTATTTCAGGAATGTATATTAATATAGTTCATTCGCATCTTGTGGCAGTTTGCACTGAATCGCAGTTCGCTCGGGTTCGCAGTTCGCACTTAATCGCGTGTCCTCATCTCGAATCGCTTAAAAAACTACATAAAATTGGCCGAAAAAAAAAACGAAAGAAAAAACCATTCAAAACAAGTAAAAAGAAAAATAATACAAAACAAAAAAAGGAGAACAAGTATAAAGAGGAGAACAAGTATAAAGACGACTTAAAAAAAAAACTATCCAAAACATAGCCAAAAAGAAGAGAAGAAATCCAAACAAAAAGACGATTTCGTAATATTCGCTTTTACAGTTTCAGGAATCGTAAAACCATAAAGTTACCAATCAGGTGCGCATCCTGATGGCATAAGCCGCTTGGACAAAGTAATCGATATACAAGTCAAACAAGCATAAAAACAAATCAAAAAAGCTTTATATCAAAATTAAATCAGACCAAAAAGTAAAAAAAAAGTTAATAAAATGAAAAATTATCCAAAAAAAACAAGAAAAAAACAACCTCGAAAAAAAAAACAAAAAAAGAAACCAACCAGCACTTGAACCCCTTTTTCAAGTGCCAATGTTTTGTAGAATATTTTCAGGTACTAACCAAGTCCAAGCTAAAACAGTTTGGGCATTGTAAGACAAAGACTAAAAAACAGAATTATAAAGTAGGCTACACTTTTTGCGTACCGTTACATATTTGTTAGAAAATCTAAATCTATTCTTGACAACTGAATCAACAAGGATACACGGTTCGAATCCCCGTGTTGTCAGTCAGATATATTTTTAAATTACTTTTTAAATAGTTTTTTTTAAGCTTGGTTAAATTTTTCGTTGTTGCTGTTTTCAAAACATCGCGCAGAGGGAATATACAGTATCCGCTATCTTATGAAAGATGGTACTTTAAATGATTTAATACTAGGAGTCTTCAATTTAACAAATATGCGTGGAAAAACTCATAGTTTACATTGGAAATAACAGGGAACCAATCAATATGCACTCTAAACTGTAAATAACAAATTATTTCTACAATGCACTGTTTACAGTGTAACATAGTTATTGAAAAGATATTGAATGCTGAAGCTGACGTATCGTTTAGTTGTTTTAAGTTTATCTGGGATTAAGATGCTCAATGTGCAATTCTTCTGATATATTTATTATAAGTTTAGCATGGAAGTTGTCGCTTGTTGTGGGTTGTTTAGGATATCGTTGTTGTGGGCGTGTGCCTTGAGGGGCGGCCCACACACATTGCCACACGATGCCCTGCCCCAAAAGTTGGCAAATAAAAGATGAAAATTGTGGTTAAAGAACTATACGTATGTCACGTGGTTTTTTTAATGCCAGGCCGTGCCCCACAGACGCCCTAGTATCCGCCTCCAGTCTTGACTCTCTCTCAAATCTCTCAAGTCTCGACTCTGACTCTGTTCGCTGAGTGACTTCGGTGGCAGTTTGTCGTGGCTGCCGCTGTCAATTAAGTCAAATATGATCGAGTGTGCGGCGTCATAAATCTCATACGACTGTCAAATTTAGACAACTGCAACAGCAACAGCAACAGCGAATGCAACTGCAACTGCAACTGCAACACCAACTACAACAACAGCAACAGCAACTGTAATATCCAACTATGGGCACAATTGTTGCTACCACAATATCTGCACCCGCTCGCCGCGGTGGGGCAAGAGTTGTGCTTGCAACTGCCGCACTGGTTGCAATTAAGCGACGCTGTGGCAATTGGCATAATCAAGCAACCAAGTGGCAGTTAAGGAGACCCAAAGGCTGTTCCTAATGGGAATTTCGATGCGAGTATCTAATTAAACAGATTGTCCAGCTATATAGCTTTTGCTTCCGAATCCCAACTCTCGACTCCCAATTCCCCATCAACACCCATCTCTCTCACTCTCTCACTCTCTCACCCACTCTCTCGACTCCCGAGTCTCGTTTCCCTCTCTGGTTCCCAGCTCTGGTTTTCCTTCATTGGACTGTTGTCCTGCAGGCGGAGAATTCTAATCTATTTATTTTCAACTTGTCTTGACAATTTACTGACAACTTAAATTGCTATTCATTTATGTATTCATTTATTCACACTCTTGCAGTATCTATTCACATAGCAGGAAATAAACATAGATATAAAAGTTAAAGGCTTACGATTTATTAAATACAAATCAATTATAAATGAGTACGTTCTAATTTTAGACAATTTTCCAAAATAATCCTTTTTCAAAAAGGCATTTCATTATATAAATATTCTTGGAAAATACACAGCTTTCAGTTAATAATTTCACTGAAACAATACCTTTAAAATTATAAGACTGATTATAACATAATAAGACTGATTTCACATTTAATTTTCGAAAGATACCTACAGCATTCTCCTAGAAATTTTCATACTTCTTCTTTTCTTATTAACTACATATTCAACGTTATTCTTATCTTAGCCTATTTGCAAATATTGATTCAAATTTTGTTTGTCGTTTTCCAAGAAGCTACCAAACTTCGTTATGTCTTCCCAAAAAGTCATTCATAGCTTCGAAGGCCAATACAACTATGAGCTAAAAATATCTGGTTATCGTTGAGATATTAAAGGTCTAGTGCCAAAAAGTAAAAATAAGATGAAATAAAAGAAAAAACAAGAGAAAAGTATGTGTACTTAGTTATGCCAACAGATTAGAGAGAGTGACTAACTGAGGGCGTTGCGTCAACGCTCAATTACCCAGGAGTCGCGTTAGTTTTTCTTGCTGTCTCTTTCTTCATCTCACCTTCTCCCTGTCCCTGTCTCTTTGCCAGAGCCGCTGAATAGACAGCATCGCATTAGCTTGGTTGGAAGTTGGAGGAGCTAAAGTTGGAGTAGAAGTTGGTGTTTGAAGACGATTCAATGTCGCATATAGCAGAGACTGAGTGCACTGAAGAAACTCATTCGGGATGAAATAAAGTTTAGTAATATCAGATTTTCTTCACTGAGTACAAAATACTTGAGTTAAGTACAACTTTTATTCGCTCTTGCCAAATATGTTGTATCTGAGGATTGCCATTTAATTCGAATATTCTATTAATTTAACAATTCTATTTATGACTTTTAATTTATTTTTTCAAAAAACAGATTTACTTTTAAATGTTATTAAAATGGGAATTCTGTAGAAACACCCAAGGCAACAAAATTAGTATTCATACTATTATAATGAAGAGTCCGCTAAATACCCTTTATTGCACAAATAAAAATGTCGATACTTACTACAAAATATGACATTTGAAATGAAATGTATTTGGATTTGAAAATGATTATTTTTCTTTCAGTGTATATGTGTGTCATTTGAGCAACATTTATGCGCCACATTCAACATTATCAGCATTTATTCTTCTTGGGTTTTATTTCGCTATTTTCCAGCGTAATTTCATAGCCGCCACAGCCAGTTAAACGGGGAAGGAGTACGAGACGAAGTAGAAGTCGGAGTCGGAGTCGGAGTCAGACTTGGAGTCGAAGTAGGAGTCTGAGTAGGAGTAGGAGTAGGAGCTGGAGTTGTTGTTGTAGTAGGAGTAGGAGTTGGAATCGCCGTCGTAGTCAGAGACAAGTGTTGTTGTTGCCGTCAACGCTGATAACAATGTTGATGATGAAAGCTATTGATGTGAGCTGTGATGATGACGCTGAAGCTGACGTCCACAACACATAGCGACAGCGTGTATGTGTGTGTGTGTGCGTGTGTGTGTGAGTCTGAGTGTATGTTGTGGACACACACATGAACAGCTTCATATAAAACATATAAAGTTGCGCTTTATCAACAATGTGTCCAATTTATGGGTTGGCTCTGGCTCAGACTCAGACTGTTGCTGTTGTTGTTGCTGTTGTTGTTGCTGTTGTAGTTGCTGTTGCTGCCACTTTGCCACACAGCGTACATTCTTTTTTCCTTATTTTTTGTTCATTTTTATTACTTTTATTGCTTGCCGCGGACGCACTTAGGCAAAGTGCAGTCAACCCTCACTCCCTTTCTTCCCTGCCCAACATCTCATACCCCTTTTGACTACGATCAACCTGCCTCATGCCACGCGGCAGCTGCTTCATTTGTCACGTGCATTGGGCGACCCAAAAAGATAACAACAAAGATTTCATCGTAATTGATTTCAATGCTTTTTCCCCCTCTCCATTCCCCCAACCGCCAACCAACATTTCTCCCAGCACTTCACACCTTTCAAATGCGAATGCGGCACTTGCAACAATAATTCTTGTAATTGTTGTAATTGTACTCGCGCCACAGACACACGTTGCACAGACTGTGCTCCACTCGCATGTCTCACTACACATCAAGTTCTCAGTTCTCAGTTCTAGCAAATGCAATGGCATCTGATAGTTTTCAAGGGAGTTGGGGGGTTGGGGGGGGACTCTCTTATCATCTTAACCGTCAGATAAATTAAATACAACATTTTGCTTTAATTACATTCAATCACACTTTTTGTCAAGGCGCTGACCAAAAATCTATAAGAAAAAATATAAATGGAAGGCAGGGAATCGCAATGGAATTAGAGTTAAAGTTGTACAGAATTTGAATAATAATTATAATAATTATAATTAGTTGAGATTTAATCAAAATTTTACAGCAAAGTTGATCTGGGCAATATGTAGAGGAAGATTCATACCAAGCTTGGTATCTCTAGGAGATCTAAGTCTTAAGAAGAGGGACAGACGGACATTACTAAATCATCTAAACTCTGGAGCAAAAATATGACCGCAGCCCTTTTTTTACCGTTTTGTTCGGCGTGCACTTTTATGACCGCATTCGACAAAATTAAATAAACCATAAGGAAACGGTAGTAAATATATATATTTTTAGTGGTTTAATAATGAGTGTAACCTCCCTTATCACTAATTAACTCGCATATTCTATTTGGCATACTATCTATCAGATTTCTTATGTCAGTTGGGGAAAGTTCGTCCCATGACTAAATTACTGCCAATTTGAGGTCCTTAACACTGGTAAACGTGGTGTTTTTGGCATAAATTCTTCTGACCAGCAATGCCCACAAGCTTTCCATAGGATTCAATAATTGAATGTTATTGGCTTCAAGCCAAGATCGCGTCTCACGACTGATGTCTATTGATGCGTTGTCTTGTTGATAAATAATCTTTGAATTTCTTCGATGGTGTAGAAATGGAAATAGGATAATTTTTAATATATTGAAAAAGGGGTGAGTTTATATATTTGCTCCAGAGTTTACTTTATACGCCTCCTTCTGACTGTTAAGCAGATTTTTATTTGTCAAGCTTAATAGACGCTTTTTGTACTCGTTTAAAGTACAGAGTCAGAAGATAAATTAAAATCAACATTTTACTTCGATTTCATTGAATCAGACTTTTCTTTTATATCATAGAATCCCTAAAAACAATAATGAATAAAAAGAGGTAATAACTGTAATGCAATTTGAGAGCTTTAAACTCTAATCTTAACTATTTCTATAATAAAATATAGCTTTTTGCTCTCCTTACTTTCAGTCACACTTTTTTAATAGTAGTGAATTTACTAAATATTTATTTACTATAAATCTACAAATATAATAATATTCTATTACATATTTCTATTTATTTTCTGCCTGTGAATTAAAATTACTCTTCAAAATCGGATAAGTTCAAATTAAAAACAAAAATTTGCTACCATTTTATATAACACACCATAAAAACGAAAGAATTTTCTAAAATTCATCGACAAAATGACGATAAAAGTTGAAACTAATTAGGTTGAGATAATCGTTGGATAATCTACACATTCTGATCACATAGAAATATAAATACAGTGTCAATAAAGACTCTATAATTCCATTAAATGAGTGAGTTTTGCAACTTAAAAAGCTAACAATTCCTGCAGCTAACCCATAAATATCCATAAATACTAAACGTTAAAAAAAAAACAATTCACATGCCATACACATCAATAAACCCCTCCCCGATTTCATTCTTTTATTTTGTTGAATTCCTGGGATTTATTTGATTGAGGCCAGAGCAGGTGCTCTTCATAATGTCACAGAAGTAAAGAGTTTTATACACGCTTTTGACGAGTTTGGGAATTGGGCTTTAATCCGAGTTGCGAGTTGGCTTAGAGTGAGTGAGGAACAAAAAGCTGAAATGAAATAATATTCATAATATTTTCGAATATTTTGTTAATTTAATCTTTTATTCGTTTGTTTATTGCGCATTTTTTTACGAGCCCATATAAGCATTTATTAGTTGGCTCAATAAGCTGACCATATTCTTTGGGCATTAATCCCTTTATTTTTGGCATTTATTTAATTGATAAATTTGTCACACACACACACACACACACACACACGAGGGAGAGACACGCGTGTGCATGCCGTGACACGTTTAAAACAAATTGTAATGACCGGTTTTTTTTATTAATATTTACATAAATCCATTTGTCCACCACAATTTGTATACCCTTTGAACTAACAGTCGATGGGTATAACAGTTTAAATTATTCATCTGTGTATAAACTTTTAAAGGGACTTATATTTGTAATATCTTCCCATATTTCTTTAGTATTTTATATTCATTAACTTAGCTGGAATACAAAAAAAATAAATGTAACTTGATATAAAATTTTTTTTTTTTAAATTTTAAGAACATTTTCCATAATCTTGAAACCAAATTTAAGTCATTCATCATCAACAAAGTTGTACACAATTTATTTTACATTTTGACCATACAAGTTCAATTTTGAATTTGTTTTATTTATAATATTTTATTTATTAATATTATCATTTTTATCTTTCTAAAGTCAAAAACTATGTTCACTTTAATATTAAATATAAGCAAGTTATAAAATTATGCATAATCTATAAAGTATATGGAGAAATCCGAATCAATTTTTGATATCAAAAGTCATTTACTAAACTTAGAACACATTTTATTCTTATTTGAATCTTATAACTAATATATTGTGTAGTCTAACAATTCTTAAAAAGTTTATAACTTCATAGCCTTTTTTAAAGAATTTGCTGCACAGACATTGATGATAGTTTTCAATATTCTTATTTTACATTTGATTTTTTATAACAAATAAAAGTCTTTTTTTTTTGTAAATTGAACAGCTTAGCAGACTTTCTTTTCGCGTGGTGCAAGGTATCCGCTAGTCAATCACTTTTGACATGCTCTGTATTTTTTATTCATTTTTAATTTTCTGTGTATTTTCAGCTTTATTTTTTCGTGAATTGTTTCACGCGTTTTTTGGGGTTTTTGACGCGTTTCCCCCGCCCCTCTCCTGCTGTATGTCAGTGTGTTTTGTTGTTGTTGTGTGTTCAAGTGTGTGTGTTGTTGCTGTTGCTGTTGCATGTGGCTGATTCCTTCTGGTTTGTCTGCAGGCGTTTTGCCTCTTGATAGATTGCAGCTGGTCTGCTCTCTGGGTTCGCGTTTCAACTTGCAACTTCACATGCAAAAACATTTAACGAGCGATGGTCGTGTTGTTGCTGTTGTTGTTAGACCCTTTACTTCAAAAGTACAAAGGGTATATTTAGTTTAACCAAAGTGTAAGCAAAAAGACTTCATAAAGTAGTCCAAAAGGTTATGGATAAACACATCCCTAAGAGCTAGAGACTCCAAAATGTGCATTGACGATACAACAAGAGTACAACTCCAAAAGGCTCAAACTATAATTTATGGCAGATAAACATTTTGTAAATAAAATACTAACATTTTTAACCAAATTTGCTTATATTCATTATGCAATTTCAAAAATACAAGCTGCTGAATAAGACTTCTTTTTTAACTTGTATTTAAAAGTCCAAAATTTTATTTATTTTGTAACTTTCACCAAGAAAAATCAAAAATTAAGAGTTATACCATAACTTTTAAATTCAAAATTAAAAAATAATTTTAAATAACTGTGGTAATTTATATTTTAAGTCTTATAACAGCTATGGACTCTGGTTTTTACAGAATAAGTGCGGGATCTCTTTAAGTCGGGCTCTCTCGACTATAGTTGGTTCCACTATTGTATTGCTGCTTATTTCTGTATGCGTTTGTCGACAATTTTTCATGCGTGCAAGCGACTGTGTGTACGGTGTGTGTACGGTGTGTGTGTGTGGTGTGTGTGTGTCCAGCTAATGGCTATTAAGGCAACAAGCAATTGCGACTTTGACTTCGACTTTGCGTTTGCGTTTTTCCCAGCCAAATTGCATTTACAGTTTTTGGGCTAATTTATTATTGGAATGGGCGAAGGAGAAGGGAGTTAGCTGTATGTCGTACTACTCTCTCCTTCCCTCTCTCACTCGCTCTCGCTCTCTCTCGCTATCTTGCAGGCGGACTCATCTGTCAAACGAGCTGTCAAATTATTAAGCGCTGCCAGACATGTGAAATATGTTCCGTAAGAGACGAGAGATATGCAGGGAGAGAGCGCCAGAGAGAGCCTCTCTCCCTCTCTCGCTCTCTCAATGCAAGCTCTCAAGATTGATCACCATTAGCTTCTTTGTTGCTTCTCACTCCATCTTTTGACCCCTGACTGCACTTCTTTTTGGCTGCACTTCAGTTTTCAGGGGCAGCACAGCAATTCGTCACTCTCAATGGGTGGAAAGTGAAGAAGTGGAAAAGGGAAGAGGAAAAGAACGGGGGAAAAGTTCATGGTAGGGGGAGGGGGGGGCTGACTGTTGTGGTGCATTTTGCTATTTGGTATTTGGTATTTGGCCACTTGACCAAGTTCTGCTGTTGGCCTCGCTTCAAGTAATTCATCAGCCACGCACTCTCATTGTTCAGTTTCCTCGTTTCCATTTTATTCGCTGACGCATGACACCCTCATACCCCACTTCACCCCTTACTCTCTCTCTCTCTCTCTCTCTCTATCTGTCCCACTAGGTATAGTTCTAGCTGCGGATGTTGATGCGGATGTAAATGCGTATGCGGAACACGCATTCGCGTCGATTTGCTTAATTGGTAAAGTGTAAGACGAAACAGCACCCCAGGGGAACTTTGCAGTCTGCAATCTATAGTCTACATTCTACAGTCTACAATCGGCAGAAGAAAACAGTTGAGCGACCCTCTGGGTTCGATTCTATGTGGAGAGAATTAAGAAAGAATGCGAGTTGTAATAGATTTTAGCTTTACTTACGAATAAGTTTTCTAAGAACAACAATTTCTATTTAAAATGGTTTATTTTTGATATAGTAAAGTAAATATTATGATGATATTGAGATAAATATTGCATCCGATTGTTCCTATGTCTGGATGTAATAAATTTGTAAGTTTGGTTTCGAAATGAATTTAAGCCCCTTTCAGTTTGAATTTCGCAAAGTACCGTCTTATTGCACGATACTAGTTTATAAGCTAATGAACAAATTTCAGCCCCGCAGCTCTAACCATTGAGTCTCCATGATTTAGATTAACAATATTAGTTAAGTTTATTGCAAGAAATTAAAGGTAGCTTTTTCAGACCGTCAGACAAACATTGCTCATTTAATTGACCTAAAATATCTTCCATCTCAAAATACCACTCTTTTGGCCATTATCAAAGAGTTTGGGTTATTAAAAATAGTTAACTATGTAGTTAAGAGAACATTACAACTGTGTGGCCTGTCATAGAATTTAGATTAAGATTTAATTTCTTGGGTCCGTGTTTTGCGAGCGCCTCTTATCAACAAAACTTTGACGCTGTCGTCAATCAAAATGCGTTGACTTGGATCGACTTGAGCGTGGGTCTCACTGTCCCCTGTTCCCTAGCTCTTACCCTTTTCGGTGTTTCCCTATTCAATTCACACCAACTTGCAACATTTTGCCTTCCCTCGCTCTCTGTCTCTAACTGGTTGCTGGTATCTATTTGATTCGTTCAGCTTTTTCATGTGAGAGGTGCGTGTGAAGTTTTTAATTTCCAACTTTAATTTAGACAATTCTTCTATTTCGCACGCTGGCGCACAGGCGACGAAGCGTGGCGACTTCAAAATAAAATACGACAGAAAAAAAGTAAATTAAAAAAAAATAAAAGGAAACAAAAACTGAGAATAAATAGTTAGTTAGAGGCAGGGCAGAAAAGAAACCACAAAATGTCAGCGCAGCAAAATCAACAAAGTGTCGGATGGGGCAAGCATAATGAGCTCTAATGGTTGCAACTTGAAACTTGCAACTGCCGCACACAGGATTCGAGTCGCGACGGCGCAGTAAATTGAAGGTGTCAGCAGGCTGATCTTGGACCAGGTTTCTTCAAGTGCTGCCAATTGACAATGCAACAGCAACAACAGGAACAACAGCAACAACAACAACAACAACAGCTCTCATCCAACTGCTGTGCGTGGCATGTTCTGTGCTGTGGCAATTTGCTTTTGGGGCGTGGCTGCAATTTGGCCAAGATGCTGAGCAGGTAGCCGAGCAGAAGCTGCCACAGCCTTCCAATTGGACTCTCAAGTTGGCCAACAGGCACGTGGCCAGCAAGGTGGGGTCAATGCCACACACTTGTTGTTGTTGCTGCTGTTGTTGCACCTTTTGTGTGCAACAGCCATCAATGGTATGTATTACATATGGCAGTTGTATTAATCCACAGATGGCTTTAAATATTGTCTACTTATAATAAGAAAGTCTCATCAAAGGTGTTATCGATTGTTATTTCTCCTATCATTTAATATAAATATATATTTAGCAATCAATTGAAGTTGCTTTTGTTTTGTTTTCAAGTTGCCAAGTTGACATTTGTATGCGTTGATCGTTGAGAGTTTTGAAAGCTCACCAAATGCCAATGCGGGATGTTTGCTAATGGCTCTGCATAGTCACACAGATACGAATGTATCTCAAAGATTCTTTTGCGTGAACAGTGCGCCGGAAATCGAAGCTTACCAAAAAACCCACCAGCAGCAGCAGCAGCAGCCACAACAACAATAGCTACAACAATAACAATACCAACAACAACAACAACAATCTAGACAGCGCCACAACGATTGAACTTCGAAAACGAAACCCAAAACTCGTTGTGCATTTTTGTTGGCCTTCCATTGCAAAGTCTGCTTTATATCAGCTTTGTTTCAATGCTCCGAACCGAAATGAAATCATCTTCAAGTTCTTTAACTAAGTGATGCGTTTTGCAACACTAAGATGAATATTATCAAAGTGGTTCAGGAGTCTTTATATGCCTAATCGAGAAGAGAAGATGGTCTCGATGCTAGCGATCTTTTCAGTATAATCTATTAAACTCTTAATCCTAATTCAATCACTGACTAAGTAATCATCGTTCAGACGAATTGGAAAGAGCTACGGGTATAAAATCAATTATAATATTATTGTTCAATTCACCAGCTTAAAATAATTTAATATCTACAATTATTTATCTAATCAATTTGAAAATAATTTTTAATTTTTGTTTGTAAATTGTTTTCTGTTGTTTATGGACAACTTATAACTGTGTGAATAAATTTTGGGATTAAAAAATAAAGTTATAGATTCAACTTTCTGCTGCCAGATATAAACTCTAAATTTCCAAACATATATAAATATTTTTTGATTATAACTTATATAATTAATATGCATTTATTTTAATTATTGTTCTTAAAATTTTACGCACTTTTACTTAATAAATTTCCCTCGATAAATAAAGCTTCTCTCAACTTTAAGAAATTATGGTGAGCAATAAAACGAACTAAACAAAAACCAACCTTAAATATTTGTTAAAAGATTAAGTATAATTTTAAGATATATTAAATTAAGTAATTCAAATTTATTTCTTAAAATGAATAAATATATATGCTGCTAGTTTTGTTTATATAGAGATCCAACCAAAGCCCAGTCATATATCTATGAGAGACTTCATTAAATTTAAAATTAATTGAATTAATTGAAATCGCCATTTATAGTGAATACATTTATTTACTGTATAAAATTCAACAGGAATATGTATCTATCTATATTTGTAATATATATAATATATAGAACTAACGTTCTTTTAAATTCAATTCGTTTAAGTATGTGAATATATATTTGTTGGCTGTCTGAATGTCTGAATGGCTTCCTGGTTCTGTTGCCTGTACTCGGTACGAGTGTATTTATAATTCGTCGTGACTCACAGTTTATATATTTGCTGCCAGTTGCTGTTGCCTGTTGGGCTGTCAAACTCACAGCGAATGTCTGGCTGTCTGAATGTCTGACTGGCTTCCTGGATCTGTTGCCTGTACTTGGTACGAGAGAGAGTCAAGAAGTGAGAGATGGGAGATGGGAGCTAAGAGCTGGATGCCCAGACTCAGCCTCAGACTCAGACTCAGACCCAGAACCCAGAACCCAGTTTCAGTACGAGTACCAGTTGCAGTCGGAGTCGGAGTCACAGTCGTAGTCCCAGTTTCAGTTTCAGTACCAGCAAACGGCTCCAACTTCAACTGAGACTCTACGTTCCGTTCCGTTCCGTCCAGTCCAGTCGAGAGCTGCTATCTGGCTGTAGATTTATTGTGTGAATTGGCATTGACAAAGTGCATTTATTGGCGCTCGTTGCTTTTTATAATGTGTTTTGATAACAATTCCATTAAAGTGAAGAAGTTTATAATAATTTGAACTGCCAGAACACAGAGAGAGAGAGAGAGAGCAGGGTATCTTATGTCCCATCCTCATCCCAATTCCATTTCCATTTTCATTCCCAACTCCAGTTCGAAATTCCATAGCCAGGTCTGTGTTCAGTTCAGTTCAGTGCAGTTGTTCAGTTTCAGTTTTCTGTTGCTTCGGCGCATTCAGATGCCAAACTGCATTGATTTTTCGATTTTAATTGATTGTTGTCAGTCAATCACATTGTTAATGCACATGCCCAGCATACTATATAACATGCACAACCAACACACACATATATATATATATATATATATATATATATATATATTTTGATACATATATATGTATGTGTGTGTGTGTGTGCTTTATTGCATTCAATTTGCTGTTGTTTGTCAATTAGTCGCTCGGCATACTCTTCTACCCGTATGTGGGTGTTGTTGTTGTTGTTCCTGTTGTTGTTGTTGTTGTTGTTGCCGTGCGTGCGAAGCAAACAGCCAAAGTTTTAATTGGCTGCATTATTTATTGTTTTTCACTTCGTCGAACTGCCAACGGCGACCACAGCCCACATTTTCCCCTTCCCCCTTTCCCCCCGTTCCCACATCCAAACTCACACTATGGAAAATTGTGTGCTGTTGCACTTCAAAAATCACATTTAATATTTGCACACTAAGTCCGGGCCAACAATGTAAAAGTGTAAATGCTTTCAAAAACTTGGTCAAATTACATGCAACGTGCAAAGTGCAACGTGCAACGTGCAACATGGAAACATTGCATCAACGTTGCCTTTTGTCACCAGCAGAAAGCTTGCAGCTTATAAACTTGATGTTCCTTTTTATATGTATACTATTCCTAATAATGATTCTATTCAAAATATTTATTAATGTTTATTATAAACACTGGTTGCTAAAATTTAAAGCAGACACTTAACATATTATTTTCCTTTGATTAAAAGAACTGTCAAATTTTGGAAAATATATTCGGAAAAGCAAACAAACCGATAGAATTTTTATAAGACTTCAACTTTATTTATTCATTTTAAAGTGGGTTTATATTTAAGGGTCCATAAAAAGGCACACAAAAAAATTTAGAGTAGATTTATTTGTTGTATAAATTAAACCATTAATAAGTAATTTTTGATGAATTTAAATCAAATTAAAATGAGTCGAAAAATAAGCGTCATTAGTGTGTCATCTTCAAATTTATTGAATTAAATTAAAATTAAGTTCATATTTAAAGGTCCATAAAAAGGCAAACAAAAATATTTAGAGTAGATTTATTTGATGTATAAATTAAAGTAATTTTTGTAGAATTTAAGTCAAGTTTCAACCGATTTTTGTGGCTTCGAAAATGAGTCGAAAAATAAGTGTCATTAGTGTGTCATGTTAAGTTTAGTTTAAAGACATTTGAAAACCAGATCGATTCAAAATCACTAGAGATGTTTAAGGCATCTCCGATTACAATTGTGTCACTTCAAACTGTTGTCTAGCATTTGTAATTCAAACATGATTAATACTTTAGTTGGTCTTTTGCCACCAGTTTATACTACTTTTGTTATTTGAACTATTTGTATATCCTTCTAGTGCTAAATGCTTTCGAAAACTTGATCCAATTACATACATGCAACGTGGCTGTCAACGCGTTTGCTTTAACTGAGAAAGATACAAATAAGTAATTGTATCTTTCATCTGTAGCATAATAATATTATTATTTATTTGTCGTATAAATAAACGTTTTATAACTGTCATAAATTGTCGCAAAAATTGGCATATTAATTTGTTTATTGGCCCGGCTCATATACACTCATAGTATTCTCGTAGAAGTTTCAGTAGCCAATGAATGCCATAATTTATGTACTCGTATCTTTGCATCTGTATCTGTATCTGTGTCTGTAGCTGAAGCAGTTACTGTATATTTGTATCTGTATCTGTATCTGCAAACTGACTCAGCACTCTTGTGCAGTTGAAAGAACTGTAAATAGATTTAATGCAAATTTGGAGTTCATTGTCTACATAAATACACTCGGATTAATAGATTCACACAAAATGAAAGCTGTTGTCACACTGCAAATAGCCCAGTTAACCCTATTAAATTGCCACCAAACTGTATGCATAATTATAAATCGATTGCTTGGATTATTTGTTAACTTAGTTTAGATTAGATAAGTTCTCGAACATATTAACAAAAGTCCACAGAGACTCTTCAAAATTAGCTAAGTAAATGATACGAGTTAAATTATAATTAAATATATAATTTCATTCTATTTATTTACACTCGAAAATTGAATCAACCTAATCTAATCTAAACCCTTAAAACTTAGAAAATATTATATTATATATGTAGAATTAATTTCTAGATCAAACCATGATCAAACTGACTGTCAAAGCTACGCAAGTTTAAAATCTGCCAACCCTTAGGATTTGTAACTTTACAATCGAATTTAAAGTGTTGTTTTATAATAAGATGACCACAATGAGTTGATTAAAAGTAAATTCGAGATTTACATAGTGTAATATATAATATGAATATAATATAATATATATAGTACATAGTATAATCGATATCGATATAGTATAATAAATTTAATTCTTTAACGTTTTCAGGGCTAACCAATCTACTGACGTCTTAACTACATTATGCGATACACCAATTAGTGGCAATAAGATAGGTAAAATTGCTGTTTGAGAAAAACACATTGTAACAATTGTTGAAGCACTTGGCATTTGGCATTTGGCACTTGGTAGTTGGTTGTTGGTAGTTGGTACTTGGCGCTGCGCCCATATATCCAGAAAGCTGACAACAACCTGGGACTGTTTACATAGTGCTATGCTAGTTATCCTTGTTATATATGTATGTTACGAATACGAATACGAATACAAATACGAGTTTATGTATTTGCATTGCCATTAACCTGGCTAAGAGTACACCCCCGAGAGGGCTTTGATGGTCTCCCGGACGCAGCTGTTGCCCGCTCCTCAACTATTTGAGTTGAGCCAAAGGACAATTCGAATTGGCGACACTCACCAAGGGTAGTTCCTGTGTGTCACATAACTTGTAACTGTAACTGTAGGTACACAGAAAAAAAGTGCTCTATTTTCGGAATTTATTCAAATTAAACTATTCTCAAAAGTCTGGAGATCTCGGAATTTCAAACCGAATAAGAAATTCGCTAGGGAAGGATTTAGATATTTTTAAATTTTTCTATACATATACTATATCTGTTTATTTTATGTCAAGGGAAAGCAGTCAGCAAAAAATCAAAATGTTAAGTAGGTAAAAATAAAAACTCTTTTAATTTAGAAATCATATAGTTTTTATTCAACTGAAATTATCAATATTTGACTATTTTTGCCTGGGACTCTAAGTTTACATAAAATATTTAATACAATAATTATAGCCAATGAAGTATATTTTAAATGGAATTAAATGTTAGTTAACAATATTTGAAATAGGTTTTGTTATTGTTTTTAAGTGTGACTTGAATTCTTTATTACCCTTAAAATTTATTTTATAATTCTTTTCCATTTTATTAACTACGTTGACTTAAATTTTAAATCAAAACATTTATTATTAAATTAGATAATATATATAATATTAAATAATACATATTATATAATACATAAATGGGTGCTTAGACTACTAGTGATTAGACCTTTAACTCTATGGCAAGGTAGATGCTATCTAATAAGTTGCGAACTTTTAAGGACATACAGACTATTTAAGCTTATGGTATTTTAGCTTGTTTCTCCTTTTCCCTTGGAGCAATACTATATGTAGTTATATACTTACACCACTCGAACTAAAATCAGTAGTTTTAAACTTGAACTTAAGGGTGCTACTTTTTTGTGACAGTGTATATATGTGTGTCCGAGTGTGTGTTTGTGTGTGTGTGTGTGTACTTATTATTTAACTCTTTTGCATGCGTTCTGGGTTTCTGTTTTCTGTTTCGTGTCTGCCCGCGTCCATTTAGCGCAGATGAAGATTAATTACAGGGAAATTCGTAACATTTTTCATGCTTAATCTTGGCGCGCATCAACACTCCATCCCATTTTCCCCTTCCCCTTCCCCTCCCCTTCTCCCCACCCTCTCTCTCGCACCACAATTCCTTGACAGCCGCACGTGGAGTAAAACTAACTTATTAATAATAATAATTGTTTCATGTGCGTCCCAGCACCCATCTAAATAGTATATTTGCCAGTCGGAGCATGTGTCACAGTTTGGGGAATCACTCGGAAACGTCGACCACTCGCAACGGGGCTTAAATATGTCTATATGTGTGTGTGTGTGTGTATTTGAAAAATGATTTTTAGCAGCTTATAACCGAAGAACTCAACTCTCAACTCAACTCAACGCAAGGCTAGGTTTGGTCCGATTGCTGCCCTGGGAAACCTGGAAAAGCGATACCAACCCTAAAAAAAAAAAATTGAAAGAAAAAACTGAAACAAGTTTACGCTGCTGGATGCCTTTGCCATTTGACCAGACTCAATAAAAAGAAGTACAAATACTCTACAAATAGGGGAAACTTACGAAACTACTAAACAAGATGCGACTAGTGAAATTTTACAGATTTCAATTGCCAGATGCTTTTTGAAATGTCTTAACTATATAAATACTTAAAGAGTTACGGTACCAGTTTATAATTGTTAGATGATTTATTTGATATTTTACTTTAGTTTTTTAAACATATACAATATTTAATTGAAATCATGGAACAAAAGCAAAACATTAGTAGTAATAAAATTTTCAATTTTAAATGTAAATCAATTTTGTTATATTGGTAATTTTAAAAAACTGATAAGTAGAAAATGTGAAACGTTAAAATGCATTGCGAAAACATATATCATAGAGCAGAAAATACAGAATACAAATGAAATAAAACTTAGAACGAAAACATAATTTAGAAAACTTAAACATTCAACATAGAGTATAGAACCTTTAAGCCAATTTTATAATTAAATTATTATATCACTCATTAATTGTATTGTCTAATAATTAATGCTACTGTATTTTAAGTATTAAAAATAATTGTTAGGCTCTGCATTATTAGCTATAAATAAATATATAATAAATATAATAGGTGCAAGTCGAACTTAAGAACTAATGTATCGAAATATATAAACACGGAATTGAAACGTAGAATATAGAATATAGAACAGAACTGAGATCAAGAACAAAAGAACATAATATACAAATCTATTTACATATAACAACAAGTATTAAAAAAAAAGAACATATCATTTTATTAACATCCATGTCATTAATAGCTCAACATATATATTGAATACTAAAAGCAGCTGTTAACTTAACATTATGCTTAACAGTAGAATAACAGAAAATGTCGAGTGTCAGAATCTTTAGAACCAAATAAACCTGTGAATCTCTATAGCTCAACAATACAATATAGTTTTCATCTTACCTTGTATAGAGTATATAAAGTGCGGTTTGTTTTAGATTGCGGACAGTTTGCTTTGGTTGTTGTGTTTTTGTTGTTTAACGACTTTTTATGACTGCTACCTGTTCAGTTGTTCAGTTCAGTTCAGTTGTTTAGTGTTAGGAGATGGGAGTTCTCTTAAGTGCCTGCTGGCTGGTCAGCCAAAGTCGCCAGAGACATTAATTTTATTGTTTAGACTGCGCGCGCGAGATCGAAATCTTCAATCTTGAGTGTTCTTGTGGCGCAGTTATTGATAGTTTTAAATTAGGGTCAACAATGCGATGCGATGCGATGAGGTGCGGTGCGGTGAAGTATCCGTCCTTTGTCCATCTAGTTTTGAAGCAGAAACTGTTTGTTGTGCTGCTTCTAACTATTTGAAATTTAACCAGCTCTCGGCATGCTCCAGGTAGCAATTTCTTTTAATTACAAGCTCGGCTTTTAAACACAACACAAACACACTCTCTCTCTCTCTCTCACACATACTCTCTCACTCTCTAACGCTAAACAGTCGTAGCTGCTGCAGGTGTTGCCAGGCAGTTAGCAGGCGCAACTAATGTCTAGATAATGGCCCCACTGACCCCGACCCCGATCCCGACCCGGACCCGAACTCGGACCTCGAGGCCGACACCGACATCGACAACGACCTGCACCCCGACCTCTTGCCACCGACTCTTGCCACCATCAACACCCCGGCCAACACACGTGCAACCTCACAGCCATAAGCAATTGAATTTACAGTGGCAATTTGTAAGTATGGGCTACAAAATTTAAGCGTTTCCCTCAGCTGGTGGCAGAAACTATGGCATCCAGTTAATACACATGAGTATTTACTCTTATGCCCATTTATTATTTTATTGCACATTAAAAATAATGTTCTCTATGTTTTGGACCTATCAAATTTGTTGTCATTATTCTCAGTACAACCCATTGCAACCCTTTTTTTACCACCAACGATCATAGTTTCTTTACAACATATTTAAACAGGCTTGTCTCTAATCAACCAGAAAAAACATAAGTAAAAAATAATTAACATATTATCCTGGTTTGGCTTTTGGATATTAACAATTTAATTGAGCACCGATTTCACAGAACATTCAGTTGAAATTGGCTACAAATAAAACTCTTTCTTTAATGAAGTTGAAAAATTTTAATAAATTAATATCACTTGCCAATTTCCTAAAATACAGTTCAAATGTGTTTTTACAATATAAAATGGAATATCTCTCTCTCTCTCTCAAAGCCTATAGATTTTAAACTCTCCAAACTAATATACCTAAAGTGAAGAATTTGAATCGATTTGCAATACGTTTTGTTTTATTTTTAAAGGTTTTGTATAACAATATAATTAGAACTAGTTAAAATTTCAATGCTAAACTTAATAAATGAACTGAGCTAATTTAGGAATCTTGTTCCACTGACTGGAGCATATTGAAAATTTAATGTATATGAAATTAACTAAAATAACTAAAGCAAGAAAACAAACTAACTAAATTAACTAAACTCATGGGGTAAATCACTTGGAGTATTGTAAACGGGAACGTGACTTGGGCAATAAGCGTAATAAAGATGACTTGGTCTCGGCACGACAAAGACGATACTCCTCATGGTGATCGGGTGACAGCATTGGCACATAGTTCGATGGTTCACAGAGATTCGCATAGCTGCGGAAGAACTCATTGTAGCCCTTGTGCAGCAAATACAATTCCGGATAGGATAACTTGGGATAAACATGCATGGTGCGGTCCATGTTACGCAGAAAGCGAAGCATCTTTGGACCACGCTCCGAGGAGAATTCACAATGGAACACATAAATCATACGATTACTCATCTTCTGTATCGGCTGCATCACTTTAGTTATGGGAAATGCCTCCTCGATCTTGAGACGTGTGTTCAAGTTGAGGGCGCCACGTATATGACCGCCATTGAACTCATAAGGATATCGACAATCAATGATTTCAAAAGACACGGAGAGATGAGCAAAGTCGCCGCACATCAGACGTGCTAACGTATCCGAGGAGATGGTCTTGAAAGCGGGATGTCGGACTCCAGTTAGGAGTATGGGCAATGCACACGGTTTGCTCAGATCACCAATAAGCTCGGTTTCATCCCCTAAAGCATTGAGTATGTCCTGATTGCTCATAGCCATGGAAGATGGTGGGTCTTTCTCATTCGGTTCATCTTTCATCAACCCATCGGGATGTCCTGGCAGTGTGTTCTGCATTTTGCTGGATTTCGGTGAATCTCCATCATCTAAAAGCGCATTATTATAGGTTAGTGATATTATTGTCATTAACTTTGACTTACCTTTGAATGTTTCATGGCTTTTCAAACGTTTTGCGGAACTTGGTTCAATGTTCTCCTGATTATCGTCCTGATTATTGACTCCAGCATCAAACTTAACCGTTTATTTGGCATGATGATTGCCTTCTTCACTGGCAGCTTATCAAAATTTCAAAATGCAATTAAATCGTACTTGAGACAATTTTTAACTGAGTGAAGAGCATAAATTATTTGACGTCTTACACCAAACCTACTTTTCACTTCAATTTGAGAAAGAAAAGTAAATAAAGCACAAATCGATGACAGAAAATCGATGTGTTGCTTATGATTTTTCTGCTAAACGCCAGAATGTGATGCGATGTACAATCATAATTCCTAAACTCTGTGATTGTAAACAAAAATTATTAAAATACTTTAATTGTGTTGTTTTATTATCGGCGTTGAAAATTGTAATAACAAAGAATACTATTTGACTATGTAAGGTCTCAAATAGCTTTCCGAATGATAAACTGACATAAAATGCTTAGAAACTAACGTCAAATGTCAAAGATATGCATTAAATAAAGTGAAGTAAACAAATAATGACCATGGTAATGACTATTCATCATTTGGACTGTTCAAAATTCTACAATCGATTTCAGTTCAACCTCAAAAAATGCTCACCACCTAAAATATTTTTTGGGAGCACGTTTCCAAATTGTACAAAGGAAAAAACTTTAGCTTAGATAGAAAAAGGTTAGATTTTGCCTGGAGAATGTTTAGTTTGGTGTTAAAAATGCCCAATTTGGCGTTAAAGTCTAGATTTGGCGGAAATAGGCTAAATTTGACGGGAAATTTGTATCCGATTGTCTTAAGAAAGCATTACATAAAACTCATTTATTAATGCGGACATTAAAAAAATGGGCTTTAGATTTAAAATTGAGATGCTGACAGCGGGCATTTGGATTATATATAGAAACTATAGGTAATCTTAATAAATGCCAAGCTGCGCATTTTAAAGAAAATATCTTGAAAAAGTACATCTATATATTTTTATAAAAGTTATTTAATCCGTCTCTGTGTATTTTTAGACCCTGTACTTTAAAAAAGTACAAATGGGTCTATTACGTTTGTGCAAAAAAAAAATGTGCGTAACAGGCAGAAGGAAGCGTGGCAGACCCCATAAAGTATACATATTCTTGATTAGCATCAACAGCCGAGTCGATATAGCCATGTCCGTCTGTCTGTCTGTCTGTCTGTCTGTCCGTCTGTCCCTTTTTTGAGTAACTAGATCTCAGAGACTATAAGAGCTAAAGGCACCAAATTTGGCATGGAGGTGCATCTATATCTTGCATAGAACGAGTTTGTTTTAGATTTTTGCCACGCCCCACTCCGCCCCCTTAAATTACAATACAACATTTTTAAGTCGAATTACAAGAGCACCTTTGATGCTAGCGCTTTGATTTTTAGTATGTATTATACAGACTATACTCCGAACTTATCCTGCAAATTTCATTCAAATCGGATGATAAACGCGGAAGTTATTCAACTAACAATGTTACGGCCAAAATCAACTGATATCTTCGTAGTGGCGCCATCTATGTGAATTTTTTGAAACTGAAACAGTCTGTAGTGATCGCTTTGCACTCAAAAGTACAGGGTCTTCTACTGTCGAGCTTGCTCCACCATAGCTTAATGCATTTTTTAAGATTAAACAACATACTGCAAAGTTTTTTTTTTAAATAAATAGCGCACATGACAAAGAAATTGTATGTTTAATTTTGCCTAAAGATTCCATCAAAAGCGGATTATTTTTTGGGTGTGATAGTTGATAAGTGGTGGAAATGGAAGCTTGTTATTTTTACTGATATGGAAAAGAGGTGGAAATTTAAGTTTACTCGATTTGAAATGCATTTTCTAAATGAAAACTGTTAATAACATATTATTTTACCAAATTTTCTGGAATTTAACTGTTGCAAAATAACTTCAATAATTATAATAAATGTAAATTTATATAAATAAAAGTACCATATTTAAATGTCCATATAGAAAAATGGTTTTTCAGTGTTTATATAATTTTTCGGTTTTTATTAATCACTTCTTAGACACAAGTTTAGTTTTTGGTTTCTTGGTATTCTTTTTTTTTTAGTTTTTTGCTCATACATGTTCTAGAAAATATTCATTTGGTTTTTTCTTCTCATAATTTTTTGTTTTATTTTTTCTTTCATTTTCTTGTTGTTGTTGTTGCATTTAATTTCATCTTGTTGATTCTTGTTGTTGTTGTTGTTGTTTGTTGTTGATCTTTTGTTGTTGTTTAGCTTTGCTATTTCATTGTACAATAGTTGGATATACATTTGCTTGTAAATGTATATATATATATGTATGTATATATATAAGTATAATATATAGGGGGTGTATATAACGCAGCTTGTATATACTTATTATACAATACGTAGTATTTTTGTTTTGTTTATTTTATTTTTTATTTTTATATATCAGTTTATATATGTATATATCTATATAGATATATGGTCTATATATATGCATCTCTCTTGTGTTCTATACATTGTTTCATTGTGTGTTGTTTGTTTTTTGTTTTTTGTTTCAGCTCTTCTTAAACACCTAAGTACATATGCTCTTAACAATAGATGTACGCACATACACAGTACAAATACAAACAGTATATATATATCTGTATATGTATATGTGCTTGTATATGGGCTATATGCAGGTAGGAGATGAACCATAAATCGAAAGCGTTTTGCATACAAAAAAAAGTCGTTTTATAGGAATACATGTATATAAAGATGTATGTATAGGTTATATATGTAGATATATAAGTATATATGCATTGGTATATATAGTATATATATCGTATATATGTGGTAAAATGTCAGCTCGATTCTTGAAAGTTACGTGTTTTATTGTTGAAGATCCGTAGATCCTGGATCTGGATCGTAACGCCTAGGTCTCTATGTATTCCATGCAGTTTCTAGTGTAACTTGTTTCCCACTAAATGGAAGTATGTATGGTATTTGTTTAACTATTGTATATATGTGGTTGTGTGTGTGTATGTATATATATTTAGTTGCCAAGATTATACAGTTGATCAGTTGAACAGTTTCTTTTTTTATTCCATTTTTGTTTTATTTGTATTTTTTTGGTTGATTTTATTTTGTATCAGAAGACCAAGTTACCATTAAGTCGTTAGCTTTATCTTTATAAATAGTTTAGAACAACGCTTTTTCTGGTGTATGTGTGTGTTGGAACTTGGAGTATATAGGTGTATGTGTGTGTGTGTACTTGCAACGTTTATCTGTATAATTAACCTGAACTCAAAATGTGTTTAATGCAATAAATTTCCAAAATTTACAAACAATACGCAAATAATTCACAACTTTGCACAATTCACAAATTCAGTTCACGATTTCACAAATACGTATAAACGTCTCAATTGTGTTTTGCTTTCTTAATCATTCTCATTAACTTAGTTAGTGTGGGTGTGTGTGTAAAGTGTGTAGAAATAAGTATCGATATATAAACATATTCTTTGTATACTTGTTTATTTGTAGTCGACTTAAAACTGTTGACACAAATATTCGAATTGTTAATATGTTGGTAAATTTCAAAAATAATATAAAATTAATTAATAAAAATTATAAATATCAATTCTGAGAAAGAATCTTTTATAAAAGGGCATATAATTTTTTATTTAAATTAAATGTAATATTTTTTATAATATTACCCATTAACAATTTTATTTTTTTTTCTCGACTGAATGAACAAAAATGTCAAATACCGATATCGAATCCCTAAGTGTGTGTATCTTTGGTTGTGTGTGTGTTGGGGATGGGTATGGGGGGATGGGGGTGCATTTGCTTAGTAGGGATAAAGATTCTTGCGTTTCAGCTCCATATCAAGATCAGCCAGCTGCTGCAGGAATCCATCGTTTGGTCGAATTTCCCGGCGCATTCGCACCGTGCGTATCGCATCTACGGCGGACATTTTACGGCAAATCATCAGATAGGCCAAAACACAGGTCGCCGAACGTGACATGCCCACCAGGCAGTGAACCAGGATTTTACCTAAAGAATGGGGAATGGAATGAATCGATTTAGTAAGGGAAGCTCATTTGTAGTTGCATCTACTCACCGCCGCTGCTGATGGCGCTGTCAATGAATTTGGCTGCCACATAGAAGTAACGGGAAATGTCTGTCGTGGGCGCATCAATCATGGGGAAGCCCATATATCTAAAAAAGCAATCCTTATGTTGGCGTCTGCACACACAAAACAATGTTTTTTTTTGTTCCCACCAAACACAACAACAACAAATGGCCCACAGTGAGACAATGCAAACGGTGTGTGTGCGAGTGTGTGTGAAATGATTATGCATGTGTGTATTTACAAAGATCATGTGCAGTGGAGTATAAAAAATAAATAAAAAGAAATTGGAGAAATTTTGTAAGAACAATTTTTTTTGGAATGAAATCGCAACCAAATCGTTGAATCAAAAGTCCAAATAATAATCGATAATCGAATAATGTGCGCCAATGATTTATCATGACCTTTTCTTCCTTTACGCTTCAAACTCACCTAACACTTGGCATATCCCGATAATAACTGTGCCCAGTATCCACCTGTCCATAACGACATCCCTCCGCGGCATTCAACACGTGTGTGATGCCCATCAATCTCAAATAGGTTTTGTTTTTAGCCGCCGCGCTATAAAGTTGAAAAAAAGCAATTAAATAAAATGAAAAATATACAATTAGATTGGAGAAAGATGTCATAGGTCATTAGTCGAAAGTTGAATACAGAAGTCTGTAAGGCTATATTACAGACTCCTGTATTCAACTTTTGACTAATGAATTATGACAGCTTAACTCTGGAGCTAATATATGAACGCACCCCTTTTTTCAAGCGGCGTGCGCTTTTATGACCGCATTCGACAAAATTCAATGAACGGTGAGGAAACGATACTAAATATATATATTTTTTACTAGTTTTATAATGAGTGTAACCTCCCTTAGCACTAATAAATTCCAAAATTCTATTTCGTCGGAAATAACTTGGCTACTGAATGGACCAACGTAAAAAATTGTTTAGAGCAACCCAAATATCAACTTAAATCTCTTTAACACATTTTCTCGGATAGAAAGGAGTTTAAAAGTTACACAGATATTTTGAAGATTAACCTATTGCCTTTTCTTCGCTGTCGAAGACGCACGAAGTTCATTTTCCAAGAAAACAACGCATCAATGGACGTCAGTCGTGAGACGCGATCTTGGCTTGAAGCCGATAACATTCCATTATTGGAGTAGCCAGCATTCTCTCCGGACATGAATCCTATGGAAAACTTGTGGTCATTGCTGGTCAGAAGAACTTATGCCAAAAACACCACGTTTACCAGTGTAACGGACTTCAAATTGGCAATAATTTAGTCATGGGACGAACTTTCCCCAACTGACATAAGAAATCTGATAGATAGTATGCCAAATAGAATATTCGAGTTATATTGTGCTAAGGGAGGTAACACTCATTATTAAACCACTAAAAATATATATATTTGCTACCGCTTCCTTATGGTTATTTAAATTGTTTGAATGCGGTCATAAAAGTGCACGCCGCATAAAACGCTAAAAAAGGGCTGCGGTCATATTTTTGCACCAGAGTTTATAAGAAAATGAAAAAGGACCATCTCAGCTTAAAGATATTTTCAAGTTCGCGCCTTAGAATTCCCAAGTGGTTTTAGCAGTGCGTGCATGAGATGCCGCATAGATCAGTTTCTTTTGACAAGTTTTTTGTGTTCTTTTTCCTTTTTTGTAAGTGACCCTTTATAAAATAATTGAAGTTGAAAATATAAAATAGATTTTGAAGATAAGCTAATGAAACCAAGGATAAGTAGCTTATTACAGACATAAGTAATCTTACGATAGATAAATCGAAATGCGAAATATAAAGGTAAACAAAAAGGTAGTCGCGGATTCTTTCCAGCTTCGCCCTTTCTATCCGACCGCTTTAAAAAGGGCTGCGGTCATATTTTTGCACCAGAGTTTATAATACGAAATGTGTTACATGTACGGTGAGGAAACGATACTAAATGTATGTATATCTTTTTACTAGTTTTATAATGTGTGTAACCTCCCTTAGCACTAATAAATTCGAAAATTCTATTTGGAATACTTTAAACCTTACTTTTTCAGTCTTTTGGGGAAAGGTCTTCCCAGGACCTAATTACTGTCAGTTTCCGTTCATTAAATTTTGTCCAATGCGGTCATAAAAGCGCACGCCTTAAAAAAAGGGGTGCGGTCATTTATTTGCTCTAAAATTTGATATGATTAGGAAATCCCATGTTAATCAAATTCGGACAGGTTGTGAAAGGGAATACTAAACCCATAATCCATCAGTTTATTTTAGTCAGGCTATTTAACTATATATATATCAAATACACATTCTGAAAGTTTTGTTGAGATATTTAAGAAAACAAACAAGTTTTTCCTTAAAAAGTTTGACTTCTGGCCGATTGCTCCTATGGCAGCCATATAACAGAATCGTTTAATTTTTAACCAAATTGTAGTCAGGCTGTTGAAATATATATCAAATACATTACATTCGTAAAGTTTTATTTGAGATATCCTAAAAAACAAACACGTTATCCGTAAAGGTTGACAGCTATATGATTCAGAAGTCCAATTTTAACCAAATTTGGAAAGCTTGCAAAAGGGAATACTAAATCCATAATCTGTAAGCTTAGAAGATTTTCATACTAAAGGTTGTACTTTGGTTGGGATAACTTAAATGGCAGAAGCTTGTCTTGCTGATCAGGAATATATTAACTTAATAGGACCTGCTACCATATGATACCCTCTGCAAGGATATACATTGTCTCTAAGGGAAAAAGGAGAAGCTATGTTAGATCACAATACTTACGCATCGCCTATGTAAATGCCCGGATAGACTTCATCACAGTCAACATCATGTATGGCACACTCGGCACGTCTTAGACCTGGGAGACTACGGCATGGAGCCATTGAATAGTGTAAGACACGCTGTAATTGGCGGCCTGTGGTCTGTTCTGAGGTTTCCAGGCGGCTGGGTGACTGCAAAGTGAATTATATTTTATTAAATTTAATAAATACAATTGTTAAAAAAAAACGTTTTTAAAAGAACAGAAAAACGATTGTCAGTAAACTGGAATTCAAAAGAACAATCACGCGGTTAGTTTCAAATAATTATTCAAAAATTGATAAACACTGAAAAATCAGTCTTTTTTCAAAATAGGACATTTTAGTTATCAATTGGGATATGAATGGTCAAATAAAGACTCAGAAATGTCAATGACACAGTTGTATATCGTACTTGGTTTATTAAAATCCAACAACATGCAAGTTTGAAACCCTTAGTTTTAATTTTATTCCGGATATTCGGGATCTATCTATAACAATGGTTAACTGTAATTTAAGCTTAGCTTAGCTTTCAGAATAATTCGTTTTCTAAAACTACTTAAAGTTTTGACAAACAATGGCAACACGACCTCATGTTGCCATAAATGCAGTTGACTAGAGATACTTTTAGGTACTTTTAGTTTTAGGGCTTAAGAAAACATTTATAAAACGTCTTCTTTAAAGGTAAGTTATGCTGAGTAGTAAGCGAAGTTAGTAATATTATATCGCAAACAAACCTCAAGAAACAATTAAGAACAACGTCCTAAGACAAACAATTAATTTTTAGAATGACTATGCAAACAATTATGAGCTTATCATCAATAACAATATAGTACTTAAGATGACAAACAAGAAATCAAAGATGAAATAACTTATTGTTAGTGTGTGTATAAAAGGATGCTTATGACTTTTTGACAGCGAATGGCATCATTTGTCTCCGTTGACATTTGAGGAGACTTTTTGGGGAGGGGCGGGAGGTAGAAATCTCTCTGAACTCAAATTACAGAAATCGCGCTGCGGAAATGTAAATTTGTTGTATATGTTTTGGCAGTTGAAATTATTTATGGGCATCAAGTTATGCCTAGGCGACAATTGAGCTTGGGCTTTTGTTGCCAAAAGCTCGACCAGTAAATTGATGGGTAAAGGCGAAGGTCGCCCAAAGGCAGCCCCACCGAATGAGAGAGAGAGAGGGAGAGAGGGCAAGAGAGAGACGTCCCTCGAGCCTCATCCTTGTCTGTTTTGTCAATTTCAGGGACAGCGGCCAATGTCAATGGGAAAGTGAAACCTATTCTGTTTTCTTCTGCTTTTTTTTTTGGTTCCTTTTCTAGCATTTTTAGATTTTGTATTTTTATTTTGTTGTATAGTTTAGTTTCGCTTATCGGTTGTCTGCTTTGTCATAACATATTCAAATAAAATCAGCGACAGCGAGGCGCCGAGTAGGAGGGAGAATAGAAGCGAAACTTTTGCTTTTGCCGAGGCATTCGACCCTGAGAAACAGAAGCCAAAAAGCAAAGGCAAAAATCATCATCACAAGCAAAAGTTCTTTCACTTTTCATGTTGGATTTTGATCTATTGTGACTGATCTGACAGGCATATATACACATACATCTATGCAAAGAACATATACACGACACGACACGACCATCTATCTATTTCTATATACAATTAACATACGTATGTCTCTCAATTTATTGTATCTCAAATTAAATTCGTATAGCCTTAAGACTTATAGACATCATTTTGGAGGTTGCCTTGACGAAATCGCTGTATCTATGGAATGAATTTCCTTTTTTTAATATTTGTAATTTAAGTTGGAAATCTTTTCCTCCTCCAATTTGTTTAACAACACTTAGTTAAGCCTTAATTTGTTTGTTAGTAAGCTGAGCGGATTCAGTTAGCATCAAATAACACGACATTATACAACACTGGACGCATGCATTGCATCGCAAACTTTTTAAGAATTTCGAGTATTGATCTCTCTGACAAACCTGATAATAGTGCGGACTATATCTATCACCGATGCTGCTGCTGTATCTGTCGGTGAGTAGCTGTAAAAAGTGATGGAAATCATATGTAATCAAATTTAAAAATAGTTCAACATTAGAATGATGATAAACTATAGAAAAATAATTAAATATACATAATTATAAACAAAACTGTAATGATCATGATCATGAAATATTCACAAATAAATGCAAAATATTCGATTTTATACATTTTTTAAAACTCAAATACATTTAATTTATTATTTATTTATTTACTTAACTATTTGCTTATGTATTAATCAATTTCATCTTAATGCCTTAAAAGTTAATAGATGATAACATTAAGAAAGTTAAATGTAGAGGTACTAACTAAAATCAGTCGATTGTTCGAAGTCAAGAATAGTTCAGTACATACATTTAAAACTAAAAAGTTGAAAGCCAAGTCGAATTAATTAACTATTATATAAAGTGAAAATTAACACCAGTCGAAGTTTAAGTTCTTTTGCAATCAATTGACTAAAAATAAATCGCAGATTCTCAGATTGCAATCAATCTCGAATAAAATGAAAAACATCTCTCCCTAGGCAACAGACAACAGTCAGGATAAAGTAGAAGTCTAGTAATTGCCTCTGATATCTGTACATATACACATAAACATATTTATTTATAGTTATTATCAACGACAACGACAAGCGAATGGTTTTTTTTTCTCGTTTTTTCATTCAGTTGTATTGCTGCGTATACGTAATATAATATTAAAAATCTCTTTGAGGCCATTTTGCAGGTGGGTTGGCGACAAATAGATGGACCCGTGCGTTGGGGAAAAGTGTGTGGATGTGTGGGTGGGGGAGGAGGGTAGGAGGGTAGGAGAAAAACTAAAGCATTTCGCCTTCAGGTGCAACCAAAAGGCGTTGGCGTTAGCCATTTGCTCATGGCTGATGTTGTTGACGTTCGTGGTTTTGGCCACTGTCGACGCCTTGACCTTGTTCCGCAGCTCTCTACACAAACAACAAGATGTACACTAAACCAATATTGTATATATATATAAATATATATAAAGATATCTACTTATATGTGACTGTGAATGTGAATCTAAAAATACATCAGTACATGCATTAAATGCTGTGAAAAGCGCGCTGCAAAATGAAAATCGCTCAGAAACCACACAAACACACACACACACACACCCACACTTTCGACACATTCCGTTTGACGTTGGAAAAATTGAAAATCTGAATACTGAAAACCGAAAACTGAAAGAAAAGCTTTACGAGCACGAACATAACCGATGAGTCAGTGTACAATGCCCGCATACCAAACCAATTAGCTGGAAAGCAACACAAAAACATAAAAACACTTTTCGACTTAGTCTCTGTGATTAAATGTTAATCAGTTGAACTTAATCATCAGCGAGGAGACTGTCTCTGTCTCTGTCGCTGTCTCTGACTCTGTCTCTCTGTCTATTTCTGTGTACCGCATTTATTGGCACTTAGCCTCGGCCAGTGTCTCTATGCAAGGTGTCTTTGTCGACTGATTTTTCTTCTTGGTTTTTTTTTTAATAGCCCACAGTGCCAACTAAATTTGACCCATAGCTATACCTATAGCTCTACCTCTACCTCTATCTCTACTTTTACCACTTGAATATGTAGAATAGATAGACACCTACATACATAGATGTTCGCATTGTTGCATCTATTAGTCAGTGCTGATTGCAACATGCAACATGCGTCTCCAATTCGTATTCAAATCGAGTGCTGACACCATTCTACTCTTCTCTCTACTCTTCTCTTCTTTTCAATTCAATTCAATTCAAATCCATTTACAGCTCAACACTTCCTGTAACCTGCAAACTGAAAACTGAGGGAACAAAAAAGTCCAAGAACTGTGTCAATCGTGCTGAGCTAAGCTAAGTTGAGCTCAGGTCAGGTCAAGCATTGACCACTCAACGGCAGGTTATGCCTCTCTAACTGTTGCCTCCGACTGTGGCCCTTTGGAGTCAACTGAAGAGAGAGTGAGAGAGAGAGAGAGAGAGAGAGAGAAAAATGCTGACAATGTGCCGCAGACGTGTCACGCTTGTGCAACCTGCCCCAGACCACTTGCCCCCAAAGATAACACCTCGTACACGTGGTAGATGCCAACAATAGAGGATATCAAACTAGGTGATAAGCATTGAACTAGTTCCTTTAGAGATTCTCCAGATAAGTTAGAGACTAGCTAATAAACTTTCAGTTATTTAGTCACTATTAAAAATGACACTGGAATCTTAGAACAGTTTTATTTAGAACTAGTTTTTTAATTAAATGAGCTGACTCCAAACAAACCTAATGAATAATACACACAATTATATAAATTAATTAAATATTTACACCAATTATTAAATTTTTTAGACCATTTAATTTGACTAATTACTAAAAAAACTCCGTGTTTAATTTAGATATTGATGAAATTTTAACGATATATTTTATGTCTTGAAAATTGTAAAAGTAACTTAGAGTATTTTGAAAACCAGTTCATTTTGTCATGAAGAATTTAACTCATTTTTAAAAAAGATTTCTTTAATTAAACCAGGCATTTCAATAACAAACTTTGGTTTATAATTTAAAGCATAACTTTTCGTGCTTCATTAGTACTTTAAAAAGCTTTTAAGAACTACTTGGTTGAACTAATTAGGCACAAATAAGTAATACGCATTGCCAGCTGACTCAAGTGAGCTGCCAAACTAGTTCAAAATCTAAAGTAAAGTAAAGCAAACATTTCAGATAGTTTGTGGAAGCAATAAATTATGAAATCAGTTCGTTGCCACTCAGAAGCACTCACTTAATACATAAATGAGCAAATACGTGAACACATGAATGTGAATATGGCTATATGTATGTGCATACACACTTGGCTACATATTTGTTGTTTATTGGCCTTGCACAGACAGAAAGCAACAACAACAACTACTTGGAGATATTCTCACACAAAAGCGCAAATAGGAAAATTCTGAAAAGTGATTATCAAAAATGCTTAACAAGTGTGAAAAATTGCCAGACATGCTGAAACTTATAGACCCAACAATATACAATTGAAATATTTAAAATTGTGAGTGTGTATATGTGTGTGGCCTAATAACTGAAAAATGGCCAAAAAGCCAAGTTGAAAATCATTTTCGTATCGGTAAAAACAAGCATATTTGGCTTAAGGATTTCCCAAAGATTTACTTATCAAGCATACATATTTAAGAGTGTCTTTCAAGAGTAACTATCTAAAAGATACCTTATAAACAAATTCTATTAAATAATTGATTCAATTAAAGTGATATTTTCTAAAAGATTCATTGTATAAAATGATAAATTTACTCTGAAGACTGGTAAATATTTCAAAGTCAGCTCAAAAACATCCTGAACTCTTTTCTAAAATAAGCAAGTTCTATTAAGTATACAGAATATTGAGCTAATAATGAGATATCCCTTTTAACAAACTCATTAAAAAAATTCCCCTTAATCAGCTTTCAATCGTTAAAAAGTTCTTGCTGAAATATTTACAATACTATGTATTCAAAATTTATTCAAAATTAATACCTATCCAGAGAATTTCGAGTAGAGTAATTAGTTTGCAGAGTCAAGCTCATTTATGTAATCTCACTTAGCTGTAGTTAAACCAGCTGCCCCTCTTATGCTTTCAGAGCACATACCCTGTAAAAATAAAAAAGACAACCGAAATGCATTGACATGCAAGTCGTGCAGACAAATTTATTGATTAAACAGTCTGCCAAAAAAAAAAAAAAGAAAACAACTCAAAAGAAACAAAATGAAAAGAAAATAAAATGAAAAGTAAATAAATAAATACCCAAAAAAATTATTAAAGAATTTTTGACTGCTCCCAGAGATTGTTAATGCGCCTTGACATCACGTGCTGACGGATCAACCAAAAGTTGGCAGTCTATAAATTTATTCTGTCGCATTTTTGTCAATGACTCAAAGACTCAAATAAGCAACTAAATGAAAATTGCACAAATTAAATGCGCAGTAGTTTGTTTTGTTTTGTTTTGTTTTTTTAATTTGCCATTTAAGGTGTGCTAGTTATGTATAAGGTAGACAGAGAGTGAGACACGAATGAGAGAGGAAGAGGAAGAGAGTGAGAGGGAGCTGCTCATCAAATTGCCAGTCAATTCTATTGAACAAATCACATTTGTTGTTAACAATTTATGCAGCTAATGTAAATGATCTGGCCGCTCATTCAAGGTTGAGAGATAGGGCGCCTAAATCGAGGGGCGCGTTTTTTAGAATCAAATGAAAATATTGAAAATCTATTCAAACGCTGTCGATGAGCACGTGATACGATCGTAAATAACAAGCTCCAAAGACATTTCATTTCATTTACTATACATACACAGAAAAAAATCGGGGTATTCAGCCTGGGATCAATTTCATTAATAAAGTATGAAATACTTGATTCAAGTACCGTCTTTTAATTTTTTAGGTTTATCTTAGGTTTATTTACCAATTTTAGTGATTAGTTATTGCCATTTAATCCTCACAAAGTCATAGTTTAACAATCCAATTTTAAAATAAAATATATTAATCATGATTTTTAGAATGGATTCTTTTTTCTGTGTAAATAAATGCTATACTAGGCATACATTATTACCAATCAACTAATCAAGTAATTGCTTTTCAAATATGTATATTATAAAATAAAAAGAATGTAGAAAGAGTATAGAAAACTGATAATCCCTATTGGGTTCATCTCTACTACTGTTTAGATTAAAAGATAAAAAGTTAAAGAGTTGGTAGAAAAGTTTATGTATTTGTGACTTATTGCATTTCGAGGAAATACTTCAAAAATGAATGGCAAAAGAATGTGAGGAATAAATGAATAATAAGTATGATCAACTCTTGATCACATTTCATATACCCTGCAGTTTGTATAACTTGAAGTCTAAGCCTAAGAACATAGTATAACTATCTGTAACATAATATAACCTCTTAATAGATTTCATCTACTTGAAGAAAGTATAAATAAAAACACATATAATTAGTAATATATGTGTAACAAAAATACATTACTTTAAATGAAAATTAATTTTGCTTTTCTATACAGCCATTATATGAATATATATGCTTTTAAATTGGGTATTCCCAAGATTTGAGAAGCCCTAAACCTTAGCAAATTAGTTATTCTGACGTAGTTGGATATATCCAAAGAGTTAAGAGTTGATTACATTTTTGGCGATAATTGTCTTTAAGCACTTTTTTTTTCTTAAACAATGGAAGTGCAACAAAAATAGCGACAACTATTCGCTTTTAAGTGGCCGCTCAGGTATTTTTTTTTGCCTTTCGCTTTTGCTCAATGAGGCGCAACAGCTGCCAATCGACGACGACGGTGACGGCGACTACGACTATTGTCTATGGTATATTGGTCCACGCCCACAGGGCCCCAACGCCCACACAATGTTCGCATAATTGTTAAGTGTTCGCGTCGTTCTATATATAGGCCATATATAGGCCCGTATATAGTCCAAAACCAAACCAGACCAGACCAGGCTGGGACAGACCATATCGGAGATGTACAACGCTCTATCGATCGTTCAATTAGCGCCAACAACGACAACACCAACAACAACAAGTACATATATAAATGACAGCCACCGCTGACATTGACATTTTAGCTAAGCTATTGGGCATTGTGTTTCATTATTATTTTTCTTTCTGTTTTGAGAATTTTTAATGCACATTACACGGAAGCAAGCAAGCAAGCGGCTGGCCAATTAAATGCACGCCCCTGGGGGCGCTTCAGTGGTTCGCTTCAGTGGTTCAGCGCCACTCCCGCCTGACTTCGCCACACCAGTCGCCACCAGTCACCTTGCCACTAAAAGTGGCAACAACACAAGTCAGCCCAAAAACGGAAAAAAATTGAATTGAAAATTGAAAAACGAAAAACGAAAAACAAAGCACAAATGCTGTGCCTGTGCCTGTGCCTCAGCAATTTAATTAATTTTGCATTCAGTTGATTGTTTTTTGTTTTTTTTTTTTGGTTTTTTGCTCCCTCTCTGTATATTTTATTTTCATCAAGTTCAATAGATGAGGCTCCACAAGCCCTTTGAGTGTGAGATTAGCCTTGAAGCTACTAAATATGGTCAAAGTAGGGTGAGTATATCGGGGTGGGCCGGCCTATCACGAAAATTTCGTTTATAATTAAGTTAATTGGCCCACGCTACGTATGAGTAATCTGCTTAAGTTTAGCCCCAAAAGCCTATTACATTTATCCGTTTTAGGGTCAGGCAGCAACTGCAATACTTGTACTGCAACCACCTCTACCCCTTTCCCTTTCCCTTTCCCTTTCCACCCCCATCCCCATCCCCCACACCCGATTGAGCTGAAATAGTAGCGTGCCTCCCCCCACACGATGGGCGCCAAAAGGAAACATATGCGATTGTCTTTGTAAAAGTAGAACACACAAAAATGGCAGCATTATTACATTACCATCGAGGAAGCAGTGCTTACATATATATATAGATATATATTTATATATATATTTGGATAACCGAATAATAATAGAAAGCAGACAGCACAAAGTAGTTGGGCTTGTATTTGGATTACCGCATAAGTTCACATAAGTTTACCGCTCCTTTCAATCTTACTGTCGACTGTCTGACATAACCTGCACATAATGATGATAATAATAATGCTTTATGGAACTGCTGAGCTTGGTTTCTGCATAAGTCTAGAGCAAACTGTGCTGATTACAGCAAAACTAGCAGACCATTCTACATACCACCCATCACGTTGGGCGCCAAACTCGCAAAATTCGAAATCAACCGTTAAATGCACAGCTATCGCATAATATGCGATTATACCGAGTTATTAATAGCATACAAATAAACTTGCAGCTTTTGGAAGCTCCAAAATTTCTTTGGGCGCCAATGCAATGAAAATGTTTTTCATTAACTGCTAATAACATGAGAAAAGACATAATAATTGTTGTATGGTAGTTGTTATTGTTGGAGACGACCTACATGGGTGTATGTGTGTGTGTGTGTATGTGAAGCTAACATTGTGCAAAAGGCACTTGAACTTTGCTTTGGCCATACAGAGCATTTGCATTTACGAGCAAAGGCCTTGTATGGATGGATGTACCTCGTTTTAGGGGTTGTGAGGTTGTAGGTTGAGTAGTTTGCTTGGGCATGTGCCAAGGTTTCTCATATGCAAGCTGCCTGCCAGCTGGAAAATGGCACACCCACACACACACACACAAACACAGACACACACATACAGGTAGAGTGGCCCTGTCTTTGCATCTAGAGAGACAGCCCTGAAATTGGGTCAACTTCATGCTCGGAAATGTGCATTCAAGGTCACCATCAACATCAACATCACCATCGTTATCATCAGCAGCAGCAGCTTCTACTTATCATCAGCTGCTGCTGCTGCTGCTTCTGACAGTTGACCAACCAAAAACAAATATTTGAAAGAAGAGAGAAAAAGAATGTGACCAACGCGAATTCTTTGCATGCCACTTACCGCATATCTCCATGACATCTTAGTATTGTATTGTGTGCTTCCTTCCGCCTTTTCAACTGCCTGATCTGCTCCAACTTCTGCTCACTTTTCCTGCTGCTGCTCCTGCTGCTGCTCCTGCTGCTGCTCCTGTTCCTGTTCCTTTTCACTCGTTTCTGGCCTCCGTTCGTTGCTCCCGTAACGCGTTGCTGTGGCTACCTTCGTGTGTTTGTTTTGTGTTCAGGTGTTGAGTAAATATAAATAATAGATGAAATACAACAACATGAACAACAACGGCAACAGCAACAACAACAAGAAGAACAAGAAGAACAAGAAGAACAATAATAAAAACAACAACTGCAACAGTGTTGCACTTGTTTTTGGATGACAACAAATCTTTTTTAAGCTCTTTTTTTTTGCGCACACACTCAAAAAACATATATATAACATCCAATCAGTCAATTAACGCACCTACGAAAAAAATCACGTCTAGATATTCTGGCTGCCTTTTACAAATTTCAAACTAACATTTATTTTGATTTGAATTCTTTTATTTATATTTTTACTTTTTTGTTGGTTCTTGGTTTGTTAATATATTTTATTTTGTATTCTATTTTGCAGCGGGCCAGGTCTCGTTTTGCGTTCTGGCGACGTACTTTTTGCGACTGATTTGCAAGCGGCTTTCGCTTTGGGGTTGGTTTTTGTAGGCGTCCGAAAGCTTCATTCGGGCCACCTCCGGTGCCTCGGTGCCTCGGTGACGTACACCGAAAAAAGCTTTTATATTCAACGTTGCCGCTGCTCAGCTTTGATTTCGTTTGCTTTTTGCCGTTTGCCGTTTGTCGGTTGTCGGTTGCTTTTTGTCGCTGCACGTGGTGACGCTTTACGGGACCCTAGGCTAAACACACACCCACACAACAAACACACACACACACAGATACAGATTGAGAGGCACCTCTTTACGCATATGTAAATATTTTTACAAGTGTATTTATTTGCTCACGAGAGCAACAACATTTGCAAAAGGGAGAGCGAAAGAGCTTTCAGCTTGCACTAACAAAAACAACAACAACAAAAAATGTTGGTAGTTGTTAATGTTGCTAGCTTCAACAAAAGTTCCGCCATAGCATTTCAATTTCAAGATCATCCCACACATGATTCATTTGAAAAGCTCTTTTCGTTTGAATGATTGAAAAATGCGAGCACAATTTACACTTATCCGTTGTATTGAGAGCATTTATTAATACACGTATTTCTGTTTAATTATTGTTATGTGTCTCAATTAATTACTGCGCGTTGCTAAAATAGAATTTACAGAGAACAAATAAGAGAGAGGGAAAAATTATATATTTTATATGTAGAGCTGACTGATTTAAGTCATTTCAGGCGAATGACTCACATTCATTCATACATTGGAACGATGACTTACTATATGGCTAGCTACTTGTAATCCTTGAATATTCAAGGTTCTGATCGCTTTTCTTTGTATTATTCAAATCCAAGGCATCAATAGCCACCATATTCCAAAATAGAATCAAAAGAGGGCAACAAAAATGTGAAATGACAATAATTCATTTTCATCCATCATTAATTATGTCAGTAAGTCATTAACTTTGATACAATCAAAGCAATTCATTTGCTGAAAGTATTGTTTGATAACTCAACTATTGAACGCAAGTACAAGTAAAATTATGGTAAACTCCGGTGCAAAAATATGACCGCACCCCTTTTTTTAAGCGTTCGGATAGAAATGGTGAAGCTAGAAAGGATCCACGACTACCTTTAGAATGCTCTTTCATCATCGTCGCTGTTCAGTCTGATTTATCTTCGGCTTACGACCTTTTCGTTTTTTTACCCATATTCACATGTGGGCATTGTTGATCCGAAGGATTTATGATAAAACACCAAGTACGACAGTATTTAGGTCCTTAAACAGACAGTAATTAAGTCCTGGGAAGAGCTTTCCCCAAAAGACTGAAAAAGTAAGGTTTATAGTATTCCAAATAGAATTTTGGAATTTATAAGGGCTAAGGGAGGTTATACTTATTATAAAAATAGTAAAAAGATATATATTTAGTATCGTTTTCTCACCGTTCATTAAATTTTGTTGAGTGCGGTCATAAAAGCGCACGCCGCACAAAACGCAATATGAAAAATAACGGAAATTTTGCATAGAGAGTGTTGTTTTTTTTGCTCGTCTCTCTTATTCTTCATGCTCTTTGATTAAAGGTAAAATATCTAGATTTTAAATTTTGAAAAAAATTTTTTCTGAAAATGTAAAGGGAGTACCCTTATCTAAAATTCCAACAAAATCGAAAAATTTGATTTTGGAAAAGTAACTATCTTTAAATGTAGAATAAATTTATAGATCAAATCATGACTAAAATGACATTCCGCATAAAAATCGGGTAAGATTTGACAAAGTTACGCGAGTTTGAAATCTGTTGACCCTGAGGACTGGCAACTTTACAAGTCAAATTTTTGGTCACTTTTGGCATGATTTTTTACAAAAAAATAAAACTCCTCAGAATCAACTTTAAAGTGTTCTCTTATACTAATTTAGGCACCAGGAGTTGATTAAAAGTAAAAAATCAAGATTTAAAATTTTGAAAATTTTTTTTTTTGAAAATGTAAAGGGGGTACCCTTATCTAAAATTCCAACAAAATCAAAAAATTTGATTTTTGAAAAGTAACTATCTTTAAATGTAGAATAAATTCATAGATCAAATCATGACTAAAATGACATTCCGCATAAAAATCGGGTAAGATTTGACAAAGTTACGCGAGTTTGAAATCTGTTGACCCTGGGGACTGGCAACTTTACAAGTCAAATTTTTGGTCACTTTTGGCATGATTTTTTACAAAAAAATAAACCTCCTCAGAATCAACTTTAAAGTGTTCTCTTATACTAATTTAGGCACCAGGAGTTGATTAAAAGTAAAAAATCAAGATTTTAAATTTTGAAAATTTTTTTTTTTGAAAATGTAAAGGGGTACCCTTATCTAAAATTCCAACAAAATCAAAAAATTTGATTTTTGAAAAGTAACTATCTTTAAATGTAGAATAAATTCATAGATCAAATCATGACTAAAATGACATTCCGCATAAAAATCGGGTAAGATTTGACAAAGTTACGCGAGTTTGAAATCTGTTGACCCTGGGGACTGGCTAGTGCTGCGAAAATATCGATTCTCAGTGCATCGATTCTTTTCGATCTTTTAAAAAAAAACATCGATTAAATCGAAAAACAAGTGGTTTTTTTTATTAACAGAGATCCCTTCATTAAGATCATATATTCATACATATAAAGAGAAAAAAATACGTATCCATAACGTAAAAAACGAAAAGAAATAACGTTTTTAAAACATAGAAAACAAAAGTATTTTCAAAACAAACAAAAGAATTTACGTCTCCATAACCCATTGGTTTTTGCTTGCGAAGATAAGACTATTTACTGTTTTAGGCTTAAGAGCGGCGCGTCTATCGGTAATAATACATCCAGCTCTACTAAATATATAGAGAAATGTAATCAGTTAAAAGCACAATTTTTATTAAATTGCCCTTATTCGCACGTCTTGTTTGTCTCCTTATTCACAGTGTTGGGATTTATCTTAAAAATTGTTTACGATACATCGATTCTTTCAAAATAGAATCGATGTTTGGACGGAAAAAAAATCATAGTATCGATGTTGGAATCGATTTTTTCGCAGCTCTACTTATTACAGACATAAGTAATCTTACGATTGATAAATCGAAATGCGAATTATAAAGGTAAAAAAAGGTAGTCGCGGATTCTTTCTATCTTCACCCTTTCTATCCGAACGCTTAAAACAAGGGCTGCGTTCATATTTTGCACAGAGTTTATTATTAAGTCAAATCAGAAAACAGTCCAAAAAATTTTTAGGTAGCCAATTACCATCGTCTAGAGATATCTATACCAATTATACTATTTGTATAACCTTATTAATATTGTGGTTGTTTATAGTATTATACAAAACTCTGCATATGGATTTATTTTTATTTAATTATATTTTATGTATTTTTTTGTGCTCTTTTAGTAGCCCTAAAGTTTGAACAAATTAGTTTTCGAGTGTATGTACTTTCCCAATCAGAGTGGAAGGTCTTGAAAATGTTTTGGCTACAAGTTGTAAATTGTTTATTAAAGTTGAAGATGATGTGTGGTGTGTCAAGTCCCCTGAAAGTCATGTTCAACAATCAAACAAGTATCTTATATTCTGATTAGTGTATTGAGATGTGTGTAAGTGTAGAGGTGTGTTTTGTCCACAAAGTTGCTGTGCTTAAACTCTAAATTGTGTATAGAGTGAATGTGTGTTGCCTTATCTACGTGATATATGCATGTAGTGTAATTGTGAATTGTCTTATTATTGTGGGAATAATTGATCAGTTTGCATCTTTGGTTTTTGCTTGGTCTTCATACCAGCCAATAGCTGTTTAAGCTGAATGATGGCTTTGGCCGGATTCAGATTCTTTGGACATGTGTTTGTACAATTGAGGATGGTATGGCATCTATAGAGTTTCCATGGATCCATCAGGTGACACAGACGTTCCTCGGTATTCTCATCACGCGAGTCGATGACCCAACGAAAAGCTTGCATTAGAACCGCTGGTCCCAGATATTTATCACTATTCCACCAATACGACGGACACGAAGTCTGACAGCAGGCACATAATATACACTCATAAAGTCCATCCAATTGATTGCGATCTTCGACGGCTTGAAGATATTGTGCCTTACCAATTTCACGATCAAGATTCTTGCGCTGCAGCCAAGGTTGTATGGATCGGTATTGGTCATAAAATTGAGATAAGTCTGGTACAAGATCACGCTTCACATATAGATGAGGTAAAGGATAAATGCGACAAGGTTTTGCCACATTCGTATCGATGGCCGTAATACACGACAACGTATTTATTCCATCGATGTTCATAGCACAGGATCCACAAATACCTTCACGACAGGAACGACGAAGGTCAAAGTCGGGTCCATCTCGTTCTTGATCTTGATGAGAGCATCGAGTACCATGGGACCACAATCATTAAGGTCAATCTGATAGGTTTGCATTTTGGGCTGGTCACCAGGTTTCCAACGATATATCTCAAGGGGCTTTACACGCTTCTCCGTTGGCTTTGACTTTGGCTTTGATTTTGTCGGCTCCTTGGAATCACCGCCACCTCCTTTGCTGGCCTTGACAACTTTCTCGGCCACATCCTTGCCAGCTTCTTTGGCAGCTTCCTTGGCAACTTTTTTGGCATCATCCTCTAATGATTTACTATAACGTCTGCCAATCGATTTATCTGTGGGTAATTTGCCCTCGCTGTAAACCACATCCAACATCGGAGTCTGCTGTTGCTCAAGGGGCACGACGGATGCCACAGCATATGTCCGTCTTCCAACCTGACTGCGAGCCAACAGTTGAGCAACCAATCTAAGTCGACGCATTTTGCTCCGACTTTTAAGGCCGGAATAATAAAACAAAAAAATAAATGAATTGAAAATTCTAGAAATTATTACTTAATATTTATATAATTTTGATGTTGTTTGTGTTTTTTATTTTTGCATTCGGAGATGTTTCGAGTTCGAGTTGAGAAATAATACTGAACATTTGAGGAGCTCTAGTCAAGGGGTTGACTAAAAATCTCCCCATGGAAAACTAGATCTACAAAATTTATAAAAAAAAACGTCGTAAATTTGTTTGTAAGTTTTCTAAAACTTTTGAAGCATGAATACGTATACTTAATAAGAGTAAATGCTCAATCACCTATGAAGTCAATCTATTTTTTATTATTACATCAATTTTCAAGTCAAGATTACAGTCAACAGAACTGACAAAGAGAGGGAGAGTCAGAAACATATTCGCATTTGCGATTAAAACTGTTTTACTTAATAGGAAAATCTATTTTTAAGTGAAGTACAAATGAAAACAGATTTCAAGCGAAGATTAAGTTTTCAGTTTACAAAACACACAGGGCTAAATGAAATTAAATTCTTTTTGAACTTAGGGGGATGAATTTTAGCTTTAACTTTATTTAAAGAGTTTTAAAAACTAAGGGGCTTTGATTTTTTAATCCATCAAATCTTGAAATGCCAGTAGAAATAAACAAATAAATAGAAACAAAATTTTGTTTGTAAAATAAACAGAAGATATACAATGAACAATGAAGTTTCTCATTACCTTTCAGAACTGCATAGGTTCATGAGAGAGCGAAACAAGTTGAAAGAGAGTTCATTTTACAAACGAGTAAATAACTAATAAAATATACATTGAGATATGCCAGAAGAAGCACAATATACAAATTAAAGGAATATCAGATACATTCAATATACTTGGGTGTAAATTATTTCCTCTTCCTATACACTCGAAAAGAGCTTAAGTAAATGTAAGAATTATGTTCAATTTGCTTGTTTTTATTTTCATTCAAAACTGTTGAGCTATAAAATGCAACAGATCAAATTGAATGTTTGTAATTTTCGAATTAAACGCAATTAAAAGAAAATATGTTGTACTACAAGTGGAAGTGGAAAGACATGCCATGCTCGTTGTAGTCTGTGCCCAAGATACGGAATAGAAGCCACAAACGGAGGGGCGTCATCAACACATGCTATAGATCAGGGATCGGGTGCGGAATCGGGAGCGGACGCAGTGAATGAAACCAACTGTGAAAACGGTCTCAGGGCCAGGTCTATAAATACGACACCCGACAAATGCGTCGTAGCAATTGTTCTGGAATAGTAGGCCCGTCTTCCTCTCCCTCTCCCTCTCCCTCTCTCTCTCTCTTTCTACCTCTCAATCTACTATCTCTTTAAAAATAAAACACAAGACGATGACAGGCAACTGCAGTTGCCTTTTAGAATTGGGAATCTTGTATGCGAAATAAGAATGTTGTCACTTGGCATCACTTCGATCCCACTCCAAATCCCAATCCCACTCCCTAAAACAGATACACACTCTTTTCTTTTTGTTTTGTTGTCCTCGATGTTGTTGTTGTTGCTGTTGTTGTTCTTGGGAAACAACACTCGGAACAGTGTCGTGTGCCCAGATCACATCCAATGGCTATCCAAAAGAACAGAAAAGTGCCCGCTAAGCCTGCCTAGATTAACTGAATCAGCTTTTTATGCCATGGACTCAACATCAAAGCAGCAGCAAACAGCCCCAAAGACAATTAAAAGGTAATTCCAACAATGCGCCTGTTTGCACCTGCCGTCTGGACATCAGCAGCAAAGTTGTCAACACTGCTTGACAACACTGTTCAGCATAGTATTTGTCTTATTCTCCAAAGAGGTAACTAATTAGAAATGTGTGTAGATTAATTCTGTAAACTGTAAAAGAAAATAAGTAACCTAATACAATATATTGCGATAATAAATATTTATATTTTAATCAGTTTTAGTAAACGTTATGTATGTTCCACATATACATTTACAAAAAAAACATTAGTTTGTACTCAATCTTGTGCAGTAAATATTAAATAATAAATACAGATAACATTCAAACAGAGCATTTGCATTATAACAGTTTGAATTTATTATTTATTATATTAATACGTAATATTTAAGATTTAAGACATTGAGAAAACTGCTTTTCTCTTGGTCATTTACAGTAAATAAACAATGTTCTAACTACGGCTTCCTTATAAAACGATCTTTATACATTAAAAGTATGAAAGTATGCAATAAATTTAAAAGATATGAAAGAAATTTAAGAGATAGAGATTTAAGAGATAGATCTAGAGAACACAATTTTAAAGTTTATCATTTTTGTCGTATTTTTCCAAAGCTCAAGAAGTTAAATTAAACTTTGTCAGGTGAAGATTAACATTATCTGAGTCTTTGTTGTATGTATGTAATTTAAAAGGGTAAGTGATATGATTTGAATTTGAAAAAGGTGTTTATTTAAAATACGGAATAAATTCGCTGAATTGAAATTTGTAGTCTAGTGTTGTTAAAAATAAATACATCACATACAAATACTTGAGGCAAATTATGTTAGCTAAGTTGTTACGCTGCCAAGGTGTTGAATCTGTTGACAATCTGGAGCACTGTTTTTCCCCGTGACTCCCTCTTTCTCACACTCTCTTAATCTATCTCTCTCTCTCAGTCGCTCAGTCTGTTGGTTTCTTTCATTGGGTTGAGTCATTTAAGCTGTTAAGCCGCCGCTGACGTCTGACAGGTGCCCATGATGATGTAGGCATTTTTGTTGTGTACATTTCGTCATAGTTAGAGAGACGCGTGCTGGAATTAGCTTGCCATGTTTTAGCAGAGAGACAAGATGCCATTCCATTCCATAGCAAAACAATTCCATCCACAGAGTCACAGATCCACATATCCACATTCATTCATTGCCATCCATTGAGATCCATGATGATGATGATGATGTTGATGATGTTGAGCGTTACAAACGATCAACGAACCGTCTCTTCCTGTGTTGTTGGATCAGTTCATTTGTTCATTTGATTGCCACGCTGCGTAGTGCGATGCGATATAAAAACGTAAGATTTATGGCTTTTAAATTTCATTCATGTTCATGCTGATTGTTGCATGTCCGAGTCTACTCGATTACCACTCCGATTACGATTCCACTGAGTCCATGTTCAATTCCAAGTCCAAGTCCAACTCCGAGCTCAAACTGTTTGCCGAGTGCAGTGCAATAATAATAATAATAATAATAATAATAATACGGCAAGCGGAAGCACAAATCAATTACATTGTCTGCCATGGGAATCTTAACTGCTGTTTCTGACCAAAGATCGGCACACAAAATCCAATTACAAAAGGTGCCATTACATTTATTTATTAAATCTGCAAAAGTACTACTTACAACAAAGCGACATCACGACTTCAATATGCATAGAACTGTAGTCAGACACTTGGGTCATGGGTCATGGGTCATGGGTCAGATTCTTGGAACACTCACTTACAATTAATGTTATGTTTGATATAACCTTAACTATCAAATATTTACTCAGACCATTTGACTACAATACTGAGAGACTACTTAGTTTGCATGAACACAGAAAAACAGACAGACAGACAGACGGATACTGAGTCATATCGTCGTCGTGATCAAAAATATATGTACTTTATGGGGTCTATCACACCGTCTTCAATGCGTTATACATTTCGTAACAAAATTTTAATAATCTTTTGAATTTTACATTTAAATAAAGCTTAACTCAATCAATTTATATTTATTTATATTTATTAAACTTTGATTTCTGAAACTTATAAGATGTTTTGTTGCATTTATTATGCATATGTATATGAACTTGTCTTTTAGGGCACGGCTTTAAAAAACCACGTGACATGTATAGTTTCTTTATACACAATTTGCATCTTTCATTTGCCAACTTTTGGGGCAGGCCATCGTGTGGCAATGTGTGTGGGCCGCCCCTCAAGGCACACGCCCACAACAACGATGTCCTAAACAACCCACAACAAGCGACAACTTCCATGCTAAACCTATAATAAATATATCGGAAGAATTGCACATTGAGCATCTTAATCCCAGATTAACTAAAAAACAACTAAACGAGACGTCAGCTTCAGCATTCAATATCTTTTCAATAACTATGTTACACTGTAAACAGTGCATTGTGAAAAATAATTTGTTGTTAACAGTTTACAGTGCATATTGATTGGTTCCCTGTTATTTCCAATGTAAACTATGAGTTTTCCCAAGCATATTTGTTAAATTGAAGACTCCTAGTATTAAATCATTTAAAGTACCATCTTTCACTAGATAGCGGATAATATATATTCCCTCTGCGCGATTTTTTGAAAACAGCAACAACGAAAAATTTAACCAAGCTTAAAAAAACTATTTAAAAAGTAATTTAAAAATATATCTGACTGACAAGACGGGGACTCGAACCGTGTATCCTTGTTGATTCAGTTGTCAAACACTAACAAGAGTATATCAGGTTTTGTAACGAATATGTAACGGTACGCAAAAAGTGTAGCCTACTTTATAACTCTGTTTTTGAGTCTTTGTCTTACAATTCGCAAACTGTTTTAGCTTGGACTTGGTTAGTACCTAATATTCTACAAAACATTGGCACTTGAAAAAGGGGTTCAAGTGCTGGTTGGTTTCTTTTTTTGTTTTTTTTTTTCGAGGTTGTTTTTTCTATTTTTTTGTTGTTGAATTTTTCATTTTACTAACTTTTTTTACTTTTTGGTCTGATTTAATTTTGATATAAAGCTTTTTTGATTTGTTTTTATGCTTGTTTGACTTGTATATCGATTACTTTGTCCAAGCGGTTTATGCCATCAGGATGCGCACCTGATTGGTAACTTTATGGTTTTGCGATTCCTGAAACTGTAAAAAGCGAATATTACGAAATCGTCTTTTCGTTTGGATTTCTTCTCTTTCTTTTTGGCTATGTTTTGGATGTTTTTTTTTTAAGTCGTCTTTTTGTTTGGATTTCTTCTCTTTCTTTTTGGCAATGTTGTGGATGGTTTTTTTTAAGTCGTCTTTATACTTGTTCTCCTCTTTGTACTTGTTCTCCTTTTTTTGTTTTGTATTATTTTTCTTTTTACTTGTCTTGAATGGTTTTTTCTTTCGTTTTTTTTTTCGGCCAATTTTATGCAGTTTTTTAAGCGATTCGAGATGAGGACACGCGATTAAGTGCGAACTGCGAACCCGAGCGAACTGCGATTCAGTGCAAACTGCCACAAGATGCGAATGAACTATATTAATATACATTCCTGAAATAATAATGGACGATAATACAATAAATATTATTACATTTATTCCATCACATTTTATTTATTTTAATGCGTTTTTTATTTTATACGTTTTTGATTTTAAATAAAATGTTTTTATAGTACACACACTTGCTGTATAATTTCAAAAGTAGCGCCAAGAATGTTATCGATAGCTAAGTTTCGTTCAGTTAACAAAAGTATCGTCAACTTCTACTTCGAGTATCGATTAATCGATTACTGATAGTATATCCTTGTTTACATTTACATTTGCAGCAAAACAAGAAGTGCACAAAATGCAGCATATTTATATAAAAAGTGTTTTGTGTCAAATAAAAGGAAAATAAACGAAAGATACTCTTATTATGATACTCTTGCAATGGATTTGTAATCGTTGTGTATCTTTATTTGGCATTATATCATTGATTATTGCAATCTATTACTATGGTCAGCTGGAGAATCGCAGTAAGTTGGCACATTGAAAACAAATAATTGTATTTAAAGACTGACGAATAAATGAATTAACCTTAGGCAAGCGGCATGTGGCAAGAACTCCTCCCAATCCCGAGGTGCCACTGCCGCCCTCCAGCTCCAAGCTGCAACGATTTAATGAGGCAGCAATTTGCTCGGACATCAATGAATGCAGTCTAATTGCAAAGTGAGTGCATCTATATATAAAGATTAATTATATATATTTACATAAATATTTCATATACAATATAGAGATACCCTAGAGCGCGGTGGCAGCGTGGTGGATGCTGCACTTGCCGCATTACTCTGTAATGGACTGATTGGGATGCAGAGCATGGGATTAGGTGGCGGAATGTTAATGAACATTTATATGCATGAGGAACGACGATCGTTTAGTATTCTCAGTCGTGAATTGGGGCCACAATCTCTAACTGCTGAAAGCTTTTCCAAGTTCAAAAACGAACAACAGTTGAAGAAATCCGGCTGGTCAATGCAGTTCCCACAGAGCTCTTGGGTTATGAATTGGCCCATCAGCGTTATGGAAAACTTTCGTGGCAGCAATTGGTTGCACCAACGTTGGCATTGTGCCACAGCGGATATACGCTCTATAAGCATCAGCATGATGCACTCATCATCAATGACAATATGGTCAAAAGTGATTCCCTATTGCAACAGATGTTTGTAGACCCTGTTTCGGGGCAATTTTGGAACATTGGCAGTCACATTAAGCCCCCGAAGCAATTATGTGAAACCTATGAAAGTATTGCCAAGGAGGGACCCCACAGTTTTTATAATGGATCATTGTTTGCTAAACTTTATGCCGATTTACAAGATATCGGCAGCAGCATTACAAAGGCAGACTTGGCAGATGCTAAAGCTCAGCTAAAAGAATCAGTTGTCATACCTTTGGATGAGTTTGATTTGCATTTGATTCCACCTCCAGGCAGTGGCCATATCCTGGGTTTTATAATGAACATTCTCCGCGAATATCGCAAGGACTTTGCAGCGACAGATATTTTGGATTCCTTGGCAATTCATCGCATTATTGAGGCCATGAAATTTGGCTTCGTGCAACGTTGGCAATTGGATGATGCAGCCGATGAGCAGGTGGGATATTCTTATGTACATCAAGTATCGTATGTAACCTTTACTCAAATTAAGAATTTCATTTAATTTTGATAAAAAATAAACTATATAATCTCACTATACTATCAAAATATACTTTATCATTTATATTTCCCTCTCACTCATTTTCCTGCCCTGCATCTATCTGTCTCACTTGATATTATGTACCTTTAAATTTACGTTTGCTTTATGACTTGTTTATTCGAATTTAAAATGTGTGTTTATATAACTAAACTCTATTCTACTTTTCTTTGTTATTTGCTTCAGCTCGAATTTCTTAGTATTTTAAGTTTTGGGTGTCACTTTCAGAGTTAAATATTTATTGTTTAGAAGGTTGTAGACTAACCATCTTTTGCAATACAAATAATTCTAGATAATCTTCTAAGCCATAGGGTCTATGGCCATGGTATAAATTACCACTTGATTCGAGCTAAAAGGTCGAATCTTTGTTATTATATAAATAGAGTGTCTAAGACGGCTTAAAGCAGACTGAGTTTATTTTATAGAGATAAGAGATTATAGTCTCGTCTCTTTTGTATAGTTATATTATATAAATGTAATCTTTTTAATGTTAATTCATTTTCTACGCCAACAGTTGCTGGCAAACCTCACAAGTTCAAAGTTGGCTGCTCGCATTGCCCAGTTGATCGATGACACAAGAACCTATAACAGTTCGGAGCACTATGAAGCTACTGGTGGAATATATTCCCGTGAAGAACATGGCACGTCTCACATCTCAGTGTTACACAAAGGCGATGCTGTGTCCGTCACCAGTTCCATCAACTTTTAGTGAGTATTAATAAAAGAACATAAATACTATATGTACTGTGAATAGCGATTGAAATTTCACAGGTTTCCATAAAACATTTAATGCAGCTGATAGATACCAGCTAAAGTTTTAAGAGATGTGACAACAATTACTTCATTATAAATTGATTTGAAAAAATATTAGAGATAAAATGCAAACAAATTTGATTGGGATTTCTTATTACTAGTTAAATCAAATAATTGTTTCTACCTATTTAATCACTATTCTCAGCTCTAACTATAATATTGTTTTCATCAATACTCCTTCTAGTTTCGGCAGTGGACGGATGGGCAAACGGACAGGCGTTTTGTTCAACAATGGCATGTCTGACTATTCAATGAGACACTTGAAAAACTACTTTGATTTGCCATATGTTGAAGGTCGCAATGTATTGGGTACGGCAGCCAGACCCATGTCATCGATGAGTCCAGTGATTGTCACCGAACGTGCCACTGGTCAAGTGCGTCTCGTTGTAGGAGCTGCTGGTGGCACGAAAATCATTTCAGCTCTTGTGCCGCTTTTGGTGCGAATGTTGTGGCAAAAGGCAGACATTAAATATGCCATTGATGCCAGTCGATTTCATCATCAGATGTTGCCCAATGTGTTGCAATATGAATACGGCATTTTGCAGGCCGATGTACAGAGTCTGCAGGCCAAAGGACATCAATGTGAACGCTATCGGAATCGTGGATCTGTCATTTGTGGAATTGCCAAGGACATTAGTGGAATCTCTGTCAATTCGGATTATAGGAAATTGGGTGGCGTAGCGGGATTTTAGGCTAATCAAGAAAGGCTGTAACTAAGTATTTAATTATTTATGCAGAAGGGGCTCCGAATTGCAAATGGGATAATTAATTATACAAAATATATGTGAAAATAAAGAATATCTATATGTTGCAAACTAAAGCTGAGAGATAATAAAATACAATTAAATGTTTAATAGCCTCTATCCACTACAAAGTTGATGTATTCTATATGTTTCTGCATATCTACACAATTCGATGTATTATTTAATATATATGTATATTTGATGGAAATTGTACAGACATTTAATGTATAATAAATAATCGAAAAAATCTACATAATGTAGATCAAATTGTAAATAGGACCCATAAAAACGCCAAGTAGAAAAGTCCACTGTATTAATTGCCCAATTCATTAAATTATTTCAAAGCCATTTTAATTCATTTATGAAATCAATTTATTTAAATTTAATAATTGAGTTTTTTTTGTTTTGTTTTGTATTTTTTAGCTATGCTTATGCACTTTAAGATCTTGAACTATGTAATTATATAAATGAGTGTATATTTGTGTGTGAGTGTTTGTGTATATAGGGTGTGTGTGTTTGTTGTGCCTAATTGTGAATGCTATCAGTACGTTTGTTTCGTATTTTTAAATAGTTCGAGTTGGGATCAAGATCGCTCCCGTTCTCAGTAGGAATTCGTAGTAAGCTCTAATTGTTCTATGCGTTTATATATATATAGTATATAGTATATGGTATATAAGGTAGGTAATAGTAGTAGTAGTAGTCGTAGTAGTAGTAGTAAGTAGTATGCATGTGTGTGTGTGTATGAAAGTTAAGAGAAGGAACCGTTTATTTTCATTGTGTGTAAGTATTGTTCATAAAGCTACAAATAATTGAGCAATAAACGTTACAATATTACGTAACGTATTATTATTATCATATATATATATGTATATATGGCTATATATATTATATAGATCAACTATGTATAAGTACAATGGTATGTATAAAAAAAATGCAAACAACAATATCAGTCTATTGCACATATGTATATCAATTTGCAACAACAACATCTCTCTCACTCCCGAATTTCGTTCCAATTCATTCTCGATGATTCTCATCGTGCTTTAGGGCCAGGCAAAGTTAATGCCAGTCAATTGATAAAACTTATTGTTAAATGGCCTATAGAATTCTCTAAGACGTTCGATGGCATTAACATCGATATGCGGATGATTTCGTCCCTTGGTCTTGCCTAGACAATGAGGCGTTGATCTTGCCTCCGATTTAAACAGACATGGAAATCCTTTTGTTGCATTAAAATAGAAATGTTTCTCTGTGACAACACGCTTTAAGCCCAAAAAATCCTGTACACGTCCTATTTCATAAGCCGGATCCATGATCAATCTTTCGCCGCTAATGAAAAGCAACTGTGAAAGTGGAAAGTAAAGAAGCCAACGTTCCAAATAACGAGCGTAAACTCCGATTTTGACGGGTCCCCAGTTGGTGTCCACCACGGAGTAGCTGCCATTGACAAAGGCCAATTGCTCGAAGCGTTTCATGTCCGCCTTTTTACTCGCTGCCTGAGTGTAATCGGAGATGGCCCTCGTCACAGGATCACGCACGACGATGAGCAGTCTGTGGAAAAGAGGAAATTAAGTATACGACTAGAGTATTTAACACCCAAATAGACAACTAAAGTAAGTGTATATTAAGTATACCATACTATTATTAAATATATTAGTATTGCTAAAAATCTTCCTAATTTTTTGGCCCAGTTTTCATATCAATTTCTTATGAATATGAATGATAGTGAATATTTTACTCACTTGGTTGCTGTGTTCATGTGATACACACGCTGTGGCACCTCCTTGGTTACAAAATAACTAGGCGTCTTCTCCATGGTGATCTGTCCCTCGATGGTGTAGGGCATATGATGACGATACCAGCGTAAACCCCTTTGATAATGCCGATCAAAGAAATGCACCTCAGAGCCGGCGGCACGAACATCTGGATGCAGGCGTATAAACTCCAACAATGCCCTCGTGCCACTTTTCTTGACACCAATGATGAGGGTGTCGGGCAAATGACGCGATGGACGCAATCCCTGTTGACGCAACATTTGATATTTGGGTGCACCATCGATGCTGGGCATGCCATGACCCAATCCGGCTGAGGTTGTGTTCAATATGGATACCGTGGACAAGGGATCTGTAGTTGCAACTCTGGCAACTGTTGAGATGTTGGCTTTATCGGTTTCATTGCGTTGTTGCAACGTCAGCAAATTGCGCAAGTTGCTCTGCGTGGCAAACAAAATATACATATAGTATATACTTAAGACTAATGTGTTGTGGATGCAACTAAAAAATGTTGTTGGACTTTTACCTGCTGCAGGGTTCGTGTGAGGCTGGCAAAGAGGCAGGCATTAAAACTGTAGGAAAAATAGACGAGTGTTACACAGACAACCAAAGCAATAGCCAAACTGCGGCTATTCAGATTCAGATTGTGGCACCAGATGCTCATATACATGGCTCTAACAGACACACACACAGCCACACACACACATACACAGCCACACAAAGTTGTTAGCGATTTAGCCGCGCTGCAATATGACCCGTGTCATGGTTGTAAGTATATGGCCGCCAGGTAAGGAGTTATTGCTCCAAGCCAGCCGGCGATTGTTGTAAATGTCTACAACATCTCCATCTATAGATGTTTCTTTTCCTTCTTTGCTGTTTATCTTCTTCCTCTTAAGCAGCCGACCCCGCCAACTCCAACTCCAAGTCGAAATCCAAGTCCAAGTCCAAGTAATCTTCTCAGTGCTGTGTGTTGTTGTCCTCGCAAAATAAATTCCGGAAGTAATCGCAGTCGGACTCTCTCACAAACCTCAAATGACAAACAGTATCCGCTCTCTCTCTATGTCTATTACATTCACTCTCTCTGTTACTAGGTCGCAAGCTCTTCTCTTGCTCTCGCTATCTCTTTCTGTTTAGTTGCTCCTTACCTTGCGCTGTGCTTTGAGACTCTCCCGTGAGACGAATTCCAACTTACGCAATTGCTTTTTGGCTGCCCCAAAAGGTAGGCAAAGCTTTTTGCAGTCGCAGCTCAACGTGTGACGTCACAAAATACACATACAGTTGTGAATTAAACCTTTACACGTTTGTAAAAATATTAAATAATGTAAATAGCACAAACAATTTTATAGTCATTGGTTTCAAAATATTTCCAATGCTAACTAATTTTTAACTTTTCTAAAAATATATTTTCTTAGATGTAATTTAATTTAAAAATACTTTATATACCATATAGAGTTTCTTAAGTTAATTCTAGGCTTATTTTTTTGATGAAATAATTTATCCTTCGCGAAAAATATAAATGCAGTTGTAAAGTAATGTTTAAAACCATTTATAAACGATTTTCTATATCGAAAAAAACTTAGTTCTTTTTGAAACACTATATATTAGATATTTTGGAAAATTAAATTTAGTCGAAAAATGAAGTGTATGCATTAAATATGTGTCAAATGCGATATCATTCATAAAAAGTAAGAATAACTTTCCAAGCAATAGACATTTAAGTAATCCTATTCAACAGCTGAAGCCCAGAAAAGCTTTGAAACTTTAAAATTAGTTAGCAACCTTCACCAACAAATCATTATTATCTGATTAATATTCAAAATTAAAAAATTTAAGCAATATTTGAGAAAGCTTTGCAAGCTAACAATAAGAGCAATCTTTTGTGACTTGCACCATGCTGGTGGCACAACCCTTGCGGAAAGTGTGCTCAAAAGTAAACAAAGTACCAGCAGCTTCCTACCCCCCTAAACCCCTTTAGCTAAATGAGTCGTTTAAAGGTACAGATGGGAAGAAGTGACAGGCTGTTCCACTTAAGCAGCGTTCACTTTAGACGCTCCCTGGGGAGCTTTTAGCTGCCGGAGCTTAAGAGTACTTCACATTATCAACTGGCCAAACAAAGAGATTAGGTTTATTATCAGAGACAAAGCTTTCGGTATTGCTTGGGAATTCTCAAATCGATGGTAATGGATTTGAATTTGAATTCCCTTTATGGGGAGGGAGAAGAGGAGCTCATTAAATGTTGGCCGCCTTATCAGCGAATTAACTATCAGACTTATCAGCTGGTCATCCGTTTATCCACATGCACATACTCGAACACTATTGTAGCGTAGCTGAGGCCTCATTCTGACTCTTGAAATGGGATTAGTCATCATGCAGGTGCCTTGTCTTATCTAATCTATTGCTCCGTCTGTCGACTTGGACATTAAGTATACGCAATCTTTGCTCGCATTTGTGCTTCATTTGTCAACCCGATGAGATCGTCTCACAAATTATTAATAACAATTAATTAATTAATTAATACGAATTCGTAAACTATAATGCATACGATTTGAACGAAACCGAATTTAGCCATGTCGAATTTATGGAGTAAATGTGTGATCAAATTTTTCAAATACGCCCCCAGCTATGTGGGTAAGTCTTCAACAATATACTATATAAACAATTTGAGCTTAAACCGAACTTTTTACAGTGTGCTTCTGCTTTCTTCCCGCCGGATTCATCTTTGGCTACACCATCTGCTCCTTTATTGCGGAACGCAATCTTGATTCCAATCTCATCGATTATGGACCTTTGATTTTGGGCGCCTGCTTGGCTTTGGTTACCGCCTTGTGCTTTCTGCTGATCAAATATCTCAAGAAATGCATTGTCTACTATCAACCATTACTCCTGATTGCTACGGGTGTCTTTAACTTAATTGCCAGTTGCTTCTACTTTGCCGATGGCTTCGGTAAGTTCCAAAACATTTATAGTTCCCTATTTTCACATTTAATTATGAACATATACTGTGATAATGATGGAGGCTCGGAATTGTTTTAAAGGCCCAACTCTGGGCCTGTTATTTAACCTGGGTTATTAATGAACCAAAATTTCTTATAAAAGTATCTAAGAGATACATCTAACTAAACTTGGAGCTCCATCTAAATGAGTTCTTCTGGAAGTGGCTTTCAATACCATTTCCTCTGATAACTATTTCTATTCTTATAAAATCAGATTAAATTCCAAGTAACAGGGAGTTTTAACTGTAAGCTCCAGTGTGACGGAAGTTCAAATTCTAAGTATATATGTAATAACATTTGAACATGATATTGATATTGGTTTTGAAGTCGCTTTAAATATTATCAAAGTAAGTGAAGTTCGAAAACCTTTTCTCTTAAAATCCTTTGCACTATTTTTTAAATATCTGCTGTTAATACAATTAAAGCACTTTAAATTCAACATCTTTTACTTTTTGAACCAATTTACAATACTTTCCATTTGCAAATCCTCTTGGAATGCATTTCCTTTTTGGAGCTGTTTCTAAACCTACAAAACTAAATATATTCTTTTGCTTTCCTTAAATATGTGAGAGCTACAGTTCAAGTCTTTAGTTATCTTTTAACCTCTGGAAAAAAACAAATCGAAAGCAAAAGTATCAACAATGATTAACAAACAATGATTAACAATAAGCTCAAGTAACAAGCTCATCGAGGAAAAGCTTAAAGCTTAAGAAATCAAAAGATAAAGTTAAATATGTTTCTGTGTCGCATTTTAAACCAGAACAAGAATTATTTAAATTTTAAATGATGTGAACTCTCTCTCTCTCTGTCTCTCTCTGTCTTTCGTTCTATATAAATTCTAAGCTCTCGGTCTCTTTCTTTTCTTTTTAGATCACGTGGGTGCATACATGTCGTATGTGGCACACAGTTTGACATTTGTGGCCGGATATGGATTTCTGCTCACGATCAGCTCGAAGGGAAGTCGATCCCTGTTGATATCCGGCTGTTGTAGCTGTTATCTGATGGGTATTTCCTCAGCTGTGAGTCTGATTGGAGCATCCTACGTGGAGAATCTGAATAAATATGCAGGACAAGCCGCGACAACGGAGCAATTGATCGATGGCATCTATGTGAACTTTGCAGGCACATATTTATCGATATCAGCCGTCATGTTGGCCGTAGTCATTGGGCTGAAGGTGTTGCATGTTTTCGGCACAGTGGATATTACAAATAGTTTGGATAACGATCTAAGGATTGCCAATGCCAATGGGAGTATCTTTGAGCCAAGAGCGGAGGTCATCAAAAAATTGCAGTTCTTCTACGTTACCAAGAATCAACAATGGCATGTGACATTATTACTCCTCTTCACCGAGGCTGTGCAATATGCATTGTTCATCTATTTGGTCTTTTGGTTCTCTTTAAATAAGGCCATGCGATTGAATGATTTGGCCCACATTGATAGCATGTTTTGGGTGATCTTTGCTGGCAGTGTCTTGGCCATCATTTGCCTTTGTTTCTTTTCGGCCAAAGTGCAATTTGTTAGCACACAATTGCTGATGCTGTTGATCACAGTGCTGGGCATGATTATCTATGGCACGACCAGTTCCAAGGTGACATTCTGGTTTCTTTTGCTCCTCTTTGGCATGGCTTACTCCAGTCAACAGATTGTCCTGCTCGAAGTCACAGATCTTCGCTTCACCGAATGCATCATCTTTGCCTCATACACAATGAAGTTGATCAGCACATGTGTCGTTTATTATTACTTTGTGGCAAATGAGAGAAACTCTTATTTCTATTCTGTGGATGAGAATACATTGATGGCCCAGGGATTTGTTTTTATGATCATCACAGCTCTGGTTGCCCTCGTCGTGGGCATGAAGGTGCCGAGAACACATCGAACCAAGTTACTGGATATACAGTATGAGGTCTATGGCATTATCTTCATGAAGCATCAGATTGAACAGTTAAATGTTCGTTGGCTTAACGATGGTACCATACCGACCATTAGCCAATGATACTATAAGCATTGTTATTTCTGATTATTTTAGCTATGTATATTAAATTTACTTTTATCGTTGAACGATTAACGTTAAGAGATGGGCACGGCCCGAAATTAATTAATTAATTTATAATAAGAATAATAAATCATATAAATCGTATTCTTCTTCTTGAAGCAATTCATAAATATGTGAAATATCCGAGTTCTTTTAAACATGATTATAATATAAATGCATATGTGGAATCAACAGCGAAACATTACACAAAAATCTTTTGGAATAACGATTTAAAAAGTGTAAAATCGTGGTTCCCGGACTAACGAAAAAGTCCAAGACCGACAATTTTGGAAAAGGGTTCCGTGACCATCTCTATTAACGTGTAATGCAAACAATTTGCACGGCAGCTGTGCTATCTCGACAAAAATGGCTGGCACAGGCCGAGACATTGGCACATGGCGTCACCTGGTAATGATGCTCCTCTGCAAGATCAGAGAACTTCAATTAGTTAAGCAAGAGTAACAGAGATGATGTGGAAACTCACCCAATTGCTGCATAAATTTATGCAGTGTGTCCACATTTCTCACCGTGCTGGCCAGCAGCATTTGGCAGCGATTCTCGCTGAGATTGAAAATGTAATCGAGTGCCTGGAGCAGCGACTCGAATTGTGTGTCATCGTAAATGACATCGGCAGCGAGCAGCAGGTCGGGTGTGGCACACTGTGACCAAGGAAACTGCTTAACTTCATCCCAACGGAGCTGGGCACATTGTGGGGCCAGCTCGACATTTGTGGTATCATTGAAATTGAGGGAAATGTTTTCCTTCATCAACTGCACACATGGAGCACTGCCATCGGTCAGCAGGACTTCACCAACTGGCAGCTTTAACGCTCGCTGCTTAAGGAGAATTCCCAGCAATCCTGCACCAGCTCCGAGTTCCAAGACATTTTTATCGAGTAGAAGATTGGAATGTTCCAGCAGATAGTCGGCCAAGGCCAAAGCAGCCTCCCAGGTGCACAGACCAGTGGTGCCTTCGCTGACAAAGCTATTGGACTCCTTAAGAGTGATGTGTTGCCCCTCTAGGAATACGTAATGTTTATACGAAAACGAAGAGCAGGCGGCGGAGGATTTGGCATCATTGTCCAGTGTCGCCTTGGCCAGCTGACCACAGAGACTGTCGTAGATGTCGTCGTGCAGCTCCTCGTGATCCTTCAGCAACTGCATCAGACGCTTCACGAAGGCCTCCTGGTAACTGCGACGCACGGGAAAACGTTGATTCAACGGATGCGCACATGTTGCTGCAATCAGAGCACGTTGCGCATCCAAATCCAATGGTAATTGCAGCGTCTAACGAAACGAAGTGGCAACAATCTCTCGTAGCACGTATATCCCATTTATACCTACCGACCAGGCCATCTTGTTTACTGGATAACAGCATAGAAATTGCTGATGCAGTTTTCCAAACTTCTTGCAATCCATTTGGAGGAGCTTACTGTGTGTGAATAAATGTCAGATCTGATGAAGCCCATTGACTGAAGCTGGCTGCGATCGATCTGGCAACCTTGCAGCATTACAACAACCAGCTGGCAACTCAGCTGGCACAATCAGCTGTTTGACTTAACAACATTTCCAGAAAATACTACGAATTTGTCAAGCCGTTTGTAACATCAGGAAAATTGTAAAATTATATATCGTTATATATAGTTATAGTTTTCAAGAAGGACATAGATTTAGCTTTTGTTTATTAGTTTGTAAAATTAGTTAAGCCAAATTAATCTTATTACTAGTCCTTTTTTAAATGTGTACCAAAAGTCATATTCAATAAACTGAAATACGCAGAAACAAAATTATAACCAGAGATTTGTATTTGGTGCTCTTTTTCTAAGTTAATAAGTGAGGATTTATCTTTCCCCCTTTATCCAAATAAGCAGCAGATTTTATTAATGTTTTTTTCCTTGTTTAACTTTGCTTGCAACTTCAAAAACTCAATCAAGAGCATTTTAAAGTCTATAGAAGCCTCACTAAGAAATTATGATAAGACTATATCTTATCTACTTTCCATATTGTTATTGTTCGTGTGTATTTACAAAATATTTATTTTAATACTTGTTTTCAGCTTTACAACGGATGAAAACAAATAAATACACGACCAAAAGTAGATTTAGTCCAGCTTAAAGTTTTATGGACGTTTAAATCTTAATAAAAAAATAAAATCGGCTATACAGATTCTGTATTACAGATATATGCATATAATCAAGATCTTCGTAATTTCGAGAATAGTCGAAAAAAGATTAACTGAGCTTTTAAATATAAACAAAAAGTGCAGTTGCGCTATGTTAACCAATAGATGGCGCTTTAACTAACTCACATCAGACATAAGCTCGCCCAAATCTCACAGATACAATCACCCAACGCAGACACTCACACACACAGACAGTTTCCACAACAGCAACATTTGACGTTTTGCGGCAACTGTACCTTGCATATTCTAATAATGAAAGTCAAATTAAGTTTTTTTTTTGGTTTTTTCTCTAGAAAAAACCGTTTATTTAAGTTTTGTTTTTTGGGGAATTTTTGTTTTGCGTGTTCTATTGAAAGTGTGATTTCTCTTGTTATCTTAAACAGCAAATTATTTTTTTCTTCCTTCTTTTCATATTTTGAATGCAACAAAACTATGCAACTTGTTTTACTTGCAAATCTCGGTATACTCTGGTTTTTAGTGCATTATTGGAGGGGTTATTTGTCAGTTAATATATCGTATATGAATATCTTGTATGTACCATAAACATTTATGTAAAATTATTTAAGTTGTATATATAGATATACATATATGTATGTGTATATTAGATCGTGTGTAATACATTGTTACATTTATAATCTATTCAAAGAGAATGCTATTACAAATATTACGATTATGATGTTAATTTTTGCATTGTGTTTTGTTTCTGTTTACAAATGTTTGCATATTTCTTTTTGTTGTCTATATTTTTGTGTCTATTTGTTTTGAAGTTGTGTTTATGGTTCCGGTTGTTGTGGCTATCATCGCGTTTTGTCTAAACGTATAAAATGCATTAAAATCTAAAACTTATTTAATCAACTACCACGCCCATTCGCCTTGCGGTTTATGGGCCAGCCAAACGTTTCCATATCATTCATTATATTAAGATATAATTATTATTATATATGTATGTTAAGTTGTGTGTTTTCCTCAAAATATATATGTAAGATTAAAGTGGCAAAAAAAAGTGATAAAGTATTTAATAATATATTAATATATAGATGCAGCTCTATGTGTACTCCTTGTTTTTGATGTGTTTGTTGTTTGTTGTTGGCCAATTAAGATGTTGTTCTAATGGCCTGTCGCCCGCTGTTGACAGCTGTATCCAGTTGCAACCGATCGATGGCAACACATTATTTTCATCTTGCCGCCAATGGAAGCGTTCCACGCACTCGCCACAAAATAATAAGATGTTCAATGGCGGCCTGCAGCCGCACAGTGGCCCTTCTTTCGGTTATTTTGAGCCACTGTGCTGCCACAGACTCTAGAGCACAACGCTTTCAATGGCAACACGTTGCCATCAAAGGATCCAGGACAATGCGGGCGGCGAAACAAACTTAATAACTAATATACATTAATAATAGCAATAATAATAATAAGAACAGTAATTCTTAATTAGAATATTCATATAGATTATATATATATCTATATATACATATATAGGTATACATATATATTACATTTGTATAACAAAGTATTAGTTGGACAAACGAGTGTCTTTCCTATTACTTTGTTATACAATCATTAATATATACATATACATATATATGTATATATGTTTACATATGTCTATTTATGCATATGTTTTGTAAGTTATAAATGAAAAACCAAGCTTAAATTGACAAATATTGTTAAATTGTTGTTGCATCTCTTGATTGTTTTGTTTGTGTTTGTATTCATCATTTTCTTTTGAGTCGCAAAACAGATTTCTATGCATATATGTGTAATATGATTGTGATTTTTGTGTGTGTAATTTGTAGATGTATTCTTCTTTTTAACGTCTTCCTTTCGTCCTGCCCAGCAGCTTAAGCACGTTCGCCACGAATGCGACGCGCCAACTGAATATCCTTGGGCATAATGGTCACACGCTTGGCGTGAATAGCGCACAAGTTGGTGTCCTCAAAAAGACCGACCAAGTAGGCCTCGGATGCTTCCTGTAATCATTAAAGTTTCGATTTTAAGTACAATTTGCTTAATACGTTTAGTTATTAAAAGTCGTTAACTAAATCAGTTATTTTGTGGATCTTTCTATTCAATAATTCGATCGTACATTGATAATACCAGTAGATATACTAATTCTGGCATGTTTCTCAAACTTTTATGGTTCAATAATTCTTGTAATCTTGACGATAATGTAAGATAATTCTTATTATAATTAGATATCCGGATCTGGTGTAAATTTGTAGTTCAATTTAAACAGACTAACTAAGCGAACTATTTATTTTAATGAATATATTATAAATGTTAAACAAATTTAATATTAATTTACTGTTTATATGAAGCCTAATTTGCAAATTCATTTCATTGAATTCCGTTAAAAATGTGTGATTAAAAAACTATTTCATGAATTGCACTTAAACATATATATTTTAAATATGTAAATATAATAATTTTTTTTATTTCTATCATTTTTAATATAAAAAAGAATTTCTTTGTGTAATATTTGCTACTTAATATCGATATTCATGCGGCACTTGCAACTCTATGTTGCATATTGACTCACCTGTAGAGCTCCAATGGCAGCCGACTGGAAACGCAAATCGGTCTTGAAATCTTGAGCAATTTCACGAACCAAGCGCTGGAAGGGCAACTTGCGGATGAGCAATTCGGTCGACTTCTGGTAACGACGGATCTCACGCAGAGCAACGGTACCAGGACGATAACGATGGGGCTTCTTGACGCCACCAGTGGATGGGGCCGATTTACGGGCAGCCTTGGTGGCCAACTGCTTACGGGGAGCCTTTCCTCCGGTGGATTTACGAGCGGTCTGCTTGGTACGTGCCATTTTTCTTTATATCTGAGAGGATGCAAGAAATTAACGTTTACTTATTTTTCTATCTTTCACTTCAAACTTTGTTGCAAGTTAAGCGAGCGTGCACAACGCCGCAGCGCTGACGCGCAACTGAAGCGAATGTGGCAACTGTGGCTCTAAGGAAAGCAAATCTAAAATGCGAGGGTTGAAATAATCTTCAAACTCAACCTCAGCTTCGGCTTTGACTTTAGCTTCAGCTTCAGCAGCTGCAGAAATTTTCCTTTTGTTCAGATACTCGTGCTGTGCGTTTTCCTTAGCCATTTTGTTGGGCTATTGGGTCGCTTTCTGGGAACACTTCACAACTTCCACTTCAATGACGACGTCGTCGTCTGCTGTTGTTGCTGCAGCGAAACAACGCGGCAGCCCACAGCTTGGAGTGCCCACTTGAGCTATTGTGTGAGTGCATACACTTTTTTAGACCCTGTACTTATCAAGTAGAAGGGGTCTACTAAGTTGCCCAAGAAAAAAAGAAGGCAGATGATCTTGATAGCCAAATGGAGCAAATGTAACTAATTACAACAGTATGAAAATTTGATTACGAAAAGATTATAAGCTTGGCAGTTATTAAAGAAACAATTATACGTGAATGGGTAAGATTGCAACACTGATGCTGCATCGAAACGAGAGTTGACAGTTTGTCCTATTGTGTTCAATTCTGTACAAAGCTTTCGGCTTACAGGGTCTCCCACAGTCGAGTTCGCTTGTCTGTAGCCCTCCTAATAGTTTTTTTTTGCGTGAGCCTCGCCGTGATTCGCTTCTTTTTTATATTCAACTGCCTGCTGTTGTTGCCTTTCTTTCTTTTTATGCTGCGCCACTTTGAGCGTCGTGAATTTTGCGTTTTGCTTATATATATTTTTTTATCCACGCTGAATCAATCATGTTGAAGTAATGAGTTGTAGTTTTTAGTTTAAGATCATCTACGCATACATATGAATGTACAAACATACATACGCACAGCGCAATCGCTTGGAAATTATGCACAAGACTTTCAAAAGTCGTTGCAAGAAGTAAGCGCCACTCGTATACAAAATCTAAACAAAAGCAACATGCAAGCAAAGCTTTTGCCGCGAGCTGAAAGCTTTCCTTTACATGGAATGCACATACCCTTTCTCGATATGCATAGTTATCGATATCTGCATTAGACATTTGTTGTGTCACATGATAAGCCAGAAGATTATAAATAATGCATGCACTTTTATTTATCTGCACACCCACACACACACATACGCATTAAATAAAATCGATGTCATTCGTTAATCACAAATTCTACTGGCAATTGTTTCCTTTTGTGCATTGCACACTTCATAACAATATTAGTACAGCAGTATATGTAGATGAAGGAAAACAAACTAAAAACTCTTGACGCTCCATAAAAATGTCGCATGTGCAAGCGGGCTGGCAATATTGCACATAAAGCGCAAACATTGCGCCAATAGCAATAGATAATTAGAGCGACAGAGAGCTGTATATATAAATATATTGAGAGAGAGGGAGAGCGAACTGAGTACAGAGCGAAAGGTGTCCAACCAAAAAAAATTGCGTCGTTCGCATTTAACGCGCGCAAAAGTGCGTGCGTGTGTGTGTTTTGTATTGAACAGCTGCACATCAAAATGACAAATTCAGAAGTATGTATACGCATGTGTGCACTAAAAATTGAGCTAATAACGCTAGAATCAACGCCTCAGCAAATGCAGTGGCGTTACTTTGCTCAGAATAGAGAGAAAACTAGTACAAAAGTCAACAACACGCACATATACACAAACGCATGCTCGAAACTTGATGCGCATGTGTCGTTTCCAGTATGCCTGTGTATGTGTGTGTGCGAGTTGAGTATACACACGCACACAATTAGGCAAAACGAAAATAACAATAAATGTTGGCCAGAATCAGAATATAATCATAATAAATATGACTACATAAATAATTGAACAAAAACTGAAGCACGAGCAGTCGCGCGCCCTTTTTACCATATTGTTTTCAGCTTTTTTGCAACATGTGTTGTGAGTTAAATTTAGTATAATTTACAACTTAAAATTGTTATAAACTTTTTGGCTTCAACTTTTCGTCTGCAGTGGCCGCCATTTTGAAAACGCAACAACAACAAGTACACCACACTAAAGAGTGCCCATGCATCCGTCGTGCAAACGAAGTCACCATCATTGTGTATCCATTAAAAAAAATAAAGCCAAGCTAGCACGAAAAAGTGGTGCTCCGCCGGCCGTCCAGCGGAGCCCCTCCACAAACACAAAACAAAAACAATTAAGTATTGCACACACTACATTTGCGACGACAGCATTGACGTTGGCACTTTCACCAATTATTACACAAAAACAAACCAAGTCCTAAAATAATTAATGAAATTAATTATAAAAACACTCACCGTGACAAAAAGGCAAATATTTAATAACTTGAAAATTTCACAGAGAGCGATGTGCTAACACCGAGAAACAATTTCACAATGATGAATTGATGTAAAACAGCATCGGACTATCGAACCATCGATATGAGGTCGATTTTTTTTTATTAAATTGAAAATCGATTTTTATTGAATACTTCTTTTGAAGCAACAAACAAAGCAACCAACAAAGAACACTGATCAGAGTAATGAAAAACGTATTTATTTATATTTAAGAAAAAGTGTTGTTTTAGAAGATTGTCATATTTACACCAGCAAATAATTTTATAAATTAATGTTTGGCGGCACAAGATTGTCCGATTCTCGATAATCCTTGCAGAAATGCTAGCTAACCTAACAGTGCTGCCAATGTCTATAAAGAGCGATTCGTTAACAGTGCCATTTCGAGTATAGCATGAAATTTTGGGCGCGCACGTAAATGATTTAAAATAACTGTGCAATTCGACAATGAAAAATCTTTTAAATAAACCAAGTTAAAGTTTAATTAAATTTTAATACACTGCTACATTGCTATTAAATTGTTTTACTGTCATAAACTGTGACAGTTTTCTGTTACGTTGCTTTTAATACTTAACAGCCTCTGCTGGTCGCAGAACCATTATTTTTTATATAAATAAAATACCTGCTAGTCGCAGAACCATTATTTTTCAAATAAATAATATAGATTTATTAAAAAATTAAATAAACATAAATTTAACAAAATTGATTATATGTATTATTAGTTAGAGCGACTTCTATTAGTACATGGATCGTTTATATAGCCTCCTCTAATAAGAAAATTCCAAAGAAAATTTACGCGTTTGAGTCAAATAGGTGATTTGGTCCATTGGTTGAGCCCAAACACTTTTTTGAGGCTAAAACATGAAAAGGGCTTGGAAATAGCATAATTTTTTCAGGTTTAAACGCTAATTTTCTGCGTTTTTTAGCGCCAATTTTGTATGCTTCTCTGCCGCCGCTCTCTCTTTTGTCAGTGCTGGCAATACTTGACTGTTAAAATAAAGGCCAGATTTTGTGGTGTAAAAATCTTTTTGTCTAACAAAAACAGGAAAGATTTGTCCGGAAAAACGCTGAATTGGGCAACAGTGAACTTACTCAGAACGAAACGGCACAGCTCTACTCACTCTATAATCAATAGTCGGTTACACTGGCCGCGGATCGGTTGTGTTTTATTTTGTTGCTCAAGTCGGAAGGTATATTTGAAAACAAAGTGCATCGGATGTGCATGGTTTATGGTTTTTCTTTTTAATCAAATAGTGTGAGCTCTGGGAACGATTTCAATTTGATTTCCAAGGATTATTATTTTTTTGTGTGTTTGTGTTTGTGTGTGTGTGTGCGCGCATTTGTTTTTGGATTTGTGTAGGTCAAGGTGAAGCCGCGCCGCTGCAGCAGCAAGTAAAGAAGAAGCACAGCGAATGCAAGAAGAAACAGCTGCCTAAAGCACCGTTAGTTTGCAGTTGCTTTTGTTGTTTTCGCTGTTTGCTCTCATTGAATAAATTTCGTACATACAAAACGGTGTCAGCAGGACGCAATCACACAACGAATTAGGGCTGAGCGTGTGTTTGTGTGTGTGTGGATGTGTGTGAGAAACCTTATGCAGTTTTTGCACTGAGACTATACCTCTTTCTCTCTCACACTTTTGAAAGTACGAGGCAATTCTATTGCAAATTCAAGTAACCGTCACACACACACACACATGCATGTCTATATATTTATTTATTTACGTGTGTTTTATCTCGTTTGTTTGTTGATAAGCTCTGAAATCAACAATAAACATTTAACTATTGCCACAATAAGTGAATAACCCCCAATGCTTAGTTGGCTACGCAACAGCATCAATTTTGCACAATAACAATAAATATAATAACTAGAACAACTACAACTACAACTAGAGAATCAAAAGCAGACAAAACGGCGTTTTTACCGCAGCGTCGTTTGTTCAGCGGCGGCGGCGTTGGCGTCGGCGTCTTGGGCGGCAGCGGACCCATGAAACAACAACCGCCGCCGTTGCCGCAGTCACAGCCACCGTCGCTTTCTCAGGCTGGTGGGGGAGGAGGAGGAGGAGCAGCTGAGAGCAGTGTTGTTGTTGCCAATGTCATCAGCAGTTTAAATGGCAACAACAATAACATTGAAACACCAACAACAACAACGAAGTCGCGACCAGCCTTATATCCAAAACGTAAGTAGAATAATACTCTATATAATAATTTGAGCCTAATTCGAATACAATCAAGTTACAAGTTTGTGACTCACTCATCCAAACTATGAGTGTATTCACATTTACTATTTTTAAGAACCAGGTACAATTTCTGATTCACAATCAGCTCTACGATTGTTAAGAACTTATGCTGAGTGGCATTAATTAAAACAAATTGAATAAACACTTAAAGCTTAAATGAGTGAATCTTAATTGAAATGAATCAAAATTTAAATGGGCATCTGTTAAGAAGTTTTTCAAAAACACAATTTGGGATTCATTTTGCTTTACATTTATAGGTTTTTTGAATGAAAAACTATTATTCTATTAATATTATTACTATTATTCTATTACTATTACATTTATAGGTTTTCTGAATGAAAACTATCAATGTATTTTCATTATTTTAATTCATATATGTCATATAAAGAAATTGAAACTTTGAAAAGAATCAATTTTGAGCCAAGTTGCTGAAATACAAATAATCAACTTAAATGGACATCTTTTTATGATCTCCATTAAACTTTCCTCATATTTTCAAATGCTGTTTAACAGCTGTAAATATTTGAGCTAATTAGATCTGCGCTTAATTTAAATTTTATACTAGCTTTTTTTTACTAGTCTTCGTTTAGCATACGATTTGACTGTAAATAAACTTCGAATTCTATGACATAACATATTTACTTATGTTTTTCGCTCAGTGTATGTGACGGGCCAAAACCTACTGAAAAGCTGCATAGCTTTTAATACTAGAGTTTTGAAGTTGGACTTGAATTGTTCCCTTCATTTTCTGTTGCTTAGTTTTTCTAGTTGTTTCTTTCTTTTCTTTTTGTTTTCTTTTTCTTTTCCATTCCATTCCTTTCATTTCTTTCGAGTTGTTCTCATTTTGGCACAACAACTTTTGTGGTCTTCAGCTCCGCTTTCGCTCCGGGTTCGGAATCGGACTCGGACCCAACAATTGTGGTTTCTGTTTCTGTTTAAGTTTCTGTTTGCCTGTCCATTTTTGGTGGGTGGAGCTCAGACCGCGTTGTGACTATTTACAGACTGTTCCCTCCCTTTCCCCTCCCCACCCGTCTCTTTGGAGTGCATTTTGTGCAAAGAGGCCTAGACCAAGAGTTAAGGCCTAAAGTCAGGGCCATGACAATGTGACCGCAGCTAACAGTAGTTGACATGTTGTTAGCCATTCGTTTCACTCGTCTTGTCATCTCCTCTCTTCTACTTCCCCTCTTCATCCCTTCTTCTCTTCTCTTCTCTTGTCCCTTTGCTTTTACTTGTACTATTTCTGCTTCTGCTTAGTGTTGCCATTTGAGCGCTTAAGTAGCTGAATTTAGCTGTTTTCATGGTTACAAAAGCATACAAGTTTAGCTTAAAATTTGGCTAGTTTTTTGAATGATTTTCGAAAATTCTTGATATTTCCTGCAGTTATTTAAAATTGAAAAATATATGGAGTTAAAAGTAGCAAAATTTCAATTACAACTAAATAAAAGTTTACTTACCTTCCTTTTTCATATTATTAAATTTGATAAAATATGGAATATTACTTAAAAGGGGTTATACAGTTTTTCATTTAAAATAATCTAAAAACCAACTTTCAAGAACAACAAATATACAGAATCTGACATATAATTTCAAATAAAAACATTTATTATTTTAATTACAAAACTATTACAATATCTGCATTTTCTTAAATAAGAGCTTAATTTTTATAAAACTATTAAAAACTTAATAAGCAGAAAAGTTATTATTCTAATTAATTTTTAATTTTATAATTTCAAATCAAAACATTTATTGTTTTAATTACATTAACTATTAGAAATTGAATTAACATTAAATTAACTATTATATTTATTTTTGGTTAAAGCTACTTATAGCTACTTTTTATTAAGAAATTAGCCGTTCTCGCTGAAGAATTTCTAGCAGCAATGTTGTTGCTTCTGCTTAAGTTACCTTAAAGGTAAAAGGGGCTGTCGGTTCGCTTTGGGCCTAAACAAATCAAACCGGACTAGGCCAGGCCAATTGATACACACATTGGTGGCAATGCCAAAACGGCACTAAATTCAAATACACAACAACAACAATTACAATTAGTATAAACGATAAGATAAACAACATTTAGAGAGAGAGAGAGAGAGAGAGAGAGAGTTACGCTTTCAATCTATCAATAATTGTGTTTTGTATGATCTAACGCTTTGTCTATATATATGTATATCTTATCTAACTTACTCATTAAGCTGACGTCACAAGATGGCAGTTGTATCCAGTAAATATATTGCTTAAAATGTCTGCTCCATTAGTATGTATATATGTATGTATACTTAGTATGTGGATACTAACTAACTAACTTTACACTTTAATGTTAATTCAGAGCGAAAGAATGAGTCTTTAAAGTCTTTAAATAACAAACGCAATTGAAGAGCTAATGACTTGAGAATTGGCATATGGAGAGATCTAAGATAGTTGTATTTAAATATTGTGAATTTATTTAATATAGTTAATAATTATATAACTTAAAAGAGTTTAGGATAAAGAATAAAACATACACCTTTTTTTTGAAACTTAGTATTGAATTAAATAAAAGAGAGAGTTTGTCACTTTTCTACTTTTTTCTATAAAATACGCTGCTTACAGCGTATCTGCTAGTCGATCAACACTTACTTATATGTTCATTTATTAAGTATTCAATTAAATCAAAGAGAGTTTGTCATCTTTCTACTTCTATTTAATTTTAATTTACTTCTGTCTATTTTATTGCTGCTTACAGCGTATCCGCTAGTCGATCAACTAAAGATTAAGACTAACATTTAGTGTTTATTTTGTTTTTGGCTGATTTGTGACTTAAATGAACAAATTTCAAGTTGTTTGCGAATTATTCAGTTTTTTCTTTCTTTCTTCCATTCTCTGTTAATCTTTCTAATTGCTATGGCTGTTACTCCCTCCCCTTCCCTTTCGACCACCCCGCATCCCCACCCCTCTGTCATGGTAAATGTAGCATTTGAGAAGTCATTAAAAAATGCTTCATTGTTGTTTGCAACTAACTAGTTGTTGTTGTTGTTGTTGCTGTTGTTGTTGTTGTGGCAGCTGCTGGCACAATGATTACACATGTTTTTTTGTTGTTGTTCCTTTTGCATTGTCTAAATGAGGGGCGTTTATGGCTGCCTACAAAGTGGTGGGTGGGGCAGGGGGAGGGGCGTATGCATTAACCAGTAGGTGGGCGGTCCGTCTGGGCAATAGAAGAGATGAATAAAGAAAAATGTCGCTGTAGTTGTTGTTGTTGCTGTAACTGCAACTGGAGCGGAAATCTGTGCAAAAAGCTGTCAACAATTTGTTAATAGCACTGAAAATAAAAAAAAACAATGCTAAGGAAAATCTTATATTAATATTTGACAAATTATTATGCTTGAAAAACATAATCAGTATTAATATCACTATTTTTCAATTCAAATTTTAAATTTTCCCTAGTTCAAATATGCCACATATTTAAATTAAATATATTGCGTATGTAGTTCAAATATTGTATTTAATTTGGCTTATATTTAAAGTTTAATATGACCTTTGCAGATTTAAATATGCATATATATTTTAAGCATCAAATATTTTTCAAAAAACAAAATATTTCATTTTAAGACGCTGTACTTTAAAAAAGTACAAATGATTCTATTACGTTTATGCAAATGTGCTTAACAGGCAGAAGGAGGCGTGGCAGACCCCATAAAGTAGTAAATTTCGTCCAAATCGGATGATAATTGCGGAAGTTATTCAACCAATAATAAATAGTTTTTTAGTACTTATTTCTTGACAGATAATGATTATTTTAAGTAGATCATCAGCTCAATTGAAGAGTTTTAGATTTGATTTATATAATTTTCATGTTAAACTTAGATCTACATAGTTAGTGTGTAAACAGTCTGGCCTGCCTAAGATGGACAGCATCTCAACTTGAATAGCTAAAAATATGTTCAATGGATTTTGAATGGAATCTGGCATCTCTTCCATCCAAATGAAATGTGTAGAAAAATGCTGAAGAAGAAGAAGAAGCTGAACGAAATTTCACATGAAATTTCTTGATAGAAGCAGCAGGAATCGATGAAGACGATGAAAGGTGGAGAAGTTGCAAAGAGAAGGGGGTGAAAACAGAGGAAGAAGAAGGAGTTAAAGGTAGAGATGGGGTGGGGGGGGGGTACAGGGTACTTCAAACGCGCGTCAATTGTTTTGAGAAAGAATGAAGAAGAAAAAAACCAAAGCAGCGAGCGATTGGAATTTGAACGTGGCAAGTTCGTTGCTGCAACTCTATTTATGGAACATTGGGAGCGCATCGAGTGGCCCTTTGGTGTGGTGCAATCTGTGGTGGTTGCCACTGACGATTCTGCTGCTTGTGTTGCTGCTGCCTTTTGTTTGTTTACTCCATGCCTTTAAGGCAGCAGAAAGCTGCAACAAGAAACCGAACCCGATGCCGATGTTCAATGGCTAAAGCAATTCATGTTGCACAAAGGAGATGGGGAAGTGGAAAGTGGCAAGTGGGAAGGGAGATGGGGTTAGAGTTGGAGGTGAAGGTAGCGAAAGAACAAGGAGAAGGCGTTGCAGGCGGTGCAGGGAAGAACAACAGTTGCCAGTTGCAAGTTGCCAGTTGCAAGTTGCAAGTTACTTGCTCAGTTTCAAAACCAGCTCGAATTGAACTTAATTGCATGAAATTGAGACACGAGACATGCTTACATCAGACGAAAGACGATAGAGAAATATGAAGAGAGTGAGAGAGAGAGAGGGAGAGAAAGAGAGAGAGGGAGAGAGAGAGAGGGAGGGAGAGGGAATCACTGAGATTCATTCGACGTCTTCAATTTGAAAGTATTTATGTGTGTGTGCTAAGTGCGCCATCAAATGAGCTGTCATAATGATGATATCGTTGCGAGCTTGAAGAACCTTTTTCAGCTAAAGCTGCCACCGACATGCCATACAGTGGAAACTCTCTATGACAAACTGGACAGAAGACTAAAGGCAGCCACAAAATACATAGAATGTAAGATAGAGTCAATATTGCAAATCAAAAATTTCTGATAAAAAATAATAATTTGAAGTACAAATCAAAGGTAACCATTGTTGTGTAAGTAATAAAAAATCAATTAATAGTTATTATTGTGTCATTTTTATAATAATTACAGTCCACTTTCTTAAGACACTATGCGCTTAAAGTTGTTTAACTGTACTTATGCCTTAATTTAGTTAGTGACATCAAAAGAAAGAAGAATTTTGAAAGATTTCCTCTTTGAATTTAAACAAAACTTAAATATTTTCATTTGAAAATTTTAAAAGTTATATATATACTAAAGATTCAGTTTTGTTTGAATTAGAAAGAGTCTTTACTTATAAAGAAGACATTGCATAATTGTTGAAATTACATAAATAGAAATTGAAACAAGGAAAAATGAAATAGAAAATATTGCATAATGACAAAGAGAAGTTCTTTATAATGAAGTTTTTCTGTAGTTCGATTAGAATTAACCTATTTTGTATTAAGCTACAAAGTGAAACTATTTGCTAGATCCTATATGCTCTCATTGATTTAACTGATTGGCATCTGGGATATTTTTGACTGCCATCGCTAGAATATTTCGTGTCTGCTCGTGACACGCTCCCATCTCGAAGCACAAACGATACCCGCTCCCCATTTGCATACTTTGAATGCTGTGAAGTTATTTGGGGTTCAGTTCAAGTGGTTGACACCCGTGAACTCCAACAAATGTGTGTGTCTAACAGCAAATGTAACGCTGCCATTAGCGATGAGAATGTTGCTGCCTCCATTCCACTCCATTCCCCCTTTTCTTACATTCCCCCCCTTCCCCTAACCCGATCTTTTTAACGATTCTCACATATTGTTCTTCCCGAAGTTCTTTCGATGACAAAAGTCTAGCCAATGAACTGTGAATGCATTGGAGGAGGGCCACCAGGAACAACCACATAAACATGTCAAAATCATGGTAAACAGGGAAGTGGAGGAGAATAAAAGTGGCAAGTGTGTGAAGAGGGAGGAGAAGAAAGAGGAAGAGAAAGAGGCAGTCGCCTACACAAAGCAAATGATAAAGATCTTGAGACTGTGAGTTGATTTTCGAATTAGTCCCGAGATTCTTTATGGCACTTGAATGCGGTTGAATGAATGATGAATGAATGTGAATGTGAATGCAAATGTGAATGTGCATTTGGTTAAGCCTTGGCCAGTTCCAGTTCCAATTGCAGTTCATTCTGTATGAGTATGAGTTGAGTTGAGTTGACACTTGGATTCGCATATTTGTTTATATTAATCAGCTTTCGCACATTTATCTGACAGATGCCGAAACAAATGCAGATACAGATACCAGATACAGAGAAACAGAGATACAACTAAGTACATTCTTCCCTCTCTGTGCTTTTATGTAAACAACGCTCGTCTTTGACTTTTGGTTTTTATCTGTTTATTTACGTCCGAATATCGCAACAAATATGCAAATTACGAAAGGTCGCAACTTTCGGAGTTCGCTCCACAAGAAATAATGCTGAAATATACAAAAACAAACAAACAAATGCATGTCTAGAGGGCTTTGACCCCCCCCCCCCCCCACCAACCCTGGCCTATATGTATATGAGGCTTAGAAGTGTGGAGTGGACTTGGAGACAATTTGTATGTTCTTCAATTAAATAATAAACAAAAATTACAATCTTAGTTTTACAAAATAACTTATTAGGAGTTTTCTTTTAGAAAGCGGAAAATGACACAATATCATAAAAAGGCTAGATTTGTCGGGAAAAGGCTGCTTTTAAATAGAAAAAAAGGATACAGATTTGTCGGAAATTGACTAGACTTCGGTGAAAAAGCCTAAACTTGGCGAGAAAAGTCTGTCTTGACGAAAAGACTAAATTTTACTATAAAAAGTCTGGGTTTGTTAAAAAAATGTAGTACTAGTCTTACGAAATGTAGATTTTGCTAAAAGAAAGGCTATATTTGGCATAAGAAACAGCTATTTCTAGCCTTTTCGGTTGAAAAAGGATAGATACGGTTTAAAAATGACAGAAAAAGGATAGATTTGCCCAAAAATGGCTAGTTTTGGCTAATAAACGTCAGATTTGATAATGTGGCTCAATTAGTGGAAAGGCTAGATTTGGCGAGAAAAATCTGTGAGATAGGTTGATATCTTAAGATATCTTAAGAAGGAAAGAAGTTTTTCATACTACATTTTAATTTGCTTCCCACTGTTTTCGACAGTTATATAGTATGATATTAACATCTAATTTTGACTGTTAATTTCTAAGAATTTTTAAATGAACTGTTGATCTGCTCTGAATTTGCAATTTGGGGAGTACATATTTAGGCTTTAGTTTTCCACTGGACTTGCCAATATTCTTGCAATGTCGTGTAGATTTGAATCAGGATAGAATCAAAATTTGCTCGATCATAAACAGAAATAGAAATATATGCATATATATATATATAAAACTCTCTTAACTCCCTTAAAACTCTCTTAACTCCCTCAAAACTCTCTTAAAACTCTCTTAAAACTCTCTTCAAACTCTCTTAACTCCCTTAAAACTCTCTTAAAACTCTCTTAACTCCCTTAAAACTCTCTTAAAATTCTTTTAAAACTCTCTTAACTCTCTTAAAACTCTCTTAACTCTCTTAACTCCCTTAAAACTCTCTTAGCTCTCTTAAAACTCTCTTAAAACTCTCTTAACTCCTTAAAACTCTCTTAACTCCCTCAAAACTCTCTTAAAACTCTCTTAAAACTCTCTTAATACTCTTTTAAATCCCTTAAAACTCTCTTAACTCCCTTAAAACTCTCTTAACTCCCTCAAAACTCTCTTAACTCTCTTAAAACTCTCTTTACTCTCTTAACTCCCTCAAAACTCTCTTAGCTCTCTTAAAACTCTCTTAACTTCCTTAAAACTCTCTTAAAACTCTCTTAACTCTCTTAAAACTCTCTTACCTCTCTTAAAACTATCTTACCTCTCTTAAAAGTCTCTTAACTCTCTTAACTCTCTTAAAACTCTCTTAAAACTCTCTTAACTCCCTCAAAACTCTCTTAAAACTCTCTTAAAACTCTCTTAATACTCTTTTAAATCCCTTAAAACTCTCCTAACTCTCTTAAAACTCACTTAACTCTCTTTAAACTCTTTTAACTCTCTCTTAAAACTCTCTTAAAACTCTCTTAAAGCTCTCTTAACTCTCTTAATACTCTCTTAACTCCCTTAAAACTCTCTTAAAGCTCTCTTAACTCTCTTAAAACTCTCTTACCTCTCTTAAAAGTCTCTTAACTCTCTTAAAACTCTCTTAGCTCTCTTAAAACTCTCTTCACTCTCTAAAAACTCTCTGAACTTCCTTAAAACTCTCTTAAAACTCTCTTAAAACTCTCTTAGCTCTCTTAAAACTCTCTTGATACTCTCTTAACTCCCTTAAAACTCTCTTAACTCTCTTAAAACTCTCTTAACTTCCTTAAAACTCTCTTAACTCTCTTAAAACTCTCTTAACTCCCTTAAAACTCTCTTAACTCCCTTGAAACTCTCTTAACTCTCTTAAAACTCTCTTAAAACTCTCTTAACTCTCTTAAGACTCTCTTAACTCTCTTAACTCCCTCAAAACTCTCTTCACTCTCTTACAACCCTCTTAAAACTCTCTGAACTTCCTTAAAACTCTCTTAAAACTCCCTTAGCTCTCTTAAAACTCTCTTAATACTCTCTTAACTCCCTTAAAACTCTCTTAACTCTCTTAAAACTCTCTTAACTTCCTTAAAACTCTCTTAACTCCCTTGAAACTCTCTTAACTCTCTTAAAACTCTCTTAAAACTCTCTTAACTCTCTTAAGACTCTCTTAACTCCCTCAAAACTCTCTTAGCTCTCTTAAAACTCTCTTAAAACTCTCTTAACTTCCTTAAAACTCTCTTAACTCTCTTAGAACTCTCTTAATACTCTCTTAACTCCCTTAAAACTCTCTTAAAGCTCTCTTAACTCTCTGAAAACTCTCTTACCTCTCTTAAAAGTCTTTTAACTCTCTTAAAACTCTCTTGACTCTCTTAAAACTCTCTTAAAACTCTCTTAAAACTCTCTTAACTCCCTTTAAACTCTCCTAACTCTCTTAAAACTCACTTAACTCTCTTTAAACTCTTTTAACTCTCTCTTAAAACTCTCTTAAAACTCTCTTAAAGCTCTCTTAACTCTCTTAATACTCTCTTAACTCCCTTAAAACTCTCTTAAAGCTCTCTTAACTCTCTTAAAACTCTCTTACCTCTCTTAAAAGTCTCTTAACTCTCTTAAAACTCTCTTAGCTCTCTTAAAACTCTCTTCACTCTCTAAAAACTCTCTGAACTTCCTTAAAACTCTCTTAAAACTCTCTTAGCTCTCTTAAAACTCTCTTAATACTCTCTTAACTCCCTTAAAACTCTCTTAACTCTCTTAAAACTCTCTTTACTTCCTTAAAACTCTCTTAAAACTCTCTTAACTCTCTTAAAACTCTCTTAACTCCCTTAAAACTCTCTTAACTCCTTTGAAACTCTCTTAACTCTCTTAAAACTCTCTTAAAACTCTCTTAACTCTCTTAAGACTCTCTTTACTCTCTTAACTCCCTCAAAACTCTCTTAGCTCTCTTAAAACTCTCTTAACTTCCTTAAAACTCTCTTAAAACTCTCTTAACTCTCTTAAAACTCTTAAAACTCTCTTAATACTCTCTTAACTCCCTTAAAATCTCTTAACTCTCTTAAACTATCTTACCTCTCTAATAGTCTCTTAAAACTCTTAAAACTCTCTTAAGTTAAGTTTTAAGGGAGTTAAGAGAGTATTAAGAGAGTTTTAAGAGAGCTAAGAGAGTTTTAAGAGAGTTTTAAGGAAGTTCAGAGAGTTTTAAGAGAGATTTTAGAGAGTGAAGAGAGTTTTAAGAGAGTTAAGAGAGTTTTAGGGAGTTCAGAGAGTTTTAAGAGAGTTTTAAGAGGGTTTTTAAGAGAGTTAAGAGAGTTTTAAGAGAGTTAAGGACTTTAAGAGAGGTAAGAGAGTTTTAACAGAGTTAAGAGAGTTTTAAGGGAGTTAAGAGAGTATTAAGAGAGTTTTAAGAGTAAGTTCAGAGAGTTTTAAGAGAGTAAGAGATTTCAAGGAGTTAAGAGAGTTTCAAGGGAGCTAAGAGAGTTTTAAGAGAGTTAAGAGAGTTTTAAGAGAGTTTTAAGGAAGTTAAGAGAGTTTTAAGAGAGTTAAGAGAGTTTTAAGGAGTTAAGAGAGTATTAAGAGAGTTTTAAAGACTAAGAGAGTTTTAAGAGAGTTTTAAGTAAGTTCAGATTTTAAGAGAGTTTGAAGAGAGTGAAGAGAGTTTTAGAGAGTTAAGAGAGTTTTAAGGGAGTTAAGAGAGTTTTAAGAGAGCTTTAAGAGAGTTTTAAGAGAGTTAAGAGAGTTAAGAGACTTTTAAGAGAGGTAAGAGAGTTTTAAGAGAGTTAGAGAGCTTTAAGAGAGTTTTAAGGGAGTTAAGAGAGTATTAAGAGAGTTTTAAGAGTTTTAGAGAGTTAAGAGAGTTTTAGGAAGTTAAGAGAGTTTTAAGAGAGCTAAGAGAGTTTTGAGGGAGTTAAGAGAGTAAAGAGAGTCTTAAGAGAGTTAAGAGAGTTTTAAGAGAGTTTTAAGAGAGTTAAGAGAGTTTCAAGGGAGTTAAGAGAGTTTTAAGGGAGTTAAGAGAGTTTTAAGAGAGTTAAGAGAGTTTTAAGAGAGTTTTAAGGAAGTAAAGAGAGTTTTAAGAGAGTTAAGAGAGTTTTAAGGAGTTAAGAGAGTATTAAGAGAGTTTTAAGAGAGCTAAGAGAGTTTTAAGAGAGTTTTAACTCTCTTAACTCCCTCAAAACTCTCTTCACTCTCTTAAAACCCTCTTAAAACTCTCTGAACTTCCTTAAAACTCTCTTAAAACTCCCTTAGCTCTCTTAAAACTCTCTTAATACTCTCTTAACTCCCTTAAAACTCTCTTAACTCTCTTAAAACTCTCTTAACTTCCTTAAAACTCTCTTAAAACTCTCTAAACTCTCTTAAAACTCTCTTAACTCCCTTTAAACTCTCTTAACTCCCTTGAAACTCTCTTAACTCTCTTAAAACTCTCTTAACTCTCTTAAGACTCTCTTAACTCCCTCAAAACTCTCTTAGCTCTCTTAAAACTCTCTTAAAACTCTCTTAACTTCCTTAAAACTCTCTTAACTCTCTTAGAACTCTCTTAATACTCTCTTAACTCCCTTAAAACTCTCTTAAAGCTCTCTTAACTCTCTGAAAACTCTCTTACCTCTCTTAAAAGTCTTTTAACTCTCTTAAAACTCTCTTGACTCTCTTAAAACTCTCTTAAAACTCTCTTAAAACTCTCTTAACTCCCTTTAAACTCTCCTAACTCTCTTAAAACTCACTTAACTCTCTTTAAACTCTTTTAACTCTCTCTTAAAACTCTCTTAAAACTCTCTTAAAGCTCTCTTAACTCTCTTAATACTCTCTTAACTCCCTTAAAACTCTCTTAAAGCTCTCTTAACTCTCTTAAAACTCTCTTACCTCTCTTAAAAGTCTCTTAACTCTCTTAAAACTCTCTTAGCTCTCTTAAAACTCTCTTCACTCTCTAAAAACTCTCTGAACTTCCTTAAAACTCTCTTAAAACTCTCTTAAAACTCTCTTAGCTCTCTTAAAACTCTCTTAATACTCTCTTAACTCCCTTAAAACTCTCTTAACTCTCTTAAAACTCTCTTTACTTCCTTAAAACTCTCTTAAAACTCTCTTAACTCTCTTAAAACTCTCTTAACTCCCTTAAAACTCTCTTAACTCCTTTGAAACTCTCTTAACTCTCTTAAAACTCTCTTAAAACTCTCTTAACTCTCTTAAGACTCTCTTTACTCTCTTAACTCCCTCAAAACTCTCTTAGCTCTCTTAAAACTCTCTTAACTTCCTTAAAACTCTCTTAAAACTCTCTTAACTCTCTTAAAACTCTTAAAACTCTCTTAATACTCTCTTAACTCCCTTAAAACTCTCTTAACTCTCTTAAAACTATCTTACCTCTCTAAAAGTCTCTTAACTCTCTTAACTCTCTTAAAACTCTCTTAAAACTCTCTTAACTCCCTTAAAACTCTCTTAACTCTCTTAAAACTCTCTTCACTCTCTTCAAACTCTCTTAAAACTCTCTGAACTTACTTAAAACTCTCTTAGCTCTCTTAAAACTCTCTTAATACTCTCTTAACTCCCTTAAAACTCTCTTAACTCTCTTAAAACTCTCTTAACTTCCTTAAAACTCTCTTAGAACTCTCTTAACTCTCTTAAAACTCTCTTAACTCCCTTAAAACTCTCTTAACTCCCTTGAAACTCTCTTAACTCTCTTAAAACTCTCTGAACTTACTTAAAACTCTCTTAAAACTCTCTTAGCTCTCTTAAAACTCTCTTAATACTCTCTTAACTCCCTTAAAACTCTCTTAACTCCCTTAAAACTCTCTTAACTCTCTTAAAACTCTCTTCACTCTCTAAAATCTCTCTTAACTCTCTTAAAACTCTCTTAACTCTCTTAAAACCCTCTTAAAACTCTCTTAAAACTCTCTGAACTCCCTTAAAACTCTCTTAACTCTCTTAAAACTCTCTTCACTCTCTAAAATCTCTCTTAAAACTCTCTGAACTTCCTTAAAACTCTCTTAAAACTCTCTTAGCTCTCTTAAACTCTCTTAATACTCTCTTAACTCCCTTAAAACTCTCTTAACTCTCTTAAAACTCTCTTAACTTCCCTAAAACTCTCTTAAAACTCTCTTAAAACTCTCTTAACTCTCCTTAAAACTCTCTTAACTCCCTTAAAACTCTCTTAACTCCCTTGAAACTCTCTTAACTTCCTTAAAACTCTCTTAAAACTCTCTTAACTCTCTTAAAACTCTCTTAACTCCCTTAAAACTCTCTTAACTCCCTTGAAACTCTCTTAACTCTCTTAAAACTCTCTTAAAACTCTCTTAACTCTCTTAAGACTCTTTAACTCTCTTAACTCCCTCAAAACTCTCTTCACTCTCTTAAAACCCTCTTAAAACTCTCTGAACTTCCTTAAAACTCTCTTAAAACTCCCTTAGCTCTCTTAAAACTCTCTTAATACTCTCTTAACTCCCTTAAAACTCTCTTAACTCTCTTAAAACTCTCTTAACTTCCTTAAAACTCTCTTAAAACTCTCTAAACTCTCTTAAAACTCTCTTAACTCCCTTTAAACTCTCTTAACTCCCTTGAAACTCTCTTAACTCTCTTAAAACTCTCTTAAAACTCTCTTAACTCTCTTAAGACTCTCTTAATTCCCTCAAAACTCTCTTAGCTCTCTTAAAACTCTCTTAAAACTCTCTTAACTTCCTTAAAACTCTCTTAACTCTCTTAGAACTCTCTTAATACTCTCTTAACTCCCTTAAAACTCTCTTAAAGCTCTCTTAACTCTCTGAAAACTCTCTTACCTCTCTTAAAAGTCTTTTAACTCTCTTAAAACTCTCTCAAAACTCTCTTAAAACTCTCTTAACTCCCTTTAAACTCTCCTAACTCTCTTAAAACTCACTTAACTCTCTTAAAACTCTCTTAGCTCTCTTAAAACTCTCTTCACTCTCTAAAAACTCTCTGAACTTCCTTAAAACTCTCTTAAAACTCTCTTAGCTCTCTTAAAACTCTCTTAATACTCTCTTAACTCCCTTAAAACTCTCTTAACTCTCTTAAAACTCTCTTTACTTCCTTAAAACTCTCTTAAAACTCTCTTAACTCTCTTAAAACTCTCTTAACTCCCTTAAAACTCTCTTAACTCCCTTGAAACTCTCTTAACTCTCTTAAAACTCTCTTAAAACTCTCTTAACTCTCTTAAGACTCTCTTTACTCTCTTAACTCCCTCAAAACTCTCTTAGCTCTCTTAAAACTCTCTTAACTTCCTTAAAACTCTCTTAAAACTCTCTTAACTCTCTTAAAACTCTTAAAACTCTCTTAATACTCTCTTAACTCCCTTAAAACTCTCTTAAAGCTCTCTTAACTCTCTTAAAACTCTCTTACCTCTCTTAAAAGTCTCTTAACTCTCTTAACTCTCTTAAAACTCTCTTAAAACTCTCTTAAAACTCTCTTAACTCCCTTAAAACTCTCTTAACTCTCTTAAAACTCTCTTCACTCTCTTCAAACTCTCTTAAAACTCTCTGAACTTACTTAAAACTCTCTTAAAACTCTCTTAGCTCTCTTAAAACTCTCTTAATACTCTCTTAACTCCCTTAAAACTCTCTTAACTCTCTTAAAACTCTCTTAACTTCCTTAAAACTCTCTTAAAACTCTCTTAACTCTCTTAAAACTCTCTTAACTCCCTTAAAACTCTCTTAACTCCCTTGAAACTCTCTTAACTCTCTTAAAACTCTCTGAACTTACTCTTAAAACTCTCTTAATACTCTCTTAACTCCCTTAAAACTCTCTTAACTCTGTTAAAACTCTCTTACCTCTCTTAAAAGTCTCTTAACTCTCTTAAAACTCTCTTAACTCTCTTAAAAACCCTCTTAAAACTCTCTTAAAACTCTCTGAACTCCCTTAAAACTCTCTTAAAACTCTCTTCACTCTCTAAAATCTCTCTTAAAACTCTCTGAACTTCCTTAAAACTCTCTTAAAACTCTCTTAGCTCTCTTAAAACTCTCTTAATACTCTCTTAACTCCCTTAAAACTTAACTTAAGAGAGTTTTAAGAGTTTTAAGAGACTTTTAAGAGAGTTAAGAGAGTTTTAAGGGAGTTAAGAGAGTTTTAAGAGAGTTAAGAGACTTTTAAGAGAGGTAAGAGAGTTTTAAGAGACTTAAGAGAGTTTTAAGAGTTTTAAGGAAGTTAAGAGAGTTTTAAGAGAGTTAAGAGAGTTTTAAGAGAGTTTTAAGGAGTTAAGAGAGTATTAAGAGAGTTCTAAGAGAGTTAAAAGAGTTTTAAGGAAGTTAAGAGAGTTTTAAGAGAGTTAAGAGAGTATTAAGAGAGTTTTAAGAGAGTTAAGAGGTTTTAAGAGAGTTTTAAGGAAGTTAAGAGAGTTTTAAGAGAGTTAAGAGAGTTTTAAGAGAGTTTTAAGGAAGTTAAGAGAGTTTTAGGAGAGCTAAGAGAGTTTTGAGGGAGTTAAGAGAGTTAAGAGAGTCTTAAGAGAGTTAAGAAGTTTTAAGAGAGTTTTAAGAGAGTTTTAAGAGAGTTTTAGGAAGTTAAGAGAGTTTTAAGAGAGTTAAGAGAGTTTTAAGGAGTTAGAGAGTATTAAGAGAGTTGTAAGACTTCCCTAAAACTCTCTTAAAACTCTCTTAACTCTCTTAAAACTCTCTTAAAACTCTCTTAACTCTCTTAAGACTCTCTTAACTCCCTCAAAACTCTCTTAGCTCTCCTAAAACTCTCTTAACTTCCTTAAAACTCTCTTAAAACTCTCTTAACTCTCTTAAAACTCTCTTAATACTCTCTTAACTCCCTTAAAACTCTCTTAACTCTCTTAAAACTCTCTTAACTTCCTTAAAACTCTTTTAACTCTCTTAGAACTCTCTTAATACTCTCTTAACTCCCTTAAAACTCTCTTAAAACTCTCTTAACTCTCTTAAAACTCTCTTAACTTCCTTAAAACTCTCTTAACTCTCTTAAAACTCTCTTAAGTCTCTTAAAACTCTCTTACCTCTCTTAAAAGTCTCTTAACTCTCTTAAAACTCTCTTAACTCCCTTAAAACTCTCTTAACTCTCTTAAAAGTCTCTTAAAACTCTCTTAACTCCTTTAAAACTGTCTTTACTCTCTTAAAACTCTCTTAAAACTCTCTTAGAACTCTCTTAAAACTCTCTTAACTCCCTTAAAACTCGCTTAACTCTCTTCACTCTCTTAAACCTCTCTTAAAACTCTCTTAAAACTCTCTTTACTTCCTTAAAACTTTCTTAACTCTCTTAAAACTCTCTTCATACTCTCTTACCTCCCTTAAAACTCTCTTAACTCTCTTAAAACTCTCTTAACTTCCTTAAAACTCTCTTAACTCTCTTAAAACTCTCTTAAAACTCTCTTAACTTCCTTAAAACTCTCTTAAAACTCTCTTAACTCTTACCTCAATTTAAGTTGAAGTCATTTAAGTAAAGCTTAGACTTTGAAGTTATATTGAGAATATTTGATTTCTCATTGTAGAATAATACATATATCAAGAATTACCCGTCGAATTTCGGCAAGTATTCAATTCGGAAATTTGGCAAGACATGAGAACCGGAACAGGTCAGGGAAATTCAGAATTAAAAGCTACTATTTGAATGCTTAGTTCTATACTTTAAATTTAATAATTAAATGCTTTTAACTTAGATAAATAAACAAAGCAGGGGAATCAATTGGACATTAGATAATAATAAATACCAATAATTCATTCTATGAAGTTTTAGTATTTAAACACCTAAAATATTGCTTAAATTTTTAATATAAGTTATTACATGCTTCTAGAGCTAGAGAAAAACAAATTAATTCAAAAATTATATAAGACATATATATTGGTATGTACTTATATTTAATAGTTAATTAGCCTTTATTTTCTTACTTGTTTAACATATGATCTCAAGAGCGTTTAATTTAATGCCAACTATTTTGAAAAATGCACGAAAGCTAAAAGTGAAATTCAAATCAATTGATAATAATCAGCCGTTAAATTTCTAATCTATTGATATCTTATCGATTATTTGCATGCAGTCACTATGTGATTTCTTATCGATTATTTGCCAGTAATCACTGTACTATTTTGAGGCACTGTGTTAATAGCTAATAAATAAATCTGCCCCATGGCAATGTGAGTTTGTAAACAAGTAAATGCACTTTCTTGTAAACAAGATTTCCTTTGGCTAGTTGCCAACAAGAAAAAGAAAGACAACGGAAGGGGGAGAGGGGTGAGGGGTGAGAGAGTGGGCGGGAAAGGGTCTTCCACTGTCAACTATGTATGTTCTGTTTGTTGTTGTTGTTGTTGTTGTTGTTGTTTTTGGTATTGGCTGCACTTTGATATCCGGTTTGAGTTGTTGCTGTTGCTGTTGTTGTTGTGTTTTGGCTCAACTTGCTATCGATAAGTGCAGTGAGCACTGTTTAGGGGTTGTAAAAATCGAGGGGTGCGTGAGAGTTTATCTGTGTGGCTCAAGGTAACGGGGTTGCCCAAAGGATTTGCCTACTTAACGTGTCGCAACTCGATTAAATGCTTGGCGCACATGACAAACGACAGGACACGACACTCCTCAGGATGAGCATAAGAATAAGGTTGAGGATAATGTTGCAACATTGCTCACGTACAACACCCTTAGCTGCCACGGGGTGGGTGCTTGCTGATTGTGCATGCGTGCGTGTAATATGACCCAACAGAGTTGCCATATCTGTCATAGTCAATAGGAAATTAACTATATATCGAAAAAACATACCGATTTACCGATATTAGAGTTATAGCCGTTTTCTCATCTTGCCGTTAACCTTAAAGGGAAGATAAACTTAAGATTTTCTTCTCTTTGACAGGTTTATCTTCCCTTTAAGGTAAGATGGGAAATTGTATTTAAAGTTATAGTTAAAATCTCTTCAAAAGAGCTGTATTGGATATATCAATATATGAGCTAACCATCGATAGTAGTTATTGTAATTTAAGCGTGCTACAAATATAACTAGAAATGTTTCAAATTAATTGTACCAGTAGATAAAATCAATATTTAGCATATTTATCGATAAATATACAAAATAGTATAGTATTGAAATATTTAATACAAATTCTAATTTTTTTTTTAGTGCATAACTGAGTTGTTTCCTATAGCATGATGAAAGTAATAACTAGTAATAAAGTACTAGAAAGTAATAATCAATAGCTAGTTTGATTATTTTAGTTTAATAAGTTATTCCACACTTACACTTAGATTATCGGGATCGGTATAAAACCTTTACAACTTGAAAATATAGAAAAACGATGCTAACTTTTTAAAACAAAGGATGGTATTTGGAAAACATTAGCTTATTGATAATTACTAGGATATTTAGGTATACCATTACTCATCTTACAACATTTGTTAGCTCTTTTTTTTAGTATAAAATATATTATTATAAATAGTAAATTTTGAAAGCTATGAAATTGCATATCGGTTGTAGTTAGAATCGAACTCCCTTATGCTTCAATTGCTGCCATGTGGCAACGCTGTGACACTTGCAACCCCCAGCTGGACATGGACATGTTGCAGCCACCGTTTGGCATAGATTTCCGTAACTAGCGCCCCCGCACCGCAACTCCTGCCGCAGACTGCTGCACGTGCGGCACAAGTTGAACGCAGGCGCAGAGAGTGAATATCCCGGGTGTGTTATCCTTGTCGAGAGAGAGAAATGCAGAGAGTGAGAGAGATGGGGAGAGAGAGAGAAGTAGGGTTACAAGCAGAGAGAGAGAGCGAGAGAGATGGGTAGAGAGAGAAGCAGAGTTACAAGCAGAGAGAGAGACAGAGAGAGAGAGAGAGCGTGACACAGAGAGTGGCCAAAGTGGCCCATTAAATTTTCATGGGCTGTTCTTTTTTTTCCTTGGTTTTTTTTTTTGGTTGGTTGGTTGGTATTTTGGACATATTTTGCCTGCTGGGAAATTGCGTGGCTCTGTTCAGCTCTGTGGCTTGAAGCGTGCTGAAGCTGTTCCACACACTCGACAACAACACGGCAGTACTAGAAAAACAACAAAAAACATCAGCAACAACAACCGCAATAATAAAAGTGTTCAATAAACTCAACTCGGGGATTTGTATTTAATTTGTTTCTTTTGTAAAGCAAATCAATGTACCAAATATTCTAAACAAATCGATATAAACTAAGCAAAAACTACAAATATAAAGACTAAACAAACCAGCAACAACAACAACAACAAATAAGACTTAACTTGGCCGAGAAAAACTCAGAACTCAGAGCTGAGAACTGACAACTTGGCCTATTAGATACTGAAGTAGGCGGCGTTGGGTACATACACACAACGTAGAGGAAGCCTTCTTAAAACACACACCAGCACACACACACACAGTCAGTCGTCATGTGTAAGTAGAGTGAGCCTAAAGATGCAGGTGCTAAGGGTTGTGGGGAGGGGGAGGGGATACTTGGGTTTATTCTATGAAGTGGCTTGTTTGTTGGCACTCGAGTTAAGCGGGCCAGCAATTTGTTTGTTTTGCGCTAATGAGCAAATGGAGCTGCCACTCGACTCCAAGCACAAACGGCATGTGGCATGCCACCATGCCACCATCCCCCATTTCCCTCAAGATTCCCTTTGCTGCATGTAACTCCATATTAATTTGAACAATTTCTTTTGTTTTGTATTGCAGCAAAGACACCATCATTTGACAAGGATCGAGATTACATTGGCTTTGCCACGCTCCCGGAGCAAGTGCATCGAAAGTCGGTGAAGCGAGGATTTGAATTCACATTGATGGTGGTTGGCGAATCTGGTCTGGGCAAATCGACACTCATCAATAGTCTATTCCTTGGGGATCTGTACAAGAATCGCCAGATGCCCAATGTGGAGGAGCGCATTGAGAAGACAACACGGGTCGAAAAGAAGACCATGGACATTGAAGAGCGTGGCGTGAGATTGCGCTTAACTGTTGTCGATACGCCCGGATTTGGGGATGCCATCAATTGTGAGGATAGCTGGCGTGTCTGCACTCAATATATTGATGAGCAATTCCGTCAGTATTTCACCGATGAGAGCGGACTGAATCGTCGCAATATCCAGGACAATCGTGTCCATTGCTGTCTGTACTTTGTCCCTCCCTGGGGTCACAGGTGAGAACAACTCCTTATATGAATAACTATCTATCTACATATATATACAATACAATCTTTCATTGATAGTCTGCGGCAGATGGATTTGGATTTGATACGACGATTGCATCGCAAGGTTAACATTGTGTTGGTCATTGGCAAAGCGGATTGTCTGAATAAAACGGAGGTGCGTAAGCTGAAGGAGCGCATTTTGCAGGATCTCGAGGACAATCACATACAGCTGTATCAGTTTCCCGAATGCGATTCCGATGAGGATGATGATTTTAAGCAGCAGGATCGCGAATTGAAGGCATCAATACCATTCGCTGTTGTTGGCAGCAATACCATACTTGAGGTTGCTGGCAAGAAGGTGCGAGGACGTCAGTATCCTTGGGGTGTTGTCAATGTCGAGGATGCTGAGCACAGTGATTTTATTAAATTGCGCACATTCCTTATATCGACGCACATGCAGGACCTAAAGGACACCACACAGGTGACTCTATTTCACTTACTGAAAATGTTATATACTCTATATGCATCTTTTACTTACTCACTATCCTTTTGCAGGACGTGCACTATGAGAACTTTCGGGCTCAGTGCATCTCACAGATATCGCAGCATGCGCTGCGTGAGCGTGGAAAGTTGAAGCGCGATTCGATCAGCTCAACGAATGGATTTGATGCGGCCATTTCGGAAACGGATCGCCTACTTTTGCAAAAGGATGAGGAGATCCGACGCATGCAGGACATGCTCACACAAATGCAGGAGAAGCTCAAGCAGACGCATCTCATGGAGATGAAGAAGAACGATAGCGTTATCGATGTCTAAATTGCAACTCTATCCAAAGTTGCGTGTTCAATTTTGCACCTTGACATATATACATAATATATATGTATACACATATATATATTATATATATATATATATATATAATTACTTATATAGACTCTCCAAAAATACACACACACACACACATGGGCCTCTGAATAGACCTACAACCACCAAAAAGAAATAATGTACTTTTTTAAGATAGCACAGTTTCCAGTTATACAAATTTTGTTCTTAAGCTTTTTGTAGTTTCCAAATAAGAGAAAAATTACATAACAAAAATTAAAATTTGCATTATATAATATTTCTAGTTTTCAATTTAATCAAATTCTTTTTTTCCTTTTGGCATTTTGTCAATTTACTCAAAAATCTATAGAAATAGAGAGAAAATCGAGTTTTAAAGAAAATTAAATAGTAACAGTGCAATTAATCATCTAAGAACAAGCCTGTTGAATTCGCTTTCGCCTCCCATTCGCCAATTTTCGTATATACATATATTTATAATCAATTCAAATTTAAATTGTTCAACGTAGATTTAATCGTATTTAACAAACGTAATTAAAAATTGTATATGCATAGCACTTGAGATATTGGCTTGAAAACGAATTCTCGAACATCAGCGCGATGCTCAGATTTAAATATACCAAAGTCGGATGAGTTTAAAAAACTAAAACAAACAGATTTCAACTGCAAAACAAACTAACGAAAGAAACAAGAGGCAACTGAATTGAAACCTAAAATGTTAGAATATCTAACTTATGTTTACACTCTTTTTTTGTGTTTTTTGTAATTATTATAATTTTTTTCGTACATATATATTTACTTTTCCTTGCGTTGAAAGGGAAAGAGCAGAAATAAATTTCTAATTTGTTAAAACGAATTGTTAATGAATTTATTTTAAAAAGTAAAAGTTAAGAGACATACAACAACATAATACTTAAATGAAAATTATAGTGGAAAAATTATATACACACATAAAAAATAATGATAAAAACATACAACAAAAAAAAACAAAACAAAACCAACTATTTAAAATAAACATAATTATGAAAATTTACCATTAACTTATATGCTAGAATTATATTTATTGCTCGGCATTTCCTATGAATATCTTGTGGGTTTAAGATGAATGAGTTTTGAGAGCTAACATACTTAACATCGGAGAAGCAAGTATAAATTGAATTTCTTTATCTCATTGTCAGACTAATTTGATTGACTTTCATCCAATCAACTTTACTGAAAAGAAAAGTTTTAAATAAAATACTTATGCATAATTTTTTTTCATTTAGATTTATTAATTTTTCATTCCATTTGTTTCACGTTTTGGTTTTTGTTTTGTTTTTTTGTTTTTTATGTCTGCATATATACTCTTTTCATATCTGTGTGGTATGCCAATTGCTTGGTTTACAATATGCCTTAAGGATTTATGTATCTCTGCGAATTAGTTACCAACTCAATAAGTTACCATTTGTTTCCTTAATGCTTTTCTTTTGTTTTGTCGCTTTGCTTTACTTTTAATTACATTTCATTACATTACTTTACTGTACTGTACTCTGCATCGCTTTGGTTCACTTTCTTAGAGTTTCGCATGCGATTTTTGTTGGGTTTTAGATTTCATTTCATAAATGTTAATGCTTATTTCACACACATATATATAGTATATATAGCCGTACATATACATATATATATATGTATATATGTACAATTATGGGGTGTTAGGGATTTTTCGAGAGACAGAGACCGACAAAAAAACCTATAAATTTCTAGAATGCAATTGGGTATTACATTTATTTATAAATATATTTTGTTCATCTTATGAATACGCCCTAATACGCCTGATCAAATTCAGTGGTAAGTTTTTCGCTTTTATCTATGTATGTACTTTTTCTTTATGTTTTTTAGTTTTACATTTAAACTCGTTTAGCTTTTACTTTTACTTGGCATTTTAACGGTTCTATTCGTTTCACTTCTCTTCATTTATTTATGTTTATTTTCGCATATTTTCATTCGCATTTTTCCTTCGAATTCGATATCTTCTCGTGTTTGCGTGTTGTGGGATATCTAGCTTTTCATGTCTCTGTGTATCTGTGTGTGTGTTACTGTCTGTGTGTGCGTGTTAATTTCGTCTATCCATCCGTCCGTCCGTCTGTCTGTCGGTCTGTCTGTTGCTGTTATCTTGTTTTTCTTGTATATAATTGTATAAATTTCCAAAAAAAAATGTCTAACTGCATCGATGTAACGCCAGCGTTACAATTTTTTATCATTTTTGTTTTGTTAAATATATATAATATAATATACATATCTCATATCTCTGCTCTACTTTTTGCCGCTCAGAATTCTCTCTGGGCTTTTTCAACATTTTTTTCAAGCGTTATTTTCCTTTTACTTAACAACCGTCGCCTGCGCACATTTTCATTAGGTTTTCTTTTTCGCTTTTTTTGTATAATCTTTTTCTTGGTTTGTTTTTTATTTTAATTTTTTTTTGAGTTTTGTTTTCAATTTTTTGGTGTTTTACATTTCATTTAAGTACAAAACTTGCCTTGTGACCTTTTCCTTCTTTTGCAGCATATTTAAGTTTCTTTCTGTCGTTCTTACATGCTTTCTTCAATGCCTTCTAGCCAGCTTTCTTTCTTTTCTTTTTTTGAGTGTGTGTGTCTGTGTCTTTCGCGTCTTATAATCGCGTACATCTATTCGCATTTATCTCTATATATATACACACATTTGTATATATATATATTTATTTATATGTATGTACTTGTATATGTATATGTAAGTTATGTATTTACCATTTACAACTACCAGCACAACAATGAAACAGAATCTCTATAACTGAGTCTAATAATTCTCCGACTCCGACTTGTAATACTCTCAAAAATTTGGCCAACCAATGTTGCCCTATATAATAATATATATATTTATGTATATCATTTAATGGGACGTAGTTTACTAGCAAAAAAAAGTAGTTTGTTTTTTGTATATAATTCTATATGCATATGTATGTATGTTTAAGACCTCATAATATATATATATTTATATATATATAAATAGATATATACACTGATATATACTGTACTGGTACGCCCCCGTAGTGTCATTGATCGATAGGGACTAACCTTAAACTAACTAGTTATACGAACTACGAAACGATGCTGTAATCTCTGTCAAAACTGGGCAATTACTGGGCCACAGCCATCGAAATTGAGATAGATACATGTAGAGGGAGACAGATACAGAAGGTGAGCTTACGATAGAGAGAGAGATAGAGTGTGATAGAGACAGGGAAGAACGAAAAGAAATGCATTGGCTTTCAATTGTAGTTCTATCATTTCTACAAAGAGTTGCTCTTTGATGTTTCGTTAATTAATTTATACGCGTTTTAATTAATTTAAAATTTATATGTAAATTGCTTTTGGTTTACCAATGCGAGAATTGATGTTTTTTTTTTGGTTTTTTTGGATTTTTTTTGGATTTTTTTGATTTCTATTTAGGTTTTATTTGTTAGGTTGCTTGTTGGTTGTGTTCGGGTTAAGTACTTGTATTTTTAAATTCATCAATTACAGTGAGACACACACAATCACGTACAACATATGGTTAGATACATACATATAGGTAAGTAACTGCAACACATACAAAGTTCTATCAATATTTTAATATTATATATGCATATATATATAGACAAATGTATATATATATACATGCATATGCCTTATTACTGTCTCTATACATATATGTATGTAAGTATCTATGTATCTGTATCTATCGTATGTTGTGAATAGTTGACTGTCTGTCTGTCTATCTGTGTGATTGTATGAAATGTTCTTGTTGTTGTTGTAGTTGTTTTTTGTTGTTTGTTATACATCAATCTTGGTGCTTCGACGCGTAGTTAGTAACCAATTACAATACAGTACTTAAGCTTATGGTTTTTGTTTTCTGTATATACTATATTTGTATATATGCATATGTATATTAGTAATGTATTTTCTTTTATTTTGTATAACTAGGCTGCATTTTATTCGAGAATTCGTAGAGAAAAAAGTCATTTTGGTTTTTGTTTTTGTTTGTTTTGTTTTTTGTTTCTTTTATTTGTAATTTCATTTCACTCAATTGTTAAAGTAGCTTTCAGTTTGCCATGGACTGCGCCCTGCTTCCAACTATTGTATGTACTCGTTTATGTAGTATACAATACATATACATATTGTATATAAGTATCTAAATACATTAACATATACATATAGTGATTTCCTTATCGTTTTCTTTTGTTTAATTAATTAATTTCAAAAGTAAATCTGAAGCGCACATTTACAATGCTGCTTAAACTGCTATAAAGTATTATTTTAATTATATCCTTTTTAGATTTTTTCTCAGTTTTGTGTTTGTTTGTTTTGTTTCTTTTTATTATTAATCTTTCTTCAGTTACAACAACTTGCTCGCTTTTTGTTTTTCATATACAATTTATAGATATATATATATATATTTGTTTTTATACATATATAGTATTATTATTTGCTTTAAGTGCATAATAATTTTAATGATATTTTTAGACCATCAAGGTTCATTTTCATTTCATTTTCATTTCCATTTTATAAATATATTTATGTATATAATTATATAGATTACAAAAAAAAAAAACAAGTTCTCAAGTCGAAAGTGCTCGACTAGCAGATATCCTGTGCCCACTTCTACTCACGTAACTTTCCATACATTCTTCAGTTTTTGTTTTTCTTAGCCATTTGTTAGCAGTGTTTTTACGACAAACAGACTGACGGACATTCAAACTGACCAATGACTATAATGTACTTTATATGTGATACGTTTCCTTTTGGGCACAGGATATATAAAACACAATTTCACGGATCCTGCCCGCTTAAACACAAATATAAAATAAAATATATTTTTGTATATATAGCATACATTGTGTGTGTGTGTGTGTGGTTGTTTGTGTATATATATATAGATAGTTAGAAAAAAAGAATTAATAAATTAATAACAATAATAATTATAATAATAATAATAATAACATAATAAATTATGCGCTTTTTATTTGGCCTGCCACTTGCATCGATCACGCACCAGCGTGAGAATCTGTGACTCGTTAATATATAGATTTTAATATATATATATATATATATATACATATTTGTGGATATAGATACAACTGTATACATGTATATATCTATATACACATACATGTATATATCTATGTGTATGCCTAAGTGTGTGTTTTTGTGTGTGTTATGGTAAATAGCCAATGACTTTTATTTTACTTTTTACTTTTTACTTTTTAGTTAGTTTAGTTTTTGGTTTTCGCTTTTGAAATCAATCGTAGAATTTGCTATAATGCTTGAAAAGTCTGTTGTAGCAACTTAATCAAACAATATCGATTGGATTGGGATTGGATTGGATATCGAATCGAATCCAAATGTAAAACAACAATTTTGGCATACTTTTCTTAGTTAGTTTCTTTCTACTTTATGTATTGTATTAAAAATAAAATATTTTGCGAAGACAGCGTTTTATACTTGGAAGCAACAAAAACGAATAATATGAATTTACTTTAATTTCATTTTTCACTTTTAGCTAATTATACAATAGTTTCTTTCTTTCTTTCTTTCTTCATTCTTTTCTTATCTGTTTGTTTGTTTGTTTGTTTCTTTTGTAAGTTTCAAGCAAAGTTAAACGTGTGTTTTGTGTTTTGTGTAATTTTTTCTTTTTGGCTTTCTTTTTCCTGTTTTTTTTCTCTTTTTTTTTGTAAGATTTCATTTAGTTTTTAGTTTTTAGCAATTGTTGCTTTGCTTGTTTTAAATTCGAGTCCAACATTTAAATTATTTACAAATAATTAAAAAAAAAAAACAACATATTATATTTATATGTATGTATATATGTGTATGTATGTGTTTTTGGTTACATATGTATGTGTTTATGTATATAGTTATAGTATAGTTACAACTATAGATTTAGCTGCAGACTGTACATATAGTATGTTTGATTTGTTTATGCGTATGTTTAGTTAGTTTTATTTTCTATTCTTTTGAATTGATTTTCAATTTTCTTCTTCAATTTAGTTTAATTCACTGGGGTGTCTGCGGGGGGTTCGGGGGTCTGAATTGATTGGGATTGTTGCTTACATGTATATGTATATAGATTTAATTGCAGTTAGTGCTTGCTTTAGTGTTTTTTGTTTTTGTTTTGCTTTGTCGTTTCTCAATCAATAAAGTTTCAAATGTAAACAACAATTAACGCAATCGTCAACAATAATAATAAGAGCTTTGTTTTTGTTTTAAAATTAATTCGAAATTAATTAATAATTTAAATTTTAAGTTTAGGCATGCAAAACAATTTGTTTTTGTGATTATTTTTTGTTTGTTTTTCTCATTTGTTTAAAACTCTGAAGCGTTGATCATTTAAAAATAAGCTTAAAAAAACTCAATAATAATAATTGTTATTGTAGTTGTAGTTCTAGTTGTTGTTGTTGCCTTCTTGGCCTTGGATTTTGTCAATACAATAAAAAATAATAAAAACAACAAGTTGATGCCCTAAATTTAACAGAAATTTGATTTGTTGTTGTTGTTTTTGTTTGTTGTTTGTTTCATTAAAAACTAAATTTCGTTTTGTTGCTTAGCAGTTAATTAAAAACAAAATAAACAAAGAAAAAAAATAATTAAAATCAAATCAATTTATGGAAAAAATTGAACATGCAACAAAAATCGACTATTCTTGTTCTTATTGGTTTTTTACATTTTACATTTTGCTTTGCTTTTTTTGCAGTGCATTTTTGTCTTGTCTTGGATTTTGGTTTTAAGATTAATAATGTTTTTGCTTTTAGTTTTTTCTTTTCTTTTTTGTTTAATGTTAATGTTATGTTTTAACGCTGTGCTTAGCTGTTTCTTTAGATTTTGTTTTCTGTTTTTTGTTTTCAGTGTATTCCACATCAATCTCATTTTTCATCAAGTAAATTTCTAATTTCTCTTTTACTTCGTTTCCTTTCACTATATATAGTATGTTTAACGGTACTTTTGCTATTGCTGTTTTGGTTTCTTTTACGCTTTAAACATTTGTTTAATTCTTTACTTTTTGTTTTTCTTTTATATATATATACTTAAATGTTTTTTTTTTGTCCTTTTCTTTTTTGTTTTAAATTTTTTTGGTTTTTTTTTGCTTAGTTTTTTTTTCTCTCTCTCTTTTCCTTTTTAAACGTTATTGTTGTTGTTGTTGTGGTTGTTTTGTTTATAATTTGTTGTTATTGTTTCTGGTTGTTTTTGTATTTTTTATTTATTTAAATTGTAGTCACTAACGAATTAGGAAGAAGCTGTGCGCTTTTTCCGTTAATTTGCGATAAATTCCCACGACTCTCCGTCACATTCCACCGTGTGGCGCTTGATTTTGACTCCCTGACGGCTTGCCACCGCCGGCCAAGTTAGTTGCTGTGGTTCCAGTGGTGCTGCTGGATCCAGCATCTCCCCTACTTTCACTCTCGTCGCACTCCTCAAGCTCGGCCAAATTCTCCTGATCGGACTCCTCCAGTGTGACCTTTGAAAAATACATATTGTTTAAGTATAGATTGAGATATATTTTATATATAGATGATACCTGGAATCGTATCTTCTCATCCTGTGGTATTTCATCAGCTGCCGATGGCGGTGGAGATGGTGGTATCATGCTCTGATAATAGTCTCTGTTCTCTTCAAGCGTATCGAGTATATCTTGTGCATCCGGATGCACTAGATCAGCCCAGGTCTCCCACAATGGATGCACAATGTAATCGATAAAGCCCACCTGAGACTTTTCAATGGTCGCATTATGTCGATCACACATCGCACTAATGTCCATGCCATTCTCACGCTCCTTGTCACCCTGTAAAAAGAACTCCTCCATAAGCAGTGCCACCCAGCGCTTATATAGCGTCAATGGCTTGGTGGGATTGCTCAGATCAGCGCAGTGCACCAGATTCTCAAGCACCTGTGTTAAGGAGAAAGCAACAAATATGCATAAGTAAATATTTGAGAAGGATATTTAGAAATACGTATGAATGGAGTACGGAACAAGGATTTCATTAAAGTTACTAAAGATCATTTTTTCAATGTCTAGACAAGCTTTATTTGATAGATATCTTTCAATTTGGCATTAGTTTCTATACAGTTACGTCAGTTTATCATTCGGATAGTTATTTATGTGCGTTTATAGACTTTGAAAAAAATGGGTCTAACAGTGCTACGCATAAACACTATCAAACTTGTTCTATAACTTTTCAAATTGATTTATTTAATATAAATATTTAATATATGATTCTGCTTTTTAACCAATTTTTTTATATTATAATTTATAATTTGATCACGAAATGTGCAACACATTGAAGAACGCGTGACAGAGTCTATTAAGTATACATATATATTCCTGATCAGCACGACTAGCTGAATCGATATCCGCCTGACCGTCTGTTTGTATATTTCTATGTAAACTAGTCTCTTACCTATGATGAAATATGATAAAGGCCATTTTTTTGCAAGGAGTAAATATGTATGTCGAATTTGACCGGTTTGGATCAATATATATTATTTATTTCATGAGAAAAATCGGTTAAAAATCAATTTTGAGTATAAAAATCCTTTTTGTTTCTTAAGATATCCTGATATCTTGTTTGGTACAGTTGCAGATAGCCTGACCGAATTTAAGGAGCATAGGACTACTATACAGCTGTCATAGAAACATTCAGTTAGCACTCTTTCGAGCTGTTTCTGAGGTATCTAAATCATAATCTGAACAAATTTCGATATAATCGAAATGCTATATCATTTATGTGTTGATATTTGAAGGTCTCTTTAAAGGGTTCCTTTCTATTTATTTTTGTTAGGTTTTATTCATGTCTTAATATAGTACAACTGACATATTTTGGTATTATTATAAGTTTAACTCACCTGTATGCGATCTGTGTAATTGTCAAGCAGCAGAACCCCAGAGCCGGCGACCTTCTTAGTCTCCACCATAGTCTTAAGATCGGCCAGGAGGCTCATGTGCTTGGACATGTCAGTGGAGAGCACAATATCAATAACCATTTTCCTCAATGTTTGGCGTTGTTTCCTGAAACAAACAAGATGTTTATTAATATATATATCTTAATTTAAGGTTTACAGACTTACTTTTGCATATTACAGAATATATCACATCCTTGATTTTGCAATAATTTGAAGGCAACAGCTAAATGATGATTTTCCAAAACAGATTCGTCATTGTACATTAATGCTAGTTCGGAACCTATTGAAAATAAATAGTTAAGAAGTTATTGACACATTATCAAAAGTCTGTGTTTCCACTTACTTGAATTAACCAAAAACTGATTGGTTAAGCCAGGATGATCAACATCGTGTATACAAGCGGCGAACAGCGCCCCGCCCACCTCAAGAGGTGTGAATACACCCTCCAATGCCGGTGTATTAAGTAGCACATTTGTGCTCTGTGTCACGTCAGCGGCATGCAGCGAATTGTGAAACGGATTGTCTTTGACGTAGTGGTCCTCCAGAGTAGTCATAAAGTTAAGAAAAGTTTTCGGTGGTATCATAAGACTGGTCAGTAATTCTCTACTCTGTAATGCACAAACAAATGGGAGAGTAAATATATATCCAAATATTAGTAGAAGTGTATAGGTTTGTATATCAAAGTTTTCCCAAGTGCACTGTAGTGTTTGAAATAGTTTACGAAACTACATAACATTAAGCTCAAAAGTGTATAACAAATTGTATTTGATGAATTAGTTATTGTATTCAAATTGCACACCCTACAACACTTTTCTCTCTCTTAAAACTAACAAAAATCTGTTTCCAGGATATTCTTTAAGGCTTATTCTTCTTTAGACTTATTCAAAAAATACAAAAGTCTTTATTTAATCTGTTAAACTCAACGCTGATAACAGATAATGAACGTTTTTAAATGAAGAAATATTTTGATACTACTGAGTTTGTATTAATCCAACACATCTAATAGACATATCTATAAATAAACATGTTTTTTAGTTTATCCTGGTATTTTACAAATAACGGTTTAGAAACCGATTCAAGAATTCAATGGGAATACATCTAAAATATGTACTTGAGTGTAATTTAATATCAATATTTATTGCTTGTATAATTATTGCATAGTTTTCGATTTTTAGACTTTTTTTGAAAACCGAAATCAATCCGTTATTTTGAAACCGAAACTTAATAGAAAAGTTAACCGAAAAGCAAAATCAAACCATAACCGTAATTGTAACCGTAAGTTAAACCTTTTATTCGTTTCGGGTTGAATCCCTGGTTCTTGGTTTCCATATTTTATCTTAATTTGATATCCATTTTTTACACAATTTATTTATACATAATTCAGACTGATTCATTTACCTGAAATATGGTGTATGCCACACAAGTAAGCGGACGATTGCAGCTGAATTCGCCAATTTTAAAGATCTCAATGCCCCACATATCCAATTCGCCGAGCAGTGTGCCCAGCTCATTCTCCTTGGGTGTCTCCACGCCAAACGTGGGCAAACGCTCTCCGGTGAAGCTGTTGGTATGGGAAAGCGGTCTCTTCACTCCGCTGATTTGTGACATGGGCGGACCGCGTGGCGATCGACTGCGCGGATATTGTTGGATGGCCGGTTGGGGTGTGTGATCCGTATTCTCTTCAACGCGCAGCGAGGGTAAATCGAACTCTTGTTGCTTGTCTGCAAAAGTCAAAGAAAACACACAAATCACCACAATTAATTAACGTACAATAAGTACTCAATAAGTTCCTTCCTCTTAGATTAATTATATCTTATTATATCCAATTAAATAAAATATATAAAAATATTAAACGTAAGTACTCCTGTTGCTGTCTTCCCTTCTCTTAGACTTAATATTTCGTATTATATCTAATTTAATAAAATCGAAATAAAATAATTAACGTAACGAATAAATATCAAGTATACGACAAGTGGTTTGGAGTTATCTTTGTAGCTAACATACACACACAGAAGCTGTGATAAAGCATTCATAAATATTCAAGAGAAAAACACTTTGCGCATTTCAATTCCAAATTCCAATTCCATAGCCTACTTTTAGGTTAACCTCCTTTCTGTACATGTGAAGTTGTTTCTTTTCTTTTTATATATTTTTTATTATTATTTGTAGCAAGTGCAAAAAAAAAAACAGCGCGAATTGCCTGTGCATAAATTAATATTTATTTGAATTGCGTTGAATTTTAGTTGCCACTTTTCGAGAAAGAGAGAAGAGGAAGAGAGAAGAGGCCACTCCAACATATAAATATTCGAAATTTGCGCACTGCGAAAGGCTGCCGACTTTTTGTGGTGTGTGTGTGTGAGTGTGTGTAACAAATACTCACTCACACAAGCAGCAAACATAACAAGTTCATGTATATTTGAAAATGCCAAATGTATCTCTAACTGTGGCTGCCAAATGTATCTGTATCTATATCTATATCTAGTAGATACTACGCTCTATTTACTCTGCACTTTAACTCAAAATCGGTTGTCGGCTTTCTGTCGACCTCTTTAAGGTCTTCAAAGTCAATCTTAGATGGATGACAACCACATCGAGAAGAGAGCAGACAAATGTCATATTCAATTTACATTTCATAATCTCTTCACTTTCAACTGAGCAGCACTCAAAGTTGTAGTCTGAGTATTTAAATAGTCCTTTATAACCTATCGACACACGATATGTGTTTAATCTCTTTTCTTTAACTCCCTTGAATGTACTTTATTGTTGGATCAATCTTTGATTGGCATAAAGATTATTGAATAAATCATATGATTATTTTAAATCGTAGCCACATTTAAACAACCAATAATTTGTATATATTAAAGTTTTATAAATAAAGAGTGCGAGAATTTAAGCATCTGATGCATTTCAAGTTTCACAGCGTTAACAACAATTTAAAAATAGCTCAAGTACAGGGTATCTGATATTTAATTACTTGCAAGAAGTTCATCTACATTTTTATTGAATTTTGAAAAGATTTTAGTATCAAAATTTAAAAATATTACGAGTCAAATTAAGTAAAATAAATACTTAATACAACCATTATTTGATATTAGTTATTATACAATTAACAATTAATTTGTATTGTATTTGTATTTGTATTTTAGGTTTTGTAGTCAAGTCCTTAAACATTCCGTTTGTATACCAGCGAATAATTTTAGTGTTTAATTTAAGTTTTGAGGGTATCTGCTATTCGATCAGTTGCAGCAAATAGAACAACACCTTTAATATTCCGCATATTCAAGTCTGTTTAAATATTTTATACAATTTATCATATTTTAATCGCTAATAGTTTTGTTTTAATTTGAATTTAATTGCACAAAGTCTACTGGAATATACTTTTAATATTTATCTGCAATATATATTTTATTATAACTTTTTAATCAATATTAATATTATACGTATATATTCATACTTTTAATATTCATCTGCAAGATATACATTATTATAACTTTTCAATCAATATTAATATTATATGTATCTGCAAACTATAATACACTCTAGATTTATTTACTTGTAATTGAATTTCCTTTAAGTACTTAAGCATACTAATAGCTTGATTAGAGATACTCTAGACTTGCTTGTAGAGTAACTGCTATTCGATCAGAAGTCTCTCTACTATTTAATGCTTTAAAAATAAAAATATACACAGCACATTATAGATACAGTAAAGTACATATGCTATCCATAGCAGTGTGCCCAGAGGCACACAATCAGACAGACACAGAGCTGTCTCAGATGCCAGCTCCTGCTCCTACTTTTGCTCCTGCTCCTCCTCCTTCTTATTATTTTCATTTTATTCCTTTTCAACGGTAAACACAAACACAAACATACATTCGAATGTTTTATGTATGTGAGAATAGGCATATGTACATATTTTGCATACGATTTGGCTTTGGTTTTGAGTTTTGAATCTGAAATCCGTGTCAGAGAGTTGTTTCACATGTTTTTTTTTGTCTGTTTCTGTTTTTGCAACGATTTGGGCTGATTAACATATGTATATGCGACAGCCGCGAGGCTTAATCAATCCTTCTCTCTTTCTCATTCTCTTACTATCGCTTTCTCTTGATATTTCTCTTGCGTTTCAATTAAGCCTCAGCTCTGCCACAGTCGCATTCACATTCCCATTCGCAATCGCAATCGCAGTTAACGCCATGGACACATCACGTATACGCAACGTTTTTTTTTGTTGCCTTTCGATCCGTTTTGTAATTGTTGTTGGTTTTTTTTTGTCTTTTGTTTTTCTTTTTGTCTTTTGGGGCTGCATTTTGAAGCGACTTATCGACTGGGACGACACATTTTTGTTGTCCTGCTTTTGTATGTGACTTTTTGGTCGTCCGAGCGGCAGACGCTTCTGTTTCAAATGAAGTGTTACAAATGGACATTAGGCCCCTTCGAGCAAGTGTGTGTGTGTGTGTGTGTGTGTGTGTGTGTAGGTGAAGGTGATGGCTTGGCTTGGCCCAAATGCGATTTTATGCTTGATAAACTACAATAACAACAAGAACAACAACAACAATGATGGCAACTACCAAAGGCGTAGGCCCGAAAACAAAAAACATACTATATACAGAGAGAAAAAAAGCTGAAAGAAAATACTCTAGTGGCCGCAAGGTAGGCAGCATGGCATGTTTAGGCCAACCAAACCAGTTTAGGCCTGGCCTAGCCACTGAACCATTTCAGCCAACTTTAGTTCAGGCTTCGGTCTCGGTTTCGGCATCAGCCTTTGCCTTTCCAGTTGCCTTTGCCTTTCGCTCTAGCTCAACGAAGCAGAAATATGGACAAATGTGCAAATATGTTGCCCCCCCTCGCCACCCTCCAACTTCACATTTCTTCACGTTTCTCGCAACTGGCCTGGCCACACCCACACTTTTTAGCTATGCACCATTCTCTATCTATCTCGCTCTCTTTCTATTTCTCTATTGCTTTCTCTATCGTTCAGTCTGTGTTCTTTAGTTTATTTCATTCTGTTTTGTTTTTGTGTGTGTAACTCTTTCGCTTAACGCTCTACGCGCCTTTGTTTGTGCACACGTCCAGGGGCAACGTCAAACGTGGCTCTGTTGCAAGAGGCAAGTGGCAGGTGGCTGGTAGCAGGTGGCAGCTGCCATGTGGCAGCTTGCGTTGGGTTGAGAGTTTTTGCTGCCATTGGATTCGTAGGTTAAACAATGAAATTTCCACTTCATCTGTTTTTATGCTGCTCTGCATAATTTAATTTTGCACTTTCAATTCGACGGCTTTGGCTTTGGCTTAAGTTTTATTTCCTTCTTTTTTTGTCGTTGTTGTTTAGAATTTCTTTTGCCTTTGCTTTGCTTTAACTTATCTTTCTTCATTCCTCTTTCTATATTTTCTGTTTTGTTTTTGTTGTTGTTTATATTTCTGCTTTACGCATCTCGCATATCGCTAAAAGTTTCTGCATTCGCTTTTGTTTTTGTTGTGGTTCTAATTGCAGGAGCAGAGAGAGAGAGAGAAAGAGAGAGAGGAAGGAAAAAGGACTTTGCTGTTGTTAATGCGATTTTATTGCATACTTTTGTGCGTCGCCAAGCAGCAACAACAACAGCGACAACAACAACAACAGGACAACAATGAGAATGTCATTAACTGCAGTCAAAGAAAAAGTTGAAGCCTCGCAAGTTCTTGAATAACTTTCAGTACATTTGCATTGCGATCTGAATTGTCAAGTTGGGCTCCATTGATACGACGACTTATAAGTAGTTATTCACCCACCAACCTCCACCACCCACCGCTAGATGGCGTGGCTGGTTCGTATTTACGTTGAAGATTTCTTAGATTCCAAATTGATTTGACATTTTAATGCTGATTGATATTGAATAGCTTAATATATTTCCATCGTCTTATTGGATAAGCTAATTCGATTGCTATGAGTTATTGCAGTTTTCAGAGTTGCGCATCTGTCAGAGTTGCCACCAATTGTTGCTCTCCAATTATTGCAATGCAGACAGTTGGAAAATATATTAAAGTGTTTACTTTTACCTTAAAAATGCTTCTAAATTTCACATTCTCTCAGACTTTAGCGATATTTTGCATGCTTCTAGTACTCCTCATCTTTTTTATCGATAAATCGTAAATATCGTTGGTTTTTCTTGCTACCAAAATGTGGAACAAATATATTCGGAAATTTGATTTCCTGATCGGCTGGACTCACTAAAGTGTGAGAGCTCCTTGTTGAGCATACGCTTGAACTGCAAATGCAAAATGCAAAGAATAACGATTAGTTATAGATAATCAAGATGATCGATAACGATAGGCGATAAACAATTGTAGGACAGACGCACCTTTAGCGATGCCATGTCGGAGACACTGCGGTGCGTTTGTATAGTCTCCAGCTGATCCAAGCACCAGTCTAACTCCTCAATGGTATCGGTGGCCAGGCGGGTGTAGGCCTCATCTCCCTGTGCTAGTTGGACACCGCTAGCATTTCCGGACCGTCCGGATGATGATTGAGCTGGCCGCCTGGATCTTGTTTGATTAATAACATGATTTCCACATACAAAACCCCAGACACACACACACACACACGCACACACACAGACAAATGGGGAGGAATGATAGATTGGGTGGGGATAGTGGTAGATACATAAATGGAGATAGAGACAGAGATAAAGACAGAGAGCGAGAGAGAGAGCGTGGGAATTGATTTGTGATAGAGGAAACAATTAAACAACAACAAACGAGGAAACAAACAAACAAACAAATTCAACAGCAATGGAAATAAAAATCAAACAAATAAACGAACGAAAAGAAAAAGAGGCAGGAATTAAAAGACACAGTTAGAAAATGCAAAAATGATTGAAACAAATGGTTAACATTCAATGGGAAGTGAGGTTATTTTTTTAAAACGGGAACGGGGATAACGGTTAAAGCATTGTTAACAAACAAACACACACACACACACGTACACACGCACACACACACACACAGAGGTTGGATTAACAAGTGTGTTTACAACATTGAGAATCAAGAAATGGGGAATTATTTTGCATTAAACATCAACAAAGAGGTGACATTTTATATATGTTTTTTTATCATTATAATTATTATTATATTTGTTGTTTTATTTTTTTTTTGTTGATGATCGAACGAACGAGCGAGCGAGACACACATATACATATAAATATGTTTTTTGTTTTCATATATATGAATATAACATATATATAGATCAGTAGTGAAAGAGAGTGTAAGAAAAGAGAAAGAGAGAGAGAGAGAGAGAAAAAGAGAACAAAATATATATGAAAAAAATTTGAATTGAAGAATCAAATCTGTGGTTTTCTGTACAACAATTAAAATTCTATTATTTTGGTTAGCTTATTGTTTAATTGCATACTTATGTAAATATGTGGTTTAATATATGTACACACATACATACATACATATAAATTGTAGACATTGTATATAGTATATTTTTGATAGGGTTGGGGGTCAATCGAGGGCTTTTCATTCTTATGAATACGCACACACACACACTAACATACACACACATTTTAATAGTTAGTTTGAACGTTTAAACGCAAATACTAATTAGTGTGCCAATAAGCAACAACAACAACACTAGCAACAACAACAACAAATAGTCAAGCATAAATACTGGAGTTCCCTCTCTTCCTCTATGTACAGCTGTCCCTCTTCAGGCCCCCCCTTCCCCACTCCCCTGTGTCCATTCACCCCTCTCTAGAGAACTTTCAATGTTCTAAATTTGAGTTCCGTCATATTCGATGGAAAAAATTATAAATAAATTCTATGGTACGGTTTTTGTTTGCGGTATTTTTGGCACGCCAACACAGTTCCACTCAACAACAACAATTCGTTCCCCCTTTACCCCTTTCAGCCTACCCCCCCTTTCTACACACTCACACACACACTCACACACCCCCTACTTGCTCTAATATCTGTCCCAAGCAAAACAAAAACAACAAACTGTGGGTCGTTTCTCGGCATCGTTGTCGTCATTTCTGTTCAAGTGGTGCTTTACACTTTTGAGTCAGTGTGTGCGAGGGAAAATTTACACACAGATACACACACACACAGATACATATACATACGTGCATAAATATGTATGTTAGTCTAAAAAGATGAATGCTTTTTATTCTGCTGTTGTTGTTATTGTTATTATTTTGACTATTGTTGTTGCTATTAGTTGTAGTCGGTTAATTAATTAAAGTGTGAGATGACAACAAGACATTGATAGAGAGAGAGAGAGATAGAGAGAGAGAGTGCACACAGAGAGCGAGCGGGATATAGACAGGCAGCAAGTCAAAGGGGGCACGAGAGCAAGAAACAGACATGGAGAGACTGTGTAAGAGAGAAAGATGGGGAAAGACAGCGAGAGAGAGAGAGAGAGAAAGAGATGGGCAAAGTGGCTATTACAGGAAAAGAAGGGGCGAAGGTAGGGACGGGTATTGATATGGTAATATCGATAATTCATCGAATAGTATTGATTATGTATCGATCACAGAAAAGCGTTATTTAAGTAAGCTACAATATTTTCACAGCTCTAAAGCCAATTAAAATTGAACCTACATATAAGTACATACATCTGTATTTATGTACAGACATTAATTTTAACTAATCACCTCTTTAATGACAATATTTGTGCCATTTTTTTATTGAGCTATATTCTTAAAAATCGTATTAAAGGTGCTTGATTGTTTTAATAAAAAGTCAGAATAGTTTCTAATAAATTGGAGAAAATTAATTAATTGGGCTGTTTTATATTTTAAAATTAAATGAATTAATAGCGCTTTTTAAACTGATAAAGTCGATATTTTATACGATATTCGTTGTGATATTTCTCCTGTGAATATTGAATATATTCACTTGTTCTTTTGGCAATACCCGTCCCTAGAGTAAGAGGAATAAGGGGCAAGAGATTGGTTAAAAGGAGAAAGGTGAACTTGACTGGGTCAAGAACGTTCTTATATTTTCATATGTTTCGCCTGTGTGTCTTAGAGAAAGATCGGTCAACGGGGCGGATTCATTATTTAAAAAGTATCTTTAGAGGGGGGAAAGTATCTTTTGGGCTGTGGGCCTGTTGGGGAGGGGGTGTGTGTCAAGGTCAGAATAGACTTACTTGTTTGATGCTGGTACATTTGTCAGACTTAATAAATTGTTGCGCACTGAACGTAAACTGGCTAAAATTTGGGCAAACGGCGTTACAATGAGATCCTCGCCATGGCTGTAAAGAGAGATTAAGTAATTGTAAGTAATTGCAATTAAGTAGTAATTCTTGCTACAATTTCAAGTAAGAATACGTGCAAAGAGACATAGGCAAAAAAAATATATATAAATATAGAGACAAAGTGAGAGACAGAGAGAGAGAGACTTGGAGAAAGGTGGATACATAAATACAAATGCAAAAGCGTTTAAAAGTGAGTGTAGAGAAGTTAGAGAAATAAAGCGAGACAGAACGAGAGAGAGAGAGAGATACAACATGCTTAATTAACTTAAGTACACATTTTTGTGATTTACAGTAGGAGAAGCGAGAAGCAATGAGAGAAGTTTAGGCCTTTTTTTAACTAAAAGCGAAGCGAGAAGCGAGAATTCACACATTTATTTGACATTATAACATTTAATTTTTAAGCAAATAAAGAATTTTCTTTCAAAAATATTAGACAAAGAATTTCTTCTTGTTTTTTTTTTCTAAAATTATCGCTTTGCTTCTCAGTTTGCTTCTCGGCTTCTCGCAGAACCAAAACCACACTTTAAGAGAAGTCAACATCCAGCTGCTTGTCAACTGGACATGTTATCGATAAGCCCAAGATCCACTAGCGATAATTTCATTTAACATTTATACATTTATAAAGATGTGAGACATATGTATGTATTTGGTATGCGGTTCCACAAAAGTCTGTTCAGATTTTCATAAAGAATTTATTCTATGTTTGTTACAAATTTTAAACAATATAATTTTCCAATTTTCAATGATATTCAAGTTTTTTTGACTTTTTAAAATTTTAAACTGTTTTCAATTGCCAGGAGTGATTGAAGAAATTGACTGGGAAATCAACTGCAAAACTCGTAGGTGACATTCACTTGGTCACATGAAAAGGTCAACGCCAGCGCCCTGAATAGACTCTCGCCAAAAAAATGATGGAAAAAAAATGAAAAACAGCTAAAAAATTAAAACAAAGGAAAGTCAAATAACGGCAAGAAAAGGAAACACGCTGAATTATGGGGTAAAGGACGTTCAGGTTGTATTTTCTTTCTTTTTTTCTACTCTATGTAGGTTCAAAATTCCACAGAAATGCGGAACGAGCAGCACCACCAAAAAAATTGTGGAAAAACGTTTCTCGGTGGTGGTGGTGGTGGAGGTGGTGCTGGTGGCACACGAGCCACTTGGCTTGAAATACTTATTTGTGCCGAAAATAAATATTAAATGAGCAAAAAGTAAAAATACAAAAAACATATACAAGGCAAGGAGACGAAGACGTTGCCGTTTTGCGTTGACAAACAAAAAATCGCATAAATTAATATTAATAAAATAAAATTAAAACAAAAAAGAAACATATTATCTCTCTATGTTATATATAAATATATTTCTTTTTTAACACAAATAATAATAAATAGAATACAAATACAAAAAACTGAAACACGCCCAGCAATGACGTTTCAAGGCGACAGTTGCCGGCGTCATATTGGGATTCATTTAGAAATGTTATTTTTAACATTTTTTATACCCGAAAAAATTCCCCCCAAAAAAGGTTATAATTAGCTGATGCAAGGGCGACAGGGTATAGAATCTGTTTAGCTATATATTCTACATAAGATATATATAAACAAAGTTATTAGTTGAAATCGGAAAATATCTAAATTGCATAGTAAAGTTCAGTTCGTATAATGAGTAAAGTTTTTTACCTAACAAATATATATTAACTTTAAGTAAATCTCAACTGATAGTTAGCACTTTTATTTATCTTATAACATTTGACAGGGGAGGATTGATTCTAGAGTCATTGTAACTTTTAGCTTTTGCAAAAGAGTTTCATTTTCTGTTTTTTAAATTTTTGACATTTTTCATAATTTAAGAATCTTCACAAGTGTCAATTGTAAAAGCAAATTAATCTTTGAATTAAATTGCATACAGCGTATCTTTTAGTCGAGCATATACAACACTTTGAATACATGTACATTTCAATATTTCCATAAGCTTCAAAGCCAATTGACGGGCAATAAAAAGTGCTAAGAAATATGAAAATTTCCAATTCGAAATTCGAAATTTAAGCAATAATTCGAAAGAGTTGCAAATGTTGCCAATGTTGCCAATGTTGCCAACTCATTTAGAGACAAGAAAAACCTGCTGTTCTTTCGTATTGTCGTATGTTGTGTTGTTGTGTTGTGGTATGTTTGGCTTTCCTGATTTTTGGCACGTCGCAACAATTGTAGAATCTATGCATACATTTGTCTCCTCAAAGCCATCAAAAGTGGCAAGCATAAACAACAACATAAATAATAAAATAACAACATTTGGAACAGACAAGCGCATATGCAGCAGTCAGCAGAAGCACCAGAATCTCACTCCATCATCATTTACATCTCCACCTTCAGTTTGCAGCTTTTCACATTTTTCCCACACAGACACCCCTTTCCCCTTTCCCCTTCCTCTCCACTCCACCCGATTGTCACCAAACTTTGCGACTTTTCAACCAGACGAAATGTGATTGTTGCTGCTGATTTGTCATTTTATTTCATTCCATTTCATTTCGATTCTCTACTTTCCATTCACCTCATCTCTCCTCTCCTCTCCTTTCTCTTCCTAGAATTTTGTTTCGTCTGTTCTACGTATTCGGTTATTCGTTTATTCTTATTTTCTTTGGCTTTTTTTTCTTCGTTTATACGGTTTTTATTTCGTTATTCGATTATGAACACTACGACGCATTTCACGGCAAAAGAGTCAAAAACATGTCTGTGACTCATGGTGACAAAAATTCAGTTGAAACTATATAAGGAACATCTTCCCAAATACAATAAATAAACATTAAACCAAATCCTACTTAAGAAAGAGTTTCACAAATGATTCAAAGAATTCATCTCTTTAAATGAAAATTTGATTCATTTAAATGGAAATGAAGTGCAATGAATTTGGCTTTTGATGCAATTGCCAATTAATTTGGGCCAAGTTTTGTAAGAGAAATAAAAGTAATTAATATTTCTAGCAATTCCAAGAGTTGTTTTAAGCCATTTCCTTTGACTAATTAAAGTGAAACAAATGTTTATTTAAGTAACGGACAAATAACTAGACGAAACATTTGCTTAGATACATTTGTATCTGTAGCATATGTAAATACATTTGTGTGTGTGTCTTTTGAAATATATTGTAGACAAACATGGATCATAATTAATAGAAATATGCAAATAGTCAGAGAAATGCGAAAGTGAACACTGAACTGGCAGCTGAAAAAAGTTCTGTTCGGTTCTTTCATTAAATTGAAAAATATACTATAAAACTACATATCTATATATATTATGTATAAGTAGATATATAGATAGATTTATGTATTATACTTATAGTGGCGGCGATATATACAACTGTATAGATATGTATATAGTTGGTGCTGCCATAAATGGTTATGGCCATGTTTTCTTTCTATTACCTGCGCTGTGATTTAATGGAGAACATATTATCCCGATCGGCCAAAATGGTTACGGCCAGATCGTCCTGCATTATCGATGGTATCATATTGAAGAAGCTGTGCACACGCGGCAGCGACTGCGACGAGGCTGAATTCTTGTTCAACATTGTGACGCCACAAACACATACACACACCACACAAACACCACAACAACAAAAATAACAATAACAAAACAATAATAATTGAAATCTAACAATGCGAAAGATTCAACAACACTTGGTCGGCATGCGAGATGCCAGTTTTAATCACTGTGTTCAGCCAGATCAATATATGATCCGGCCAATAATAATTGGAATATCGTTAACAATTCCCAATTGGCAAAATTCTCAAATCAATACAAAATTGCGATTGCTCCGATTTGCCGCACTATATGTAAATATATGATGAGATGTGATGAGACAACAACAACAATCACAAACGATAACGATAAAGACGACGACAAAAAAACGCAAAACGCTTTTTCGAATCGAATTTTCAACAAATGCGCGCTGGCCGAGAAATGAGCGCGTCCCGCGGCGTGGACAGCGAAAATACAAAACTCAAAACACAACTCACACGCTCAGCAATGAAAAAAGAAAAATTATAGTAGAAAAAGCGACGTCGACGTCGCTGTCAGCGTCGGCGTCGACAGAGCAGCCAGCAGACAGCAGCCAGCAGCCAGCAGTTGCCAGCTGGTAAATCGCAATGGACGCAGCCATCAGCTGAGCAACGTAACGTAACGTAAGAAACAAATTATATTCAACTTAAAAAAAATATATATATAAATAAATAAAATTAAATTTCTACGACTGCCTGCCTGTGTGTGTGCGAGTGTGTGTGTGTGTGTGTGTCATTTCATTTTCATCATTTGTGCTTGAGCATTTTTTCTCCTCCTCTTTTTTTTTGCGCGCGCGTAAGATTTTTGCTTGCTTTTCATCTTCAAACACAACGACGACGACGACGACGTCGACGACGATGAACTGACACAACATGTACAACATTTGCTCAATTATTGAATTATACAGGGTGTTCGCATTGACACACATTCATTTTTAATCGTGGAATCTGTTAACCAACTATTCAAAAAGTATTCCAGGCGCTTAGCAACTGAGAGAAACTAAAATAATCTTAAAAAAGAGATGAATAAAAAAAAAAATAGTTGAAAAGAAAACTAATAACAGATAAATATTAATTAAAAACCAAACTAATAAAAAGATAAATACTAAATCAAAACAAAGCTAAGACAAGATAAATATTAAATAAATTTATAAAAAATATAAATTAAATTAAAACGGAATAATACAAATAAATGCTATCATAATAATAAATCTCACATCACAAATGAATGTTTCATTAATAAACTTTCTTTTAGTCACAAATTAACAATTGTAAACAAAAGTCTCCTTAATCATTAATTTACGCAAAAGATAAGCTTGATTAGCTTAGTTTTTAAGGTACGAATCTGTAGAAAAGTTACAAGTTTTTAACAATTTAACCTGAAGACTTGGGCAATCAACAGACTTAATATTGTTTTTAAATTCAAATTAAAATATAGCTGAATTTTAATTTATTAAAAATTTAATTTTAGCTATGTCAACTTTTACAGCATTGATTAGAATTGAAACTATTTCAAATGTCAAAACGTTTTAATTTAATTTAGATAAATTTGAGCTTGAAGTAAAGAAACGTTCAACAACCGATATAATCAAATTACCAAAACCAATGAAACAATTGCAAATCAATTAAAGATAATGTAATTATTTGAGAGGAAATGGTATGTAATCACTTTATAAACTGTGCATACCCTGTATCGCAATTGCCTCTCACATACTACATACTACATATCCGATGTCCGGAGAGGCAAAAGCTGGCTGGCGTCCTTGTCTGTTATGTATAATAACAAGAACAACAAACAACAACAGTCACAATATTATCATTGTAATGATGAGCAGCATCATTAGGAAACATCATCATCATTATAATTGTTATTATCATCATTAGTGTGTTGCAGTCAGAATTCGTTAAATTTCTGATAGTCTGTCTCTGTCTCTTTTCCTTCAACTACCTTCCAATTTGGCGCACGCAAAACTAATTTCATTTACCAACTCCCCTTCTCGCTCACACTCGCAGTCTGTCTCTGTCTGTCTTTGTGTCGCCTTGTAGTTCGTCTCTGCACTTACCTACGCTAATGTTTAATAAATTCTCTACTCAAATTGCCATTTGGTTGCCTTCAAGCGATCTACAACATTTTGTTATTTGTTCGTTTGCCTGAATAACGCTCGTTACATAAGTAAACAAAGATAGAGACAGAGAGAGCGAGTGAGAGAGAGTTGGATGTAAATATGCATATTTGTATTTTAAGTACTGTCGATTATTTTTAATAAGTACGTATATCTCTCGCAGGTTAGTCGTAAATGAGCGCACACGTAATTCTAATAATAATTTCGAGCAATTTTTAATTTAGCTAACCCACTTGTGTGACCCCTTGTTGTTGTTGTTGTTGCTGTTCTTTTTCTATGCCACTTAAGCAAATAGTTAGATTGCTGCGATAGACAGACGACGATGTGCAATAGTAGAGGCAGAGGCAGAGGGTACACACACATTACTCATACGCAGCGTGAGCCAGCCAGCCGCAATAGCAGCGTTAAAAAGATGCTCGACGAGATTTCAATTTCAATTTGAATTGCGATTGCGATTGTGATTGCGATTGTGAATGTGATTTTGTTTCATGTACCCGCTTCTTCTTCTTCTTCTCCATCATCTGCTTCTTCTTCTTCTTCTTGTTCTTGTTCTATCCGATTACGATAATCAGTTGAACGTTGTGGACGTTTAAAACCCACTACGCCCACTACGTCACTTAACCCGCTTGAATGACAAGCAGCGAGTGACGCTGCATTCAATAAACAAAAGTCAGTCCAACTATGTATACTCACACTGACTCAAAGAAGAAAACGCACACACACACACACACACACACACACACACACACACACACATTTGAAGCAACTGTTGGCGCGTGATGAACCATAGGTCAGCATAGAAAGAAATCTCGTGACTGACGGGCAACGTGATTTCATGAACTTCTAACAATAACTGAATATGTGTGTACAATGTGTGTGTGTGTGTGTGTGTTTGTGAGTCAAGTGACTGATGAAATTGTTGATAAACATTTTGCAAATCTATTCAAAACATAAATGTCGATTATCCAAAATGAAATCTTGCTTCTTCCTGTCGAACTTTAAAGAGCCTAATTAATTAAGTCATTATTACAATTTCATTCATTATCATTTAATTATAGCACTAGGTAACAAACTGAGAGATTCTAATTTGTACCAAACCCAAACTTTTCGAGAAATAAACACATGAAAAATGTACTATATCAAAACAAATCATTGATTTTGTTTTTTATTTTGGCACTTTTTCCATTTCGAAGACGGAGGCTTTTCCCATGTATCAGAAAAGTGAATTTAATTAATGTTAAGGAAGAGAATTTAATTGAAATGAATTTGAATTGTATAACAAATGACATTTACCATTAATGTAATTGCTTTTGCTTAAATTTAACAACTACTAAACTTTAAAGAATAAACCTTTAAGTTAAAGAATAAAGTTTAAAAAGTTTGTGTACTTGAAACATTTATGAATTCGATTTCAAAAGGAAGTGAATACTCTGTTTCCTTAAAAAGTTAAGTGTAACAAAAAGACATTCAATAGTGAAAAGTTTACGAATGTGGTTAAAACAGAAACTCTAAGAAAATTGAAGCTGCTATTGTTTAAGAATGTAATTAAATCGTTAGAATCCAAGTCATAAAGAACAGAGACTAAAGACAAATATTTGAATATGTAGACAAATTAAGAATCTAGCATAACTAAAACTCCTTTAAGTTCAAGTTAAAAATCTCTTTAACTGTATTAAACTCAATAGCTTTAAGTAAAGGTCTTTTTCTCTGCAATGCTTCGATGAAAATTAATATATTTTCCGATTTCAAAGACGATGAATGGGGGATGAGTTCGCTTTGGTTTTGCATTTTTCCTGCATGTCAAATTTGTGTGAAATGCATTTTTATTAAAAGCACAAGAGGCAACTAAAAAAATCACACAAACACACGTACACACGTACAGATACATGACAGACACACACACATATGTAGATACTACACACACACACATAGAGAGAGTTGGGTGTGATTTGCATTGGGCGGCGCATGGGCGGAATTTGTTCGTTTGGCAACGACAACGACAACGGCAATTGAGGCGGCAAATTTAATGCGCGAAAAGAACGTATTTCATTTGGTTTGACTTTTTCGATGTCACGCTGCGTATGAATAATATGTGAATATGTGTGTGTGTGTGTCTGTATGCCACGTTACGTATACGCCAGCGAGTGCGTCGCTGCATGTGGCAGCAACTGGGCAAAAACTCTCTGCATAAAAGGGACAACCTACAGCGAAATGAGCTGAGCTGAGAAAGACATGAAGAAAGAAGAGTAGGTGGAAAGTAGGATTGTGGTTGGCCTTTAGCTTGTGATTGAATTTTGCCAACGACAAACGACATTGCTTCGGTCAGTGCAGAGCAATATTAAAATCCATCCCATCCCATTACATTTCAACTGACCGAATTTCATGTTGAATTTTTGGTCTTTTTCTTTTACGTTTTCGATTTTTCTATTTGTTGTTATTATTTTTGCTGCTGCTGCTGCTGTGAGATGGTACAGGAAATAGGAAATGTTTTTCATATTTAAATTAGCTGCGCTGTCGCCAACGTGGCCAATATGCGCCTTTTGTTGCTGTTGTTGCTGTTGTTGTTGCTGTTGTTTATATGCTGTTGATTTCACATCTTTGGCAGCTTTCATTCAGCTGACCTTCCTCCCGCTTGCCACTCCTCTTTCTCTGCCTCTTTTCAGCCATTAATTGCGACGACGACGACAATGATGACTAGGGATAAATTCGGTGAATTGAGTGACACGCGGAATATCATGTGAGTTTTTCCCTCCTCCCCAGCTCTCGACAAAATCAGAAAAACACAACCACAACAAAGATATAAGTCAACGTGACATGACTCACGTATTTTGCCCACTCATGTGATTGTCAAATTGGGTTCTTTTCTCTGACAGAGACTTACAGCTAAACCTTTGGGCTTTCCCACTGACTCAAAAGTAAAGAGATATTAATTGAAATCAATTTACACGTAACATTTCAGTTGAACACACATAATTGAAAAGGTTTCAAAATATTTTAAACTGTTGAATATGCAATTTCAAAGCTACTACTTGTATTAAATTTATAGAGTATTTGAAATATTTCAAGATTTCTTGCAGCTGCTTAAGACTCAAAAACTGTTTTATTTTGCCCAACGAAATAGAGAGTATAAAATACAGCATAAATTGAAATGTAAAGATCAATCTCAGAAAGTTTCTTCATATAAAATTCAAGTAGTTACATTCATAGTAAATATATATTATATACATAGCTTAATATACTTGAAACTGGGCTGTGCTAAATGAATTCAGAACAAACCAAAGACATAATAAATTGTCAGAAAGTGAATGAAGAAAATATAAAACGAGTATGCAGATAAAATAGCGTCAAGTAATTATTGATACAATTTAAATATTTATCAATGTCACGACTGCAAAGGATATTTAAAAGGATGTGGATAAAACACAGAGCATGCAATGGATAAAAAAACAGTATATAAACTAAACTAATGATAAATAAGGTACAAATACAAACATTAATTTTGGATTAGCAGGCAAGCAAGCATAAAACAAACATAAATATTACATTAGCAAGCGACAGAGACAGAGAGAGAAATAGAGAGAGATAGAGAGGTAGACAGAGAGAGAGAGAGAGAGAGAGAGTGAGAGAAAGAACTTGGGCATACGTACGATCTGTCAATGAGTATAGAGGCCTCCTGTTCTTTAAACCTGCAAAGGGTTACAATAATAAACAACGATAATAGTACAAATAACGATCATAAGAAGTGGGCTAAGTTAAGTTAAGATAAATAGTAGTAGAGGTTCATAAAAATAACGAGTACAGAACACAAGTATCGATTAACAAAGTATCGAGTTGCAACAAACAACAAAATACATTTATTCGTATATAGTATATAGATATCAAAGTATTCTCAACATAAACAAATACAACACAAAATAAAAGTTTAACAATTTTCGAATTTGTTTCTTTATTTTTTTTTTGTTCATCATTTTCTTTTTTTGCATAAATAATTGACGCATATTTTATTGTCTAGCGAAAAATGCAAATAAAAAGTCAACACGAAGAATGTGATATTGGGATGAGTATCGATATTTGAACACTTTTTTAAGGTTTTTTTTTTAAATTTTAGCGTCGACAAAAGTGATGGCAAAATTCGAACTGGAATTTGCAAAAATTAAAAAGTATGATTTTAATATTTAATTTGTAGTACCTATTTTTATTATTGAAAAAGAATGCATAATAAAAAAATTTATCTGATATTTAATTTAAATAAACGTTTAATTGAATAAAAACTGAAAATATCGATACACATTCCTAGGTGTTTATGACTGTATGTGTGCGTGTGTGTGTGTGTGTGTGTGACGCCTTAAGGTATGCAATGAATGGTGAATAAGCGAGACAAATGGAGACTAGACCAGCTTAATTGAGACATCACGTGCGACAAGTTAAGCGTCGTTGAGGTGCATGTGTGTGAGGGTGACTGTGTGTGTGTTTTTATGTGTGTGTGCACTGAGGATTAGCGAAGGTCACTGCGATAAGTTGCTGACTGCTGACGTAGACAATGCGACGGCAATGACCCCCGGGCAATTGATAGATAAACGACTCGGGGTGCTCTCATGACGTCATTGTGCTTTGCACGTCACAACCACAACAACGACAACAGCAACAACAACAATAGAAACAACAACAAAAACAAAGGGCAGCAGCTGCAGAAAAGTCGAAGTTGAAGTGTTGACATTTAAACACAAAAACACATGACTGGCTTTGTCTCTGAGTTGAATTTTAAACTTTTTTGCAAATGTCAAACGCACACACACACACAGACACACTCAAAGTGTGTGCGTGCCCCCGCCACCCGCCCCCCTTGCTGCCACGCCTTGCTGCAAGTTATGCACTTTTGGCTTTAAAATTGATGTCGATACGAGTGGCAAACTTGCAACTTACATTCCGTATAAATTTCAATGGCATTTGCATACTTTTGTGTGTGACTGTGTGTGTCCCATTATGTCTGTGAGTGTGTGTGAGTGAGTGTTACAGTTGTAGTTGTTGTGGTGTTTGCTGCATGTCCAACAATTGACCTGACACCTGCAACTCTGACAATTTGCCCATCTTGCCACACACACACACCGACACACACCTGACACAATTAACGCCTGACCGACTTTCAGTTTTTGAAAATTTGTATTTTTTTCTCGTCCTTTTCATTTTCTTTTTCTTTTTGTGTTTTTTTTGTTTTTCGGTTCCCAAACTTGTCCTGCACATTTGGCAACAGTTAATGGATTCTGCCTGTCAATTATTCCATTCATGTCCTGGCCAACAGCTTAAAGCAACTCCTTTAACTGTTCTAACTACTTAATTGTGTTATTTGTTTTCTTCTTCTTCTCGTTCGTTTATTGCTTCTTGAATCAGTTTTAAGCAAGCTTTGCACAGTTCTTAAACTTTATCAAAGTTCAATTAAATCTAAACCTTCTGTAAATGACACATACAAAATTCTTAAAAACATATTTATTTAACTTTATTAAATCAAGTAATTGAGTCTTCAAAATCTTTTCCGAATGACACTTTGAAAATTCTTTAAGCAAAAAAAAAGAGTACGACTTGAGGTCTTATTTAAAGTTTATTCAAATCATATACCATTTTAAATAGAAATTATTTTGATTTTTGAAAACTTATTCTTTAAATGACATGTTTGTTAATATTATTAGCTAGTTTAAAATCGGCTTTGAAGATGATTTCTATTTTTGGTTCAGACTTTTGGCTGGTCTTTTAAATTTATTTCTAGAGGTATTTCTTTTTCTATTTTCTTCTGTCGGAAATGTATATTTAGTCAACGATTCTAAAGTCTCTTTTTTTAAACTTAATACTTATCTACTTTTTAGTGAATCTAAACATAGTTGTTATACAGATAAAAGTACAGTATTTTCAGCTTTGTAAACTAATGTTTCTAAATTGATTTACCCAAGAATCTATTAGATAAGCATATGGATCGCTTTTTGAAGAGTTCCTGGATTATAATAAAGACATTTACTACTTCAAGAATTGTTAGAAATTCAGCCACTTTTCTCAGGTACTTTTTTGAGTGCTATCTAGTTACAAGATAGTTCCAGTTAAAAGCTTATCACTTAACGTTTTCTTAAAATTGCATCTTTTACATTTCTGATTTCTGAATGATTTCCTTACGTAGAACTACTTGCTAATTAAATTATTCTGGTGAATTGTTATTGCAGACAGATCTTTCACAATTTATGCATAATTGTTGTTGTTGTTTTGAACTTGAACTGCCAGAGTAATGCCATATGATAAGTATTCGATTGTGGTATGTCTAAAATCTATTTATTTGCCGGTTTGCATAGACGTCACACTAACGTAATAAATTGAAATGTTGTTGCACTTGTTATTGTTATTGTGATTGTTATTATTATTGTTGTAGTTGTAGTTGTTGTTCTAGTTGTAGTTGTAGTTGTTGGGTAGTGTTGTGTTTGTTCTTTGGCCTTGACATTTGCCAGCCGCAGTCAGTCAGCTAATTATTTGTTATTAGTGTTGAAATCTTTATGAAATTTTCACTCAACTTGCTCGTTGTCGTTGTCATGACAGCCAAGCTGGCCCAGCTTATAGGTATGTGTGTGTGTGTGTGTGTGTGTGTCTGAGTGTGTGTGCAATTGACAGGCTCATCAACAAGAACATTGTTTGAAAGTGGCCAAGTGGCAGAATAGAGGCAACTGCGATATGTCTCACCGACAAAATATTCAAGTTGATTGAAAGCAAACGCTGAAAAGTGAACGGACCCGTGTACCCGGAATACGGCTAAAATGACTGACGGAATGGAGAGACAGAGACAGAAACAAACTGAGGGAGGGAGAGGGAGAGAGAGGTAGAGAAAGTAGGGATATTTGTTGGCGTAACTAGAGGCCTGACAAACTTTAAGGCAGACCCAAAAACTTTTCCCTTGGCCCAGTCCGCCTTTAACAACTACAACAACAGCAAATGACAGACAGAGATGGAGAACGAAAGAAACAGAGACAGAGAGCGAGAGAGAGGGGGAGACCAACCAAGACAAGGGGAAAAGAATGCAAATTGCGTTGCTGTCGCTGCCAAATGGCCGAAAAGGGAGCCAAAAAATGCCAAAAATACCAAAAATATTTATTTCAACTATGTATAATTAAATCGTTTTTATGTTCTATTCGTCTCGTACTCATATATAGCACCCAATGCCCCCAGTTTGCAATTCACAGTTCCCCATGGGCCACTAAACTTGGGCACATCCAACTTTCGACAACCATTTTGTGACACAAGGACATTTTGGGCATTTTGTACATGCTCAATATATTCGTCTAATGCCTTATTTATCAAACATTAAATAAATAGGTTAAGGCTAAAAAGATTATCCCATGGCTAAAGATCTTTGCTGAAAAATTTCCAAAAACAAATTCAATTTGAAATTTGTTTTATCTCCTGGAATAAACTTTGCCATAAACTTAGCCATAAACCTACCAGCTTTGAACTTCATCTAGTCATATATTTAGGCGTAACTATTGTTACTTAAGGAAAGTATTTATAAATTATTGAAAGGATCAGTTAAATATTCAAAATATTCTACGGCAAGGCATTGACTATATTGATAAGATCTCCAGCTCTAACTATTTATATTTAGGGAAATGTTAAACTGTAGGTTTTTACAGCTGAAATCTTTTCGATGTGTGTATATTTGATCTTTTCAAGAAGTTATATATCTTTTTACTCTTTTAAATTTTAAACTGTTTAATGTGTTAATTCCTTAAGGTTTCTACTAGATATTAGATTAAAGATTAAGTTATGCTTATCTTTAAACAACATAGCAAATGATTTCTTCTAACTGCCTAATTTTTAAATTTAGTTCCATTCGAGGGACTCTACTTTCAACTATTATATCGGTATCACAGATAAATGAAGTATGAGTAATTTTCTTTATATATTTCCCCAACATTTTTCATTTTCAAATACCATTTCACCTTTAACTACAATATTTTGACAAAGGTTTTGTTTTAGCGATCAACACTTTTCTTAGTGTATTTAAATTTCGTTGAATTATTTTGCATTCGCTTTATGTTTTATATTGTTTTTGTTTCATTCTTGTTTGGCTTTGGTTGAATATAGATAAGTATGTTTGGGTAATTGGTTGTTATTATTGTTGTTTTTATTTGGGGTTTTTAAGTGTTTTGCGGTCCAAATATTTTTGCAATTTTTCATCTGCGATTTGCGCGATATTTTAGTATTTTGGCCTTTAAGGCGAGAGAGAGAGAGGGAGGGAGAGAGAGCGATGGGAGAGGCTGGACGTCACGGGGAGGGTGGAAGACGGAAGCTGTGAGCCAAAAGTCGTGTAAAAATAGCTGTAAAATGCTTCTGTGCCCAAGGTTGCAATGGGCGTGACCAAAATACCCGCCCAATTCCATATGGTGCGAGATTTTTCGACTACATTTGCTACCTGATGCTTTGATATATATGTGATTATACATACCAATAAGAATGTACATAAATATGCATATAGTATATATGTATTATATATGTATATACATTTTTTTATGGTTGCCATTGCAGTTGTTGCGTTATTCTGGTTGTTGGGTAATTAGTTATTGTTATTGTTGGTTTTATGCATTATGATTTGGCTGAAAAACTGCGAAACGGCATGTTGCACACAACATTGGTCTGCCAAGCAAAAAAAAAAGAAAAAAATAAAAACAAAAATAAATTAAATAGAAGGAGAAAAACATTTCCGGTTTCCAGTTTGCAGTTTGCATTTTGCAGTTTTCAGTTTCAAGTTGCATAATGTGCGTTTGTTGCGTTGGTTGCTGCTGATGTTGCAAATAGTATGTTGCCTCCTTTTTCTGTTTTTCAGTTCGTTATGCATGTGGAATTTCGTATACGCAGTGTGGACTCTGTGGCAACAACTTTGACTAACTAATTGAAGTCTGAATAACGCAACAGAACCGAAAGGCAAAATGCTTTTTCCTGGCTTTGCATATTTCCCAAAAATATTTCCACTCCCTCCATGTCTCTGTCCCTGTTCGTGTCCTGCGTTTTCGGCCAGACTTTCGTGCGTTGTCATAACAATGGTCAGAAAGTCCTAGTAGATTGCTTACAGGCCAGAGAACATAGCAGCTGACGCCAAACCACAGACCAGACTCTTCCGTACAGATTCCGTATTCTCTCTCTACTCGGACAGTCCCCTCGGACAGGAACTGGACACACTGGACTTTAGTGGAATTTATGGCAAAAAAGGGGCAGCTAAATGTGGCAAATGTTTGCTATGAATTCTGCGAATGCCATCAACTGGGGCTGGGGCTGGGACTGGTTCTGGGCGGTGTCTCTCTCGTTTTTGGGGCATCATCATCAAATGATGATGTTTCTCTGAATTTCTAGCTCCTAAAGGCGTCACTCCAATGCCATTGAAATGTGTGGAAAGTGCCTTGAAATACCACAAATGATAATACATACACACGTTCACACACACGTTCGACATAGACATAGACATAACCATCTGGTAAAGGTGTGGCATTTCCATTTCCTTGAATAGCAAACATACAAAAGGGAGCCACACAATAGCAACAGATGCAGCAAATTACTACGAAATCTCCCTCAGTTCAATGTTGTGTTGGAATTGCTCCAAAGAAGCAATAACAAAATTTATGTCAGTTGACCAAAGAAATTGTTTTTCAAGTGCGGCCCCGAAAGCAGAAGCTAACTATGTGGTTACTATGTCCTATATTGGTACGGAAATTCAGGACGAAAAGGTAGTTACAGGCCGGAAGATAACGAGTAGTAACTGTGCAAATTGAAAGAGTTGTCAAGGTCCTTAAAGTACACAAGAAGCTGTAAAAGTGGATAGTGGATAGTGAAAGAAATAATTGAAAAACAAATTGGAATAGTGGTAGAGCAAATACAAGGTTATCGGCAAGGTAAATATAGTTTAACAATTAGAAGGAATACAAGTAGGAATTTTGGAAATCAGGTTATCGAAAAGATTCCAAGTTAAACTTCTTGAAGATATACAATTGCAGCTCTAACTATAGAAGTTGGTAAAGGTATACAAGTACATAAAGTAGAAGGAAAAACTGTAGAAATAGTAGAACAGATATTTTGAACTCGTAGTAGAGTAAAGAGGTCTCAGTAGAAGTATTAGTAGAAAGTAATATGTCTTCAAGTAGTTGTAAAGGAGTATGTAACTTGTAGTAAGAGCAATCGTTAGCAGTACTATTAATAAATGATTAAATAATAGTAAATTAAAAATAGTTGTGAAAATATAATAAAAAAAGAAATAGTAGTAGAAGTAGTAGTAGTAGTAGTAGAAGTAGTAGTAGTTGTGGTAGTAGTTGTGGTAGTAGTAGTAATATAAATAGTAGTTCTAGAAGTAGTAGTAGAAATAGTAGTACTAGCAGTAGTAGTAGAAATAGTAGTACTAGCAGTAGTAGTAGAAATAGTAGTACTAGCAGAAGGAGTAGAAATAGTAGTACTAGCAGTAGTAGTAGTAGTAGTAATAACAGTTATAGTTTAGGTACAAATAATAGCAGTAATTATGTTTAATATAAATAGGATTATATATTCAAATAGTAGTAATAGTAGAAAATAGTACCATATGTAACCAGTAACATTAAGAGAAGTAATAGAAAGGGATAGTAAGTTGTAGCCGTAGTATTAGTAAAAGAAAGTAATAGTAGGAGTTCTATAAATAGTTAGTAGCCATACTTCTTTTACTGTTCACAAGCAAAGTTGACATTTTGAATTATCATAATATTCTTGAGCCTTACACAACTAAGGAAAGGAGTGAAAGAAAATGTCCTTGAGTGATTTCCATATTCAAGCGAAATACACAGACCGATTCTAAGAAGTCATAAGAAATCCACCTAAAGCGTCACAAATTTTGGCCATGTTAATGTGCATAAATGTGTGTGAGTGTGTGTGTGTGTGTAAAAGTGTATGTAAAGTGATGATAAATGTTAATGCAAATCATAATAATTAAGCATGAAAATGATGAAACAAAATGATCAGTTGGACATATATCAGAAGAATTGAAAGTAATGCAACCAATTAGCGATATCAATCGAGAAATGTGTATATATAATAAGAACGAAACCAATAAGCATCAATATTATATAGTATATAGTATACCATATATATACGCATATGTGGAATATATAGATATATAGATTAAAAGTATTGTATTTACCTTTCGCTAGCGATGCTTGAGTTTCTGGACATTGACTTTGGTGACATCTCAAAGTCCGAATCGGAGCGATAAAGAAAGGATTCCCGACGTTGCGGTAAATTCTGTAGAACCAAACCAGCGCTGGGTGAACCGCCCTCAAGCGGTGATCGGGCTCCTTGGCCATTTTCTACATCGAAGCTGAAAAGAGAGAAGCGAAGAGAAGAGTCAGTAAATGGATTAATTGGTTGATTATTTAACTAGTTAGTATGTGGGGTTAAATAATTAAAAGTCGACTCCCGAGTTGAAGAGACGCTTTTAGGCCAAACTCTTGAGCCATCATGTTATAAATGGCTGACGGCCAAGTTGACTTGACAGACAGACACACACACAGCACACGCCAAAGAAACTTTTCAGTGCCAATAACGAAGGGGGGAAGTAATGTTGAGTTGGGGAGGGGAACGGAGAGGAGGGTCTGGTCGGTAGGGGATATCAGCGACAGCGACCTACAGGAAACGGAAGTGCGCCTAACAAGGCGCTTTTAAAGTTTTTCAATTCGTTAGACATTTTCGCCTTTCGTTGTCTGCGACAGCGACGTCAGCGTTGACGTCGACGGCGACGTCGACAGCGCGTCGCCTTCGTCGCTTATGAAAAGTTTTTCACCAACTCTGTAACAGGGAAAAGCAGGCTTTCCCCTTTGCCCCTCGCCCCTCCCTGCATTCCTTACCCGCAACAAGCATCCGCGAGGCGAATGTTGCCAAGTTTATTGAGAACTTGCTGAAAGTCGACTCCACTTCGAAAGAGAAGCATTTCCCACAATTTCCCCACCCGTCCGTCCGTCCCCTTGGGATGTGTTAAAGTCGCGCCAAAGTTCAGCCACTGATCAAGTTCCAGCGGTATCAAGGATCAACTTGTCAAATGAGCTTAACTGTCTAGATGGCGCTTTAGAAAGCGACCTCTATCGGCTAAAAGATTTGGCAACTGTATCTCTATGTTCATGGAAGTATTGAAAACGTTTTCGTTTTGAAAAGACACTCCCGAAATATTTGTATATAAAAAAGAGAAAGACTTTTCCTTAATTTCTTTTTAATATATAAAGATATTAATAATTTAGGTATCGGTGTCAAATCTATGATATGCGTTGAGAACCAAGTTTAGTTTAGTTTAGTTTATAGGCAAAAGTTTAAAGTAACAATCCATAGATGGCGCCAGCTTTCCGTGAAATTTCAAGCTTAAAAGTTTGATTGAGTTTTCAGCTCTCGAAATGCAGTTGGCAGTTGTCCTCTTGGCAACAGCTGTACAACTCAGTTAACAACAACAATAAAAGGAAGTACAACAACAAAAGACACAGAAAGAGATAGTTACAAGAGAAAGAGGGAGAGAGAGAGATAGACAGTGACAGGCATCAATCTAAGCGCGTTGTCATAATTAAAGAAAATACTTTCATAACCAAAAGCAGATGCCACCGTCCAGCAAGTTGGTCGCCCCTTTTTGTTGCTGCTGGTGGTGCGAGGGTGGGCTGATAAGTTTTTGGTATACGTAAGAAAACGCTAGCTTTTTATTGAAGTTGCAATATATTAGATATATTAATTTATTAACTGATTAACTGATCAGTTTTATAATAAACGATCAAACTACTTCATTTATATTACATATTATTTAGAGAATATAATAACTATTTTTTTGCGAGTGAAGAAAATTAGTTTGGCGGCAAGAAATTATCTTTAATCTATAAAAAATTGAAAGAAAAAATATGTCCATCTATTTCAGAAGTATAAAGCAGCTTGACGACCGCCCAATAAAGTGAATTGAAAAAAGTGAACAAAGATTGTAATTTTATTTTCATTTAAACATTGATGCATTTTCCTACAAAGGCCGTGTAATTGATCAGACCACCCTCGCATGGTGGCAGTATCCTTTGCAACTTCCTTGTATTTTCAGTCGTTTTTTTTTTGTTTTTTGGCTTGATTTGGACCTGTGACGCAGCTGTGTCCTCGTCTGGCGACCTCGTCCTGTCCCGCTGCTGGCATTCCTTGTTTGTTATATGTATGTACATAGCTCCTGTTTCCATTGCTCCACCCCACCCCGAGCCACCGTCACCGCCACCGCTAACACCATCGACTTGAAGGCCACGCTTTTGGCAGCGAAAGTCGTAAAGAAAAATGATGTTTTAAGTAAAATTTATATCGGGGTCATTAAGTAAACTTGGCACAAAGTTGACGCTGCCTTGTTATTTGTTGCCGCTTCTCTTCTATGTAGTTGTTCTTCTTATTGTTGTTGTTTCTCATCCAAATTGTTCTTGCTGTTGTTGTGCGCAACAATGTCGCCATTTTCCATGGCATACTTTGTGGCACTTTTCGAAGTTATGAGAAGGCACACAGAGAGCGGGAAAAAGAGACAGAATGAGCTACAGTTTTCCCCCATTTCAGTTTTCCGACCTTTCAGTTTCAGTTTCGGTTCTGGTTTCGGTTTCGCTTACAGTTGATATTTTTGTTCAATGGCATTATACTATAGTACAGTGAGTGCAGTAAGTGAGTTTTGTGAGTTTTGCTTACACTTGCCACAAGTTGCAACTGCATTTAATGTGCGTGTTGCAAACGCCTCGATTAATGCCACTCGACGAGACATGCGACAACAAGAGTTTACATTTAAACAAACATTTAAGCACTCAGTTTATTCAGTTTATTCACTTTATTCATGCTGTCATTCGGTCATTTATACAATCATTTCTGATCCAGCTACTTCCTTCTTAACAAACTAATTAAGTTGGGCGTTTGGGGCTTAGAGTCCTTTTCTTTCATTGCTGCCTCCTCATGCACTTTGCCTGTGGCATCAGTTGAATCTATGTCAGGCTCACACACACATAGTAATCACAATACACACACCCATACACTCATATTCACAATCACACTCAGTCGGACACTCATCACAATCAGCTTCAGCTTCAGCTTGGGTCGTTCATTTATTTGCACATATAATTAGGCGCATGAGGAGCGTGTGCTGTGGGGCACATTTCCTGCTTGCCACACACACAACACACAACACACAACAATGTCAATCTCTTTATCTTCCTCTATTCCTCCTTATCTCCCTCTTCAACTCTCTTTAAATGCTGGCATTAAGCGTCTTCTTCTCCTGCATTAAGTGGCAACTCGGCAACAGACTCGACAGTGCCTGTAAGTAGTATGCAACACTCATGAGCTGTTGAACTACCGAAATTGCAATTGTTAACAATCATTGCCACTATATTTTATTGTATTTTACTTAAGCTGTTGTTTTTTAAGGTTTATGCTAGAAATTATTGAAAATGCTCCACAAAGCTCTAGATCTTCTGCTCCAAATGTTTATTTTTATTAACTATTTAAATTGAATTCTAAACATTTTAAGTTTATTTTAAAGGTTGGAACAATTTTTTTTATACATTTGAAAGCAATGGTTGCTGGTTTCAGGATACCAAAAATGTCTTTTTAGTTGCTTTTGGGTTGGTAGAGTTTTGTTTAACACCCCTGATTATAATGTATTAGTGAATAACTTCTTAGTTGTTAAAATATAATATTAATGAAATATAATATTCTTAGCCTAAACTTCTAAGAGCTGCCACAACTTTCGACTTTTATCAAGCTTAAATTATATAAAAATTCTGTAAAAATTTTGTTTTATTTACAGATAATTTTAAGATGTGATTCAAACGCTTATAACTTGACTATATTTGGATTTTCATGATGAAAAACAAGGTAAAGGATAATCAACTAATAAGCTTATTTATTACTTTTCCATTTATACTCGCAAAGCAGTTACTATATTCAATGTTATAAGTTTGTTTTTTATATCTTTTAAGCTTCGGTTTTGTTAAGAATACATTGGTTGCAAATATGCTCAAGTATATTAAATAATAACTCATTAAGATGTACTTTTGAAAAGTCTATAACTGAAAAGAGAGTTGATATTTCTTGCACCGCTTTTAGGAGGCCTAAAGCTTCCTATCGATTTCAATTTCATTTTAACTAAAGTTTATGTTTATCATTTCGAATATTTTGCATAGTGAATGCCAAATGAATCCTGAACGAATGAATGGTTTAACAAATTTCGAGTACTCATACACAAACAGACTCGTTTGGGTAAATGCTTGCAGTTAGCTTAACACACCCATTCAGCGAATGCAAAGACCAATGAATGCACTCACACGATTCACACGATGCACAGCAATGTGGATGTGAGTGTATTTGTTTGTTGTGCACATATGCACATACATACATATGTATGCATGTATGTGAGAAGTCCTTGGCCACAGGATTCCCAAGAGAGAGAGAAGGCGCATACGTGTGTGAATCTGAATCTGAACGTGAAACAGAAACTGAAACTGAACCCAAAAACCAATTTCAACGACACATGCAGCACATTCACTGATGATAATAATGATCATGATAATAATAATGATGCTGATGTTGATGACGATGATGATGATGATGATGAGTGTGGGAGATGCTTTTGAGGCAAGACAAACAAACAAGTAGATGAAGAAAAAAAAAAGAAAATGCAAAAACAACAACAGCTACAGCAGCAAAAACTGTCACAAGGCCATTAACAAAAGCCTGAGACTGACTGCCACAACATATATAGAGAAAGAGAGAAATATACAGACAGAGCGTGAGAGAGAGAGGGGAGATAGATTGGGGGGAAGCTGGAGGTGGCGCTGCCATTTCCCATTGCTGTGTGAAAACCAAATTAAAAGTGCGAGCGAGCAACGTGCGATATGAAATGAGCACAGGCATCAGCAGCATCAGCTTCAGCATCAGAAGCATGGCATCAGTCATGCCACACTGCCACATGCCACACCCTCTCATCCCCATCCCCATCCCCTTAACGCCCATTTAGCTGGCCGCCTTGTCGCTACCTTGGCTGTTGATGTTTTCTTTTTTTAATAGGCAAAAAGATGCCGGGCATTGGGGGAGCAACATGCCAAGCGGGGGCAACAGCCTCCATTTGAATCTGCATCTGCATATGCATCTGTAAATCATATGCACTGAAAGAAAAACTCAGCATCTTAAATCAAGACTGTTCATCTTACAATATTTTGATCTTAAGATAAGACCATTGAATTAAGACTATTATTTCAAAAAACTCTAAAGTCCCAATGCAAGCATAAGAATCTGGAAATTCTAAAAGAAAAGTAAATATGATCATGAATCTATTTTATTCTATTTGATTTGCTCATTTAAATAATAATTTTTAGGATTTAAACAGGCTATCAAATCTACAATATTAATGCAAAAATTCTTAATATGAGAATACAAATTTTATCATATATCACATCACATTATATACATATCACATATGTAGACTGATCATGAATTTATATTTTATTTTAAAAATTGGAATAATACTTTTAAAGATTTTAAAAAGGTAAATTCTCTAGCTTGATTATACGCTCTTTATAATCCCAGGTTTTTGATGTTGTTTGTTGATATAACGTATCGACAAATAAAACTATTACTAACTATTTTTGATATTTTATGAACTTTTTGCTCTATAAATAGGAATACTTTTTCTTAAATTGTTTAAAAGTTTTAATATTGTTCTTAGATTTCAGACGCTTAAAATACATTAATTTTTAATCTACTCAAGAATAATTTTGTCATATTTGAAGAGTTGCATCAATTAACGTGTCTTTTCTATTTATAAGATGTTCTCAACACATTATGTAGGTCAAAGCTAATAGTTTCAAGACCTTTTTTTTGAGCAGTGTGCATATTGCATAATTTGGCAGTGCGGAAAGCAGCAAAAAGGAAGTCAGGTAAAGTGAAGAGGGGTAGTCAGAGGTAGAGGGGGGGGGGGGGGTGTGGTATAAAAAGCAGCTACCCATCAAGACCCGTTGATTTTCATTTCATTGCGTCGCGCATTTGATTAACCGTCGCAGCAGCTGTCGCCCAGCGGCAGCAAAACAAATTGAGCATGCAACCTCTTGGCATACAACAGACGACGCACATTGACCAAAAAAAAAAAGCAGAGAAATGAAAAAAAAATTAAAAAGGAAAAGAAAACGAGGCAATAAAAGTAGCAAATTCAATTCAACAACCGATGACTCAGTGAGTAAAATGCTCTACAATGTTGTTGTGAGCAGTGCACATTGCATGCCCCACAAGACTTGCCACACAAGACATTTTTCACTCTAACTAGTTAACTTTAATGTAACTCTAATGAGAATTTCTTAATTTTTCGTATTAGTTCTGTAGAGATTGTCATCTACATTGAAAGCATACTTATAATATTATAAAGCCTGTGTCATTAATATATCACACTTTAAGCTACTTTATGGCAAGATTTTAGGCCTCTTTATTCAAGTTCTTGTTTAGTTTACAAATCAGTTTGAAATGTTGCCTAGAATATCCTCAATATATTGTATATCCTATATATATTCTATTACTCTTTATCTTTCTTTTACCATATCCCTGTTTGGTTTATGAATCAGTTTGACATTTTACAGTTGCCTGGAATATCCTCTATATAATGTATTCTTTGGCTAGACTGTTTAAAGGAATGAATTCTCTATATCGAGGACATTCCAGGCAACTGCAAAAGAAAATAATCTCTTAACATATCCCTGTTTGGTTTACCAACCAGCTTGACATTTTCAGTTGCCTGGAATGTCCTTTATAAATTGTATTCTTTGGTTAGTCTTTATTTTTCTTTTATCAATGGTTTATCAATCAGTTTGACATTTTACAGTTGCCTGGAATGTCCTTTATAAATTATATTCTTTGGCTAGTCACAAACACAACAAAAAACTCCCCTTTCTGGCTTTTACATTTCAGAAAACTGATTAAGATGACATCACACTCACTTTTCAACTGGCTGATAAACTTAACAAACAGTTTATTAAGTATAAAAAAAGTATTATAGAGTATTTTCATAATGTGATAGATACATAATCATTTCACATTCTACGTTCTATACATTTTTAATTGGCTCACACAATTGACGTACGTATCACGGGGCAGCTGCCACTGTGAGATGCTTGTGGCGAAAGCCAAAAGCATAAAGCTAAAGCCAAACTAAACTCTACCTTCTAACTAGTCGGACAGATTTCTGGCCATTCTCTTGCTCTTTCTCCTTGCTATCTTTCTCTGTTTCTCTCTCTCTTTATCTGTGTGGGTTTTATAGACTTTTTGGGGGCTGCAGATGTGCAGACATGTATTTGCGGTTGCCTCTGGGCAAATGTTGATGACTGTTTGCGGCAGCTTGGAGCATAATGTGCAACTAATGGCAACAGTTGCAACAACATTGTTGCAACATCGCTCGAGGGTTGCCCCGCACAACCCCATAACCCCATAACGCCAACCCCAACCCCATTAAAAGTCTTTGTTATGGCAACTCTGTTTGAAGCAGGCAAACAATGAGACTGTTGTCAAAATGTTGCTTGACTTTCATTTCTATTTCTATTTCCATTTCCATTTCAATTTCATTTTCGATTAGATAGCTCAAGTTTGTGCAACAATAACTATAGATAAACATAGTCTCTCATTTTAATCACGTTCATAAATATATTTCACATTTTATTTTGTAAAATGATAAAGCCACAAACGAAATACGGCGTTTCTGCCACAGCTGCTTCCACAATTCTATGCGAGGATGTGCGAAACTTTACCACACGGCGACGCAATCTTTTGTATTTGATGCATCGCTATCTACTCGAAAATGGTTATTACAACACCGCGGAGGCATTAAAGGGCGAGGGTCGACTCTCTGAGGAATTTGAGCTATGCGACAATGTTGACCTGGATGCCATCTACTTGGAATACGCAAGTTTCTTCAATCTCAAGTTTGGCAAATATCCGCGTATACTGAAAAAAGCCGGGCCCAAAGTCAAACTGGAACTCAACTCAACGTCCAACTCGACAACGACGAAAAGTGTGAAGAATGCCACAGGACATGGACAGGAGAAGGACGGAGGAGGAAGTTCAACTGGGCCTCAACCACAATCCCAATTGCAATCCCATTCCCATTCGCAATCACAATTGCAGCCTCAACAGCGTCCTGGTGATGCTGTTGCATGTTGGCATGCGGGTGTTGGAGCTGCCACAGCTGCGGCTGCTGCCAGTCTTGCCACAGATCCGCAACGTACATCGTTGCACATTAAGAAAATGGAAACAGCCGCCGAGTCGTCGTCGTCAACGTCAACAGAATCCCGACAAACTGTAATACCTGAAATTGAGCACGGCCATGCGGGAGATGATGCTCTGTTTGCCTCTTTGGAGTGGCAAGCACTTGCCGAGCTGGTCAAGACCAGTATTTTAAGTGAGGATATCAAGTTGCGTTGGACGGACGTCTGTGGCAATCAGTGTGCCATTGAATTGGTCAAGGAGGCCGTGCTCACTCCCATCGAGTATCCGCAACTCTTTGCCCATGGATTAAAGCCTTGGCGCTCACTTTTGTTGCACGGTCCCCCCGGGAGTGGCAAGACATTTCTGGCCAAGGCTTTGTATGCCGAGACACGGGATAAGGTCACATTCTTTAATATTACTGCTAGTATTATGGTATCCAAATGGCGTGGCGAATCCGAGAAAATCCTACGTGTTCTTTTCCATATGGCAGCACGTCGTGCTCCTTCGGTCATCTTCTTTGACGAGATCGAAAGTCTCACATCGAAAAGGGATCGCTCAACGGATCATGAGTCATCCAAGAGATTTAAGAATGAACTGCTGCAGTTACTAGATGGCATGGAGCATACATTGAGTGGTGTCTTTGTTCTCGCCAGCACAAATCTACCCTGGGACATTGACGAAGCATTTCTGCGACGCTTCGAGAAGAAGCTACTCGTTCAGCTTCCCAGCGCCACAGAGCGTTCCAGTCTCATTTATCGCCTACTGGGAACTTCTTGTAGTCTAAACCCTCGGTTATTGGAGCAGCTGGTGAAGATCTCGGAGCATTTTACAGGCGATGAGATTCGTCTTGCCTGCAAGGAGATCAGCATGCAACGTATGCGTCATGCCACACGTGGCGGACGGACGGAGGCAAAGGAATCTGCTGCCACACAGGAGGCGAACTTGGAAAAGGCCTTCAAGCAGATTCGTCCTTTGGGCATGAAGTTGCTGGCCAAACACGAGCAGTGGCAGCAGGAAAATGGTTCCTGACCGCCAAATAACTTGAAATAATTCCATTTAAATTTACATTTACATTTTACATTGTAGAACATCTCAATAAAGAACGGAATGTACTTTGAATGTACTTGTACCCAGAATATGATTGTGAGAGTGAAAAGAAGAAAAGCATGTGAGGTATATGTAAAAGCATTAAGTCGTACTTCGATTCGGTACAATCTTAAGATATAATTAATATAAGTAATCTTTTTTTATAACAGCTACAAATAAACAGAAATATATATATCAATATATCTATCTATTCAGTTTATTTAAAGACTAAGAAGGAGCATAAAACCATTTCGATAAAGACAACGTAGACAACATCCAAAGCTTTGGCTTCAGTTATAATGAATTGGATGTGTAAAAACTTGAATATATAGTAAACCTTAAGACTGTTTCATGGAAAGAGAAAAATGTTGAGAAAAAAGAAAGTTGTAAAATCGAGAAATATTTTTGCTAGCCATAAATTCGCATTTTTAAAGATTTTAATAAGTTAACTAAAGCTTTATTGTAATTTGATTCAAGTGAGATTGAAAATATCCTGAGAAGAACCTTTTGCAAAATGGAATAAAAGATTGAGAGTTAAGATAAAAGGTGGAGAAACAAAGGTTCAGCCTAACATATAAATAAAATCACAGATTTAAGTATCTCTCCTAAGAAAATATGAACTGAACCATGTAAAAATCACATTATTCCAAGAGATAAATTTAAAAAGAGTCAAAGATAGAGAGTTAGGGGGGTAACGGACCCTGAGGTAGCTTTAACTTAAGGATCTCCTCTAGAAAGATATATACTAGGTTAAGCTAAAAACTGTAATCCGAATTTGCATAGAGTTAAAGTGGACAGAATTAGTTAGAGAATAGTTAGGAAACGGACTCGGCGATGCGATATCATTACCTTCCCGTTGTGCGACGTCTCGCTCCCGCGATGGTCATTCGGGAGACATAACGTCGTACCCGACCACTGGATCTTCGCTGCTGACTATTTGCCGGAACCGAACCCGCAACGGATCGACCACTATATTCGGTGGCCGTGGAACTGCGACGATCACTGGGGATCATCATGTCAGAGCAGAGCGAAGAGGACATTATCGAGGCAGCTGATCTTCGCTTGCCACCAGTGAACGTGCCACCGCCACTTGAGGATGTTGTGGTTGCCGAACTGTCGGATCGAGAGAAGAGTGAGGAACGTTTACTACGACTGCTCGATGTGCCTGTGGCATCCTGAATATTACTATAGAACTCTTCCGTCTCCCGATCATAGCTCTCATCCTCATCATCATCCAAGGGCGGACGTTCCTCGTCCTCAAACTCCTCGGCCTCGGTGGCCATTGTATCGCTGCGCTGTGACAATGTGGCGTCCGCCATTCGACGATGAGGATGCTGGCACTGATAATACTCATGATTCCCATAGTCACGGGATCCACGGGATCGACTGCATGCTATTATTGCTCAACGTGCGATATGGCGCCAATATAATTGATCCCGAGTTGCTTGTACTTGTTGCACTCAGTGAATGACGCTTTCCACTCATCAGCTGTTCATCTGTTGTTGTGCCAACAATTCCTCTGCCCTCTGCTTCACCCCCCTCGCCATCGCTTTCGCCACCACCAACGCTTCCACTGAATGTTACCTCATGGAATTTCGATGATTTTCGACGATTTGAACGTGGCAAGGACTCTGCATGTCCATGACCATTACCCATTGTTGTTATCGATGGGCGTGGTCCATTGTTGTTGTTAAGACGATGATGATGCTGCTGTTGTTGCTGCTGTTGCTCCTCCTCATCATCTGCTCCCACTGCTGTCAAGGTCAACGCCAGAGGTGGGCGTCCTGGAGCAGCGTTGTTATAGGCACGACGACGACTCCAGGAAAGGCGCGTATAAATGCAAAAATTATGAACAGTGTGGCAATCATTTTTTGTGGTTCTCCTCTCCTTGTGGTGGGTTTTCTTTTTTTTTTCTTTTTTATTTGTCTATCTCTTTACTATCATCTCTAATTGAAATTCGTTTCGTTTCGTTTTGATTTCGATTTTCGGTTTTTGATTATCGCGTTGCGTTTTTCTTTAATTTCGATTAATTTCTTTTATTTCTCATTACATCACTCGCTATTTTTTTTAATTATTTTCAAATGTATCTTGTGTTTGTTTTCATTTCTGCATTGACGCTAGAGAGACAGACATAGATATAGAGCGAGATATACGCGAATAAAAACAGTAGCTTTGCTTATAATCATAATACATAATCATGGTACAGATGCACAGAGAAATAGAAATAGAGATAGATAATTGAATGCAGTTGAGGTTGAATTTCAGAGAATTCTCTACAATTCTCTACAATTTCCATGGCAATAACATGTGGCAAACAAAATACTGCGTATAACATTTGTCGAAAATTTAAGTGGAATTTCATACTAAAAACTTGTGAGCACTTCTGGGAACTAAACGTATTGAAATTAGCAAACACAATTAAAAATGTGTACAACTAAATAGGAGAAAATTTAAATAAGCATCGTAATAGAAAATAATCAAATCTCTTTAACTATTTAACTTCGATAAATCATCTCCCAACTAACAGTGATTTTTTGTGAATAAATTCAAAAAAAAAAATATTTTAAATAAATACAAAATATTTATTTATTTGTTGATTTGATGAGTATCAAGAATCTAACATGATTTTATTGCTTATTTAAAAGCGAAAATTATTTAATTAATAGATAAATTAACCATTTAATTAAATATAAATATAAAAGTTTACTTCCCCTTTTAAAAATTAAATATTATTTTAATAGCTTATCTACACAACTTCAACTTGTAGACTTGAAATGAATTACACTTGCATTTATTCTGACTCCTCTTATCCTTTATGCGATGGCTCAATGTCAGTTTTGAGCACGCTTCAATTGTTTCACTAAATGATTGACCAGCTGATTGACTGACTGAGTGAGTCAACGATTGACTGGAAACTTTTCAGCGCGATTATGCGCAATTTCGATGATAATCAATGCACAATTATTGCCCATACTGGCCCCCAACAGGATGCACAACAGGACTATCAACTGTAAGGGAATCCAACTGAACTGGACTCTGCTCAACTGGACGAACACACACATAGATATAACATATAGATACAGACACACACTAAGAGAGAAAATAGCAGTCAGAAATATCTTGGAAAATATATTCTTCTACTTATTATAAAAATACTATGAAAAGTATTTGAGCAAAGGGATGGAAAATTATGAAAGAGCAATTTAATTATACTTGCCGTTGGATATCCTTGAGATTTGGTTTTAAAATTCAATAATAATTGAAAATGATTTAACAATGAGCTGGAAATTGTAATCGCATTGCAGGATTATGATCCAACAATGGAGCAACAACAATGGATACCAATTACACACGATTCTGGCTAAGACCAGACCAGGCTCAAGTGGCCAACCGAGAAGTCCGAATTGTGGGTGTAATTGAATGGCTAGAACCAGAGGCAGAAATACAATTTATTGTGTTACCTACTATATACATATATATTGAATCAAGTGTAGCTATGCATGTGTGTGTGTGTGTGTTGGGATATTTCAATTAAATTGCAGCTCAATTGAGCGATTAGTTGGCATCATTATCGTATATTATATTTAATTATGGCTAAATTGGCAACGTGTGTGTGTTGGCTCCTACTTTTGCAGCTGGGGGACATGTGCATAGAGACGTCATGTCTATATCTACACATCACATCATGCAACTGCACACACACACACAGCTGCCACTTCTCTCATCTGCCACATGCCACCTAACATCTACCATCTGCCACATCTGCCACCTGGCGGCAGCAAAATTACCACGCACTACTTTTTAATTTGTTGAAATTGCATTACAACAAAGTGTGCCTGACGAAGCCAACGAACAGGATACTGGCAAATAGGGGGAGGCAGATAGGCAGATAGGTAGAGAGGCAGTGGCAGGTTGCAGCGGCAATTGAGTGGTGCAAGTGCGCTTATGGTATCTGGACCGAGGAAATTAAAGTGAATTAAGTGCAGCAAAGGTGCATTTTCCTTGCTTCACTGTCTGTGTGAGTTTGTGTGTGTGTGTGTGTGTGTGTGTGTGTGTGTGTCTGACAGATAGAATATTAAATAGGAAAAAAAGCTGGAATGCCCTTGAAGAACTTTAAAACCATCTTAAGCGGAAATAAAAATGAAATACAAATCCAAGGTTGCAAAACCGGTACAACTTGTGCTTTTGGGTTCACCGAACCGGACGATAAATCGAAATTAAAATTTATTTATCCTTAAATTAGTTAATCTACCTTTAAACTTATCGAACCCGAAGAGCACCACTTTAGTAAAAAGAAGGTTGAGTTTGATTTACATTTGAAATTTGGAATAATACTAATGCAATCCTAAATAGAATGAAAATGAAGAATTAGGATAAATCTAAAACGATTGAGATAAATAAATTATGAATTGAACCTCTAGAAATCGGTTTTCGAACCGAATCAAAATTCATCTCCAAAATTGTGGAGTCTTGCAAATTTCTTTATCTTTTGTTACTTTTACAATTCAGTACTTAATATCTGGAGATTAGATTGTAAGCCATGGCGAATATTTAGAAAACGAGCAAAGTCTAGGAACTCTAGTAAGTAAAACTCAAGTAAGTAAATTACCTAAGACTAGAAGTCTAAATAAATTCAACAAGCATTAAAAAACCTTAAGTAAATATGATGTGAAAATTTTGCGAATTAATTTTACCTTCAAAGTATATTTTCTACTCTTGGAAAAACTAATAAAATATACATTATTTCTAAAAATATATCATCTAGAATTTAAACAGAAGCCCTTGTAGATACGCTTCAGTTTCAGGTTTCTACTCTCGGAAAACTAGTTGTGATATATTAAATATAATTTTAGCTTAGGTAAATATGATGCGAGAGTCTTGTGATTTATGTTCAGGTTTCCAGGTATAAGGTAAATATTTTCTACCCTTGGAGAAACTAATAGAAATAGTAAATACTATTTGCGCAGCTTTAGTATAAGTTAAGAGTCTTATAAAAATAAATATAAATTCCTATAAAACGAGGCAGATCTTTAAATAAGTATTTATCTAGGTGGTGGCCATTGCCAAGACAACGTCACCTACGACTATATATATGGGCACATACATACATATATATCCTAGTCGTATATCGTAATAAGAAGCAAGAGGAGGAGGAGGAGAAGAAGTGGCGGGAATAACTGCCACTGGCACTGTGGCACTGACAACTGTGGCAACATTGCCACAGTGGCAGCCACAGGTACAAAAGCATCAATTTTTCCTAGCCTCGTCTCACGTCTTTCCATCTTTCATCTCACATTTCTCTCTCTCTCTTTATCTCTCTCTCTGGCGAGGCTCCTGTGGCCGTCTGCTTATCGCGCCCGACAGTCAGGCAGGCAGGCAGGCAGTTTGCCAAGCTGGTCCCCCACACGCTCTTGGGCTGCTTTAAGTGTTGGTAAACAAGCTAGAAACAGGCTGACAACCCCATCCAGAGGTCCCCTTCATCTTTGGTACGCCTTGGGCGCTGCTTGCTACTTTTACAGCGACTGCGCTCGACAGCCAACGCTCGCTACATATTTCCTTTCAATTTCTTTTTTTTTCTCTGCTTTTTTTTCCTTTTGCTTTTCTTTAGCAACTAATTCCATTTTTTTTTTGCCACGTGCGAGAGAGAAGGCGTGCAAAGTAGACCAAAAAAAAAAAAATAAGGAGGAGAAAAAAAACAGAAATGTGAAAGAAAAGATTTCTTCAAGTTGCAGCATCAGCTAAGCGTAGCGACGGCAGTCAAGCAAACGCAACAGCAGCTTCCTCTCTCTTTCTCTCTCTCTCTCTCTTTACACACTCACACACACACGAATACAGCATACAAAAATGTTGTACTTGTTGTTGTTGGCAGACTCTCGGGGGCTAAATTTAAGTAGCAACAAATCACTTCATTGTTTGCGTGTTTACATAATATTTATACATTGTATTTGTGTGTGTGTGTAAGTGTACGTGTGTGTGTGTATGTGTGTGTCCTGCCACTTCTTTAGCTCCTCTATATCCCATTCATTCTATACTCGACTCGGTGTTGACACACTGCGCGCCATGTTCATTAATAAAGCGCAGCGACAAAATCCCAAAAAAGTATGCTACGATATTTTCCTTTCTTCTTTTTTTGGAGACTCACCAAACACAAAAAAACTCTGTCGGGACAATCAGAGAGAAAGGACTTCAGACAGTGCGTCGCCAGACAAAACTGGCCACGCCAAGTGACAGATGTAGAAAAACTAACCGAAAGATACACAGAGCGAAAATTCAGGCATTTCGATAAAACCCGATCACTTAAAATGAAATTTCTTTATTGGAGAGACTCGATCTTAATTGAAATACGATTTCTTAGCCCGACTCGTTTCTGAGAACAAAGCAACTGAGTTGAAAAATATCTTTAAAATAAGTATTTTGTAACTTTATCCAAAACGATTTGAGTTCTTATATAGATAACTAGGCGTATAATATTCAAGACTTGAGTATTACAGATCTTAAACTTTCAGTTGGTGTAAAAGTAAGAGATAAAGACTACAAAAGACTTTCTGTTAAATATAGCCTTAATTTATCATAGCAGATAGGTGAAAACTAAACAATAAATTTAAAAATTAAATTAATACACAGAAAGTATTAACAATATTGTTAAAGTCGGATTTCTAACTTTTTTCGTACTCTATCCTAATAAATCAAGAGTTGCACTTGATTTAAAATTATTTTCTCTTGTATTGAGATTATTTGAACTTGATTTAATAATTTTAAGGCATTTGAAATATAACAAATACTCAACTCGGGTTTGTTATAGAACCTTTTCAAATAATATCCTTTTCTCTCTGTGTAGAGGGAGAAGGAGAATGCCACAAAAATGTTGCAAGGAATTTTGCAGTATTTTTGAACTCATGGGTTCATGACAAATGTGGCGCGACATGGCAATTTCAATTATACAAATCAAATGAGCAGTGGGAAGGAGAGCAAAACGAGGATGTGAACTGGGAGGAGGAAAAGCTAAACGCTATGACGTCAAACAGGTCGCAGAGCAGGCAGCTTAAGTAAGCGAGCAGCGAGCAGCAAGCAGCAAGCAGCTTTTCAGCTTTAAGAGGCAACCAACTTGCACCCTCTGTTTGTATGTGTGTGTGTGTTTAAGTGCAGCAGCATCAACAGCAACATCATTATGATTATTATGATTGCTGCAATCATTAGAAACATCATCAAACCCGTCATAGTTGACGTCCTTCTGCTCATAAATAATGTAACACAAAATCCCAAATACGAAATACGCTTAATGCAAACCATGTTTTATACATGAAAGAGAGAGTGAGCGAGTGAGTGAGAGAGGGAGAGTGTGGAAAAGTGATGGCAAGAGGTTGATTGAGGTTAAGGGTAGCTGCTATGCGACCCCAAAAACTGCATTAACAGCACAAATGCATTGCATAATGCAATATACATATTTTGGTGGAGAATTCCATTTGCAAACGATTCAATAAATACACACATACATACACGTGTGTGTTTCTCTCTCTGTGTGTGTGTGTGTACACATACATGCTCATACATGCTAATGGAGCTGGTTTGGCGCACACAGATAAGCAAATTCAATTATCGACACCGAATCTGAATCTGAATGGCAAAAGGCTTAATCTATTCATTAATTTATGAGCATTTACTGAGAAATGCATTTCATGAATTCATAGAAACGTACTTAAGTGCATTTAATTATCGAGTTATTAATAATAATTAACTTAAATGCTGCATTTGTTTCTTAGACTGGTTTTAATTGAAATTTAAATGCTCTTTAAACAAACATAATTGTAGCGATGTCAACTGTGTAATCGCTCTGTAATTATTGTATTTGTAAGTCTATAAGTTTGTAGATTCAACTGATAAAATCGATAGGTAATCAAATAACAGCTTTATGCATTTGCAAGCACGATGAAAGCAGAAAAAATTTGATTGTATATTGAAATAATTTCACCTTGATAGAAGCAGATATTTCTTACTCAGACTGAGCTTTCGATAATAATTTAAGTAACGCATTTAGTTATCAAATTATTCAAAATAATTATAGATATTTTGATATATTTGTACACTGTGTTATGGAAAGCTTAATGGATAAAAATATATTTGTAAATAAATATGATAAAATGAATGATTAATTCAATAACATCTTAATAAACTTGTTCTCTTTTTTCTCATGCAACTCTATTGCATTTCAGAATAAAGCAAAGAAAAACCCAAAATATATTTATACAGAAAAAAAAGAATAATTACTAATCCTATACTCTTTTCATATTCGACTTCATACATCATAAAATGGCTATCCAGCAAACAAAAGAAAATATAAGCTTACTTTAATGCATCTCAGAGACCATAAAGGCTAGCACAATTGACTAATTCTGTAAAAAGTTTGAGTTTATTTTCAAAAAAACCAGTTCTACACTTTCCTAAAACTGCTTGAAAGGACTTTAAAAAAAGTATCAGCCTTGCATTTGGGTACATATTTGCCTTTTTGTATGTTGTTGAAAAGTTTGCGAACAATCGAACAATGAAGAGAGCATTTATGAAGAACTAAAAAGAAGGGAAAAGGAAGAGTGTAGAAGGGCGGAGGGAGGCATCTGTAGCTAGTTTGCCTATTGAAAAGTAAAGCAATATCGGATTAAAATCTGGTCTAAAGTGCTTAAATTGAAGTTCCTTTTGGCAGTAGTAGGAGGAGAATCCATCAAAACGCTTTTCATACTCGCATCAAACGCATCTTGACAAATGATGTGTACAGCTTTGTGGCTGCTTTACCAAGCAATATCCCCAATAATCCACAATGGGACAATGCTCTACTCTACCTTTCATTGGGTAACATTCCACCCATTCCGCATTCCCCATTCCCTTTGTTGGTCCATTAATATCTGAGACTTGGGGGGAGGGGGGAAGAGTAGCTACCATTTTTGGGGTAAGCCACAACACACACCGCATGCTGACCAAAAGCCTTGCTTTCATTCTCATTCGAATTCTCATGCTACCCCTATCACTTTGTCACCCCTTTGTCTCCCTCTCTCTCTCTCTCTCTCTCTCTCTCTCTCTCTCATCTCTTCTCCTTCATGCTGCTCTTGTGCTGTTCTCCTCTTTTGCTGCTCTGTGTCAGTTTGTTGGCCCAGCTGCAATTTGAAGCTTTTGTGTTCAGTGTTTTCGGTCGAGCCTTCAACAACAATGATGGCAAAGGACCATAATAATGCTGATGATGATGTTGTTGTTGTTACTGTTGTTATGGTTGTTGTATTTGTATTTGTATTTATTGTTGTCGTTGTTGTCGCGTTGGTGTTGATGCTGCCACTGGGACTCTTGTTGCTGAGGAAACGACAATGTCATTTTCAATGAATCTCAATGCAAACGCTGCCCAAATTAGTGTCAAATGTATTGATTTACATGCACACACACCACACACCACACACACACACACACATACACACATTTACACTTATTCAAAGGCTACAACAGTTATTGTTGTTGTTAATGGCGTTGCAATTTGCATATGTGTGTCAACGTTGTTGTCGTCATCCCTTGGCGCCTGTGTATATGCTATGAATTTGCAGCTAACACACTTAACCCACTTGGCCTGCCCCGCCCCTTTAGCCTTCTCTCTTCACTCTATCACTTGCCACTTTCCACATGCCACATGCTGCATACATATGTTGCATAATATACAAAATGCTTAGCACTTTAAAATTGTTGTCCGAAAATTTCAATTAATTCAAATGACAACATAATTAAGAAAGAGAGATTTACAGAGAGCGACAGAGAGAGAGAGAGAGAGACAGAAAGAGAGAGGAAAGCTGGTGTTATTGGTTTGTCAAATGTGTGTTTCTTTCTACAATAATGTCAATTGATGTCAAGTATGCAAAGTGGATAACTTTACAAAAAAGTGTCTTTGACACTTGGCTGTGGTTCAAAAGCATGCAGTAAAACAAAAGGATTTTGGCAAAGTGTTGTCGCCAAATCTCTTTTGTTGCAATTTCGCCAGCAAATGTATTATGCAATTTCCAAAAAAAAAAAAAAACACAGCTCAAATCATTGGCTTATCAAGAAACCATAAAATAGAAATGTTGTTACAGCCATGTTGATATATAGAGTGGAAAACTAAATACAGTCCAGTTGTCAACCTCTAAAAAGAAATGATGCAGAATTGTTCCAAGTTTAATATTCATGCATAACTAATATAACCTTAAATATGAAATATAATCTGTGATCAAAAATCCACAAACAAATAAATTAATATAAATTTTGTAGGACTTGTTACTAAATAAGTTAGGAACTTATTTATATATAGACTTGCTTTATTTTGCTAATTACTTCAAAGTTTATGTTTAAAATCAAAGTTCTAATAAATTTTAAAATTAAATTTAAATCAGTAAAGTGTTTTTAAGTGTATCTGTATCTAGACTTTAGTTTGCCACTGAATTGTATATTTGTTTCTATTTTTTTTTCATTTTGCGAAATCTCAAGTACTTTAAATAAACAAGTTGAAAGACAGATCAAAAGGCGTCACAATGGCTGGCAAGGTAGCCAAAATAAATCGGCCACCTGCCACGCCCACAATTTGTCCAGTTGCCAAAATGAAATCAAAGCAGAAAATGCAATAAAAATAATCAAAAGAAACGGAACATGGAAAAAAAATGGTGAGACAGAGAAAAGTGTATCATTTAATTTTTGGCAGTCGATTCTTTAAAATGCCACTTACTGTTCTCTCTCTTTTCCCTCCGCAATTCTCTCTCTTTCTATCTACCACCTTGGCGTAAAAAGCATTTTCCCCCTTCCCCCACCCCCTTTGTCACTTTTCGTCCTTTCGTCTCGTTTCGCCTTTTCGCATTTTTCGTCTCTTTCATCTCTTTATGAGTTGTAATTTCTTTTGTGACTGCAAATTGAGCGGCAAAATTGAACGGACGTTCTAAAATGGCGGCCAGTGACGTCAGAAAGGCCAAAAGCATGAGGAGGAGACTGTGAAAAACAAAGGAGCGAAAGAAGAAGCAGCAGAAGCGACAGCAGCAGCAGTTGGGGTACAAACAACAATTTTTGGACTCAAGTCACAGGGCCATAAAAATAGCTTGGCTTGCAACAAATGTCACGTCAGAGATAGTAGAGCAAACACTTCCCTCCCTTTACAGTACATACACCCAATCCTCTTGTCTTCTCGCTTCTTCTACCTTCCACCTGCTCTCTGTCTTCCTTATTTGCTGCCGCGCGACAAGAGTCCTTGCCAAAGCCATTTGACAATTAAATACTGCGTTCCTCTTTGCCGGGCAAAACAATAAGTAGGAGGCGTTAAAAAGAAGGAGAAGGAGTGCTAAGAACCAAGGGAAGGGCGTCTTAAAAATATGTGTGTGTGTGTGTGTGTGTGTGTGTGTGTGCGAGTGTTCGAGTGTAAGGTGTAGGTAATGACGTCGCTTTTAGCGCGACAGCCGAGGCAAACTCAATTAAATGTGACAGTGCAAATGGCTGCCTAAAAGTATGCTTTATACATTTTGTAAAGGCGCAAGCATAACAGGGGGCAGGTGTGACAAATACTTGGATAGATACACACACACACACACACATACACTCACAGATACAGCACTTAGTTGACAGTTATTCCAGCATGTTACAGAAATCGACTTTTTGTTGGCGACAGTTGGCGAAAACTTCAAGTGAAATTAAAACGAGACTAAAACGCTTCATTCTCTCTTTTTGTTGTTGTTATTTTTTTTAAATATTTGCGAAATTGATGAGAAACTGTTGATGGGAATGGGGATGGGGGGATGCGCCATCAGCGTTTTTCATCTTCATTGCTATCGCCATCGTCAGGCAATGGCAATGGCAGCAGCTGCCAATAAGCAACGATTATGCTTGTACCAACAATCGACTCTCCTTGCTAACTGTCTGTCTGTCTCTCTGTCTGTTTGTCTGTCTTTATGTCTCTCTGTCTGTCTGACTCGACTGACTGTATGTGTTGTTGTTGCTGTTGCTGTCTTGTAATGTGCGCTATTTGCTGACGCTCTTGTTGTCTGTGTGCTAATGTCCTACAAAAATGCATGCGGCACTCAGGAGAGCAACGGCTGCTGTGTGTATTCATGCGTGAGTGTGAGTGTGAGTGTATGTGCGTATCAGTGTTACCAAAATAGCCCTTTTTTTATTTTTTTTCTTAAATCAACTTAGTTTTCTAAATTCAATTGCAGAAAAAATCACGAAAGCAGCACCATTTTTGAATTACTTAAAAATGTTTGAAAGATAGTTAAACTATTTAAAGATAGAAGGTATATTTGTACAAACAAACATTAAAAATAAATGTTCAGTAAATACTATTTACTCATATGAACAACGCTCAGTTGTCCCCTTAATTTTATGGGCAACTGTAAATGAATATTGTACATTATTTCAAAGAAGGAATTCAGAGTTTTTTTCATAGCCTAAGCCTCATCTACAGACCATTTGGGCCATTTTGGCCTTTTTATAAAAGAGTTGGACTTTTTCTCACCTTTACAAACTATACAATCATGTTACTTAAATCATTTGGAATTATTGAAACTCAGCAACACAGTATAGAATAGTACAAATTGTATGAAAACGAATACGAATTTTTATATCACAGTAAGCGTTGGAAAGGCAGATGAAAAGTTTTTTATTTTTTCATTTCTATTGTGTCTGAAATTGTGTCTGGAACTGTGTCTAAAATTGTGTCTGAAATTGTGTCTAAAATTTTAAAATTGTCCGAAAAATTCAAAATTAGAAAACATTTTAATATTGGCCATGGTCGATGATCAGCTTTGTGCTTTTGAGGAATGCGAAGAGAGCATTGGAGAAATGAATGGAGATATGAATGCGAAGAGAAGTTGATACAGAAGAGTTTGTAGACCTAGGAAAAATGGTAATGAAAGTTCGCAAGCCGCCAGCTCCTTGGGCACTTGTAAGTACCAAAATTCAATAGAATAGCTAAAGGACCAATTCAGATTATTATTTACCCATAGTACTATACGTACATATGCACATGCCTTATTTATGGTAGCCCTAGAATTTTTATTACAAAATGCAAAACATATTAATGAAATTCCAGATGATGTCAAATATGGATAGAAATTGATAAAAATATGATAATCAACATTTGCTTTCTTTCAGATTTTTTTTTTTTTTTTTTTTTTTTTGTTAAAAGACCAAAAACAGCCATTTTTTTTTTCTTATAAGTTGGCAACACTGGTGCGTATAACCGTATATGTTAGCACATTGATAGCACTTGTGAGGCGCTATAAACTGCAAGCAGTTACTTGCAAAATGGAATGGAAAACTGCCTTGGCAAAAGACTTGAGCTCAAATTGTTCATACGTCATGTGTGCCCAGCAGGCATTAAATACATATACATATGTGTGTATGTATGTACATACTATGTGTGTGTATATAGATACAAATGTATGTGTGTGCGTGTGTGTGTGTGTTGAGCAATCGAAACCGCACAAGAACTTCAAAGTTGAAGCTTTAAATTGACTGACGGGAGAGTATAGACAAAGTTTACAGGCATTGTACTAAGCCATTTCAATTTGAAGCTAAGTAGGTTTAAGCTGTCAAAGTTGAACTCTATATAATACTCGTATCCAGCCATGACTCAAATGCGATGCGATGCGATGCCATCAGAAGAAGCGAAGTCGAGTCGAGTCGAGTCGAACCGATAAGATAAGATTTTATATATACAATAGAAATTGAGCTGCAAACTGCAATCAGCTTGACTTACCTTGCAATCAATAGGAAAGTTAACACTTGACAGTTGCTTCGGGAAGTACATGTTCGACAAATACTCACAAATTGTGTGGCAATTGCGAGTCAAGTATGAATTTGTCAAATTGCTTGTAACGAAAATCATCTCTATAGAAATATATTGATTTTACTTAATACTGAATGCGACGTAACGTAGATAAATCAGAAAACGAGAGAATCTTGAAGGACATTTTTTTTTGACTTGTAATTTAATGATCATGACAATGAAAGTAATAATGATCTTGATAATGATTATGGTAATGTTAATAAGAAGATGACAATGGTAAAATTCGTGAAAGTGATAATAATAATGCTAGTGACGATTATGATAATGTTAATGCTAATGATGATGAAGATTATGATATTGATAATCTTAGTGCTTATGATGATGACGGTAATGTTAATGCTATTGGTGATGTTAATAATCTTAATGCTTATAATGATGACGAAAATGGTAATGCTAATGATGATGATGATAATGTTTATGCTAATGATGATGAAGATAATGATATTGATATTAATAATAATAACTGATAACGAAAATAATGGTGATAATGGTAATGTTAAACATAATGTTGATGATAATGCTAATGATGATGATGTTGATAATCTTAATACTTATGATGATGACGAAAATGTTAATGCTAATGATGATGATGATAGTGTTAATGCTACTAATGATGAAGAAAATTATAATGGTATTGATAATAATAACGCTGATAACTATGATAATGGTAATGTTAATGATAATGATGATAATACTAATTATGATGATAATCTTATAGCTTATGATGATGATAATGTCAATGCTAATGATGAAGATGACAATGTTAATGCTTATGCTGATGAAGATAAGGATATTGATATTGATAATGATAATAATATCTGATAACAATGATAATGGTAATGTTAAACATAATGTTAATGATGATGATGTGGATAATCTTAACGCTCATGATGATGACGATAATGTTAATGCTTATGATGATGAAGAAAATGTTAATGCTTATAATGATGATGATGGTGTTAATGCTAATAATGATAAAGATAAATATAATGATGTGATATGCTAACGTTAAAGAAAATGTTGATGATAAAGCTAATGATGACAATTATGTTACATCTACTGATAGAGATAGTTTAATGATAATGATAATAATGGTTTTTTTTTCTTTGGTTCATATTTTCTTTCTTTTTGGTCTTTATGTTTTAATATAATTGAAGAGGGTACTATAAATTTGTCACGAAGTTTATAACGCATTAAAAGAGGCGTGTCCGACCGCATATTTATTAATGATCACGACGACGATCTGAGTCGATATCCGTCTGTCTGTCTGTCTATTTTTTTTTTGCTTTGGTAGTCCATCGAAAGAAAAAAACTATGGTGAAGTAGAGTACCTCCAGTAAGTTCACCTTTATTTCATATACAAATAATAATGACAATGAAAGTAACTTTAATATTGATAATGATCATGATGTTGTTGGGCAATGTCTGGTCGCAATGTGGTGATGGTGATGATGATGATAATGCTAATGATGATGATACTGATAATGTTGATGATAATGCTAATGATGATGATACTAGTAATGCTATTGATAAAGATAGTTATAATGATAATGGTAATAATAATATTGGTTCTTTCATTGTCTTTATATTTGATTCTTTAATTTTGTATGCCTTTGCAATGGGTATTGTAATTTTATCATGAAATTTGTAACCCTGTCTGTCTGTCTGTCTGTCTGTCTGTCTGTCTGTCGCTCTGCCTGTCTGTTTCTAAGTAAAATAGTCTTCTAGTTTTGAAACTTGGTATAGATCTGTAGTTGTTTCTGCCGTTTTTTTTTTGGTATTTGATTTTTGGCTTATATTTAAACATTGATCATGATGATGATGATGATATTGTTAATGCTTATTAAGATGATAAAGATAATGTTAATGCTTATTAAGATGATGATTATAATGTTAATGCCAATGATGATGATAATGATATTGATAATGAGAACAATAACGATGATAATGGTATTTAAAAAGATAATGCTAATGCTGATGATAATGATATGGATAATGATAGCTCTAATGATAATGATAATAATAATGTTAAATTAATTTAATCTGTCGACTCCAATAAAACATGCTTGTGAAACGACAAAAAAAACAACTAATTAGTTTTAATTCATTTAATGCACTGCAAATTGTCAGTTGCAAATTCGTGGAGGCGCGAGACAGGGGCAAGGGCAGCGGCGGGGGCAGGGGGCATTGGCTCACGTCAACTGGGGCAACAGCAGCAGCTGTGTGGCAGCTGTGTGTGCATAAATTAAATTAAAATTAAACGTTTCACTGCTTAAATGATGAGCTTTAAATAGCGACAGGCGATAAACTGCGTGCACAGATAATGATGATGTCTCGAAAATGATAATGATAATTATGATGTTAATGCTAACGATAATAAAGTAATGATAATGATGTCCACAGCCAGCTGCCCAAGCATCATCAAGTATTTTAAGCTCATCGTTCAATTCCTTTTAACTTTCAGCACAATAAACCAACACACAACACAGCCAAGGCAGCTGCTTCTTTGGGCGTGGCACACAGACACACTCAGACACACACACACAAATTACTTAAGCTTTTAATTGATCACTTATGGGTAAAGAGCTGTAATGTGATGACCAGCAGGCAACGAGCTCAGAAGTATGCAACAGACTGAGGTGCACCATTTGACGAATTAAGGTAAAACGATTTCCACGCGGTTTCCAGTTAACAGATGAAAGAAACAGAACAAAATAATCCGAAAAAATATAAGAAAAAACTAATGTGATGCAAAAGAAGAAAGAAAGAAAGATGCACTATAAATTCGCAAAATTAATTGGGAAAACATAATGGATTGTTAGAAAATTTAAATACCATGAACAATTTATCTCTTTGTACACAGATTTAAGTAAATTAAATGTAATAGTATAAACTACAAGTTTTCTTTGGGTAATTTAAACTACCAAGAATCCTTAACTATAAGTTGGTTTGGGTAATTGAAATTATCAAGAATAGTAAACTATATAAGTTTTCTTGGGTAATTGACATTACCAAGAATCGTAAAAGTTTTTATTAACAACTTTATTCAGTTGGAGTTTCCAAAAATTTTGCAAAAACCTTTTGCCTACAACTTTTTTAATATTCAAGCAATCAGCTTTCATCACATCTTTTTCGGAACTGACAAAATTCGAGAGAATTTAATGAGCAACAAAATTATCAACTTGTTGTTGTTGGTGCTTTTAGCAAACGGTAAAAAAAAACATATATAATATATGTATGGATTTAATCAATTTCCATCTGAATCCAAGAGTCGATAAGCTATATGAGAGAGAGAGTGCTTTTTTAATTCCCACATGTGAATACATATTTATATATATACGAGAGTTTGAGTACATATATCTTTTGTAACCTTCAGCGGCAAAATCGACAATAATTTTTGAAACCATTGAGGAGCTTAAGGATGTTGATATTATTGTGTTTCGTTGTGTTGTTGTTGTTGTTGCTTTTGCTGTTTGGCGATATAAAAACATAAAAATATTTCTCTCATATGTACTTACAGGAATGTTGCCCAAAATGAAAGTAAATGCGTATAAAAATGGTATTAGAAATACACAAAAGGAGACCAGCACATTGAAAGCAAAATGATAAGCGACTGATGGGGCACAAGAGGCATGAGGCAAGAGGCTTGAAGAAGCGGCATAAGGCATTTGGCAAGAAAAAAGAGAAGACAGAGAGGAGACAGTAACAGAAACAGGAAATAAAAATCCACTTTAAGCGTTTTGAATACAAATGCAAATACACAAAACACACTGAGTGAAAGAGAGAGAGTGCGAGAGAGAGAGTGAGAGAGAGAGAGAGCGCGTTTGAGAGTCTGACAAGTGAGTGAGTGATGAGCAAAATGGAGACGAAGACGAAGACGGAGACGGAGACAAATGCGGTCACATTGAGGTACATTAATATATACTCGTATTTCTCTGAAAAGGCAATGGCGCCTGAAAGGGTTTTCTCTGTATATATATTTTGCTTTTCTTTTTTTCGTTTTTTTCCTTCACTTGATGCGACCACAAATAAAGATAAGTGTGTGTGTGTGTCGCTGTGTGTGTGTCGCTGTGTGTGTGTGACGATGCCAAAAGCTGTCATATAAACTGCAAGCAACTTGGCTGAGCACAAAAGCAGCACAAAGAAGACGCCATAGGCGCCCATGCGTCAGGGAAATAGAGTAGAAAGCTTTAGGTGATGAGGGGAAAACGGGTGGGGGGGGGTTGGTGTGTGTGTGAAGTGTAGGAAAACAGAACGCATAGCATGCCACAAATGAAGTGGCAGAAACTTGCAGCAAACAAAGAGAGCTGCGTTGCGATGCCAAGTGCCACACACACACACACACACAAAAAGAGGAACGAAAAAAAATGCATGGAAAAAAAATCATAGCATCGTTTTAGGCGACAAAAGTCGCACAGGTAAGACACGAAGACACGGCAAAATGCGATAGATAAAGACAGTCAGACAGAGTAAGACACACACAGACACCGACACACACACACACACACACACACACACACTCTGGAAAACATGTGTGGAATAGTGCTGAAGGCAGACAAGTGAAATGAAGAAGTCAAATTGAAGAAAATTGCAAAAAGCGGAAGCGCAATAAGTGCAAGGCACACAAACAATTTGCAAAAAGAGAGAACTGAAAAGAGCATTCCCCACTTGAAGTGTGGAGAGCCAACTATCGTTTGGCATCTATCGTAATGCATCTTAAGTGGCCTCACTAAACTAGTAAAAACTAAATCAAAATGAAATCGAAGTGAAATGAAATCACAGAGAAATCTACACAGATTTAAGGAATCCATTATTAAAGCAAATCTTTAATGTGTTCATGTTGAAAATGAGACATCCAAATGAATAGTTAACTTTCAAAACGAAACAAATTTAAGCATTTTAAAGGCTCTTGCTATGCTTAAAACAGAGGTATTCAGAGAGGGGCAGAAGAAAGGAAAGGAACAAAGAGGAGGAGGAGGAGAAGGAGGAGAAGGCACTGGAAAACATATGGCCAGCAAATAGTATGTACAATCAACGAAGTGCAAAAGTAGAATGAACGGAAACGTTACTAGCACAAGGACCTCAAAAGTATGCAACATTAAGTGTGCGACGTCATCAGTATTAACATTTCTCTCTCTCTCTAGCATACAGCACCGTCTCTCCCTCTCTCTCTCTCTCCAAGCTGGGCAGCCTGAAATGTCTGTGTGACTCTTATGTGCCATTTTGGCACAAGTTTCATTTGGTCTGTCTGCTTTTGTGGCTGCCCTTACAGACAGGCATATATAAAAGCTAATGTCATGAGGCTTGTAACCAAAAATATAAGAAATGTGGAAATAAACTTTTTTGTGCTAATGCTTAAAGGTACAACAAAATTGTTGTACAGCGTCTAGTTATGCAATTTGCTAGCTGAAAAAAAAGAAGACATTTTAAATTTCGTTTATTCTACTACTGACTAAATTTAAACAATTACTAACTGGTATATATGTATTTCTATTTATTTTAAAGAGTATGCAAGTTTCTGAATTGACATTTTCCATCATTCTTTATTATGTTTTTTTGAATTATTGTTGATGTCCTTCTTGTTGCAACTCGTTGTAGGGCAAAGTCTCATTAACAAAATGCACAAAAACAACAACAAAAACAGCAACAATATTCAACATGAGTAAAAGCGAAAGTGAAAGCCCTAAAAGAGAGGGAGAGTGGGAACAACAGCAACAACTTGTCGCGCAAAGGATCCTTGAGCCTCTTCAAGTTTTTCTTATTGCAGTTGACACTCTTAATGCTGTTGTTGTTGTTGTTCTTGGCATACGACACCCAGTCGGATGTGTTGAGACCACATCCCTTCCAAAATTCCAACTGACACGTTGACTGACAACAAACTCAAATGTTTTCCAAAGGTTTAACAAGTTCAAGTTTTGAGTGGAAAATCATTTTGATGGCTATTTGATAAATTAATTGATCCAGCATACAATAATATGTAGATGAGTTTCAAAAATATCTACAGTATTTTAAAAGAGTTAATAATATTAGCTGCTGTTAAAGCTAATACCCAGAGAATTTAAGAAATATTACTAAATATTTAATAAAGTTAAATAAATGATTTACAATTTAACATGAACTCTTCTGCACCAAATCTGAACACTTTTCTGCAACAAAAAACATACCCAGCTGGGAAAGCAGTTACAAAAATTTAGCCCCATGGTAAATGGTGGCAGGAGAGAAAGAAGGTTCGTAAGGAAAACTGATGAAAAATAGAACAAAATGTTTGCCACTAATCAAGTTGCTACATAAAAAACAAAAAAATGAAAATGAACTGCACTCGCAGGTTTCAGTTAAATCTCGAAAGTTAAATTATGAAAATTCCAACACAATGTCATTGTGTTAAGCGATAGAGAGAAAGGGAGAGACAGAGAGAGAGAGAGAGAGAGAGAGAGAGGAAGGGAGAGAAGAAGAGACAGACATGCACACACATACGCATACATGTATATAAATGAATAAATGCCAAAACAATTTACATAAAAAATATTTGTGCCAAAAAGTTTTGCGTTTCACTTTTGTTCTTGTTGTTGTTGTTTGGTGGGCGAACACAATTTCCATATGAAAAGCAACGTGTGGGCGTGGCAGTTGCTTGAACTGGGACTGAGTCTGAGTTTGAGTCTGAGAGAGGCCTGAGTTGGTCTGGCTTTTGCGGTTGCCAGCGAGTTTATCAACTGAAGCGACGCCTAATCAACATCAAGCCAAACGCCATTAGGCGACCGCACAATTTACAGCTGTTTGTCAGCCTCCTCCTCCCACACAACCTTCCCCTTTTTAACCCACCCACTTAACCCAAACAAACTTTCTCTGCTTATGCGTGCGTGTGTGTAAATGTGTATGTGTGTGTGTGTGTTGGCTGCGTTTTGGTTTTATTGGGACTTCAAGTTGAAATTGAATTTTAACATATTTTTGTTTGCATTTCATTTGCGCAACTCATTAAGCCAAAAACAGCGAACAGCTCAACTTCTCCACCCACAGCATAATCACCCAACTATACATATACACATATACATATGTATATATATATATATATGCATGGCTGCGTTTATAAGTAGACTACATAATTTATTTCAAACGATCATGAAATTATTGTGAATCCAATTTGAAAAAAAAAATTTTCTCGCACAATTAAAGTCAACACAATTACAGTCAAATTTAATTAAATTAGTAGCAAAAAAGTTGCACTTAATTTTGCAAATTTTCCCATATCAATTTTGTGTTTATTTAGTTTTGTTCTTTTAATTGTATTTAAAGTTAGCTCAATTTTGATTTTGATTTTAAGCAAAGTTATTTTCAATAGAATATTTTTGCATTGAATTTAATTTAATTAGTTTAATCCTCTTTAGTTGATTGAATAAAGCGGAAAATTATTAAATTAACTTAAAAATCCTCTACTGAAATTTAATTAAATAAATTTCAATGTGCAAAATTATTATAATATGTCAATATTTAATTTATTTAATAAGATTTAACTCAAATATGTTTAATATATAAAACTATTTAATAAAGTTTTTAAAATAACCAGATTAGTTTTAGATTAGTTTTTTTGTGTTAACTTTGTTAAAATTAATATTAAATAATATTTAAAAATTTACGCAATGAAATATGAGATTCTGTTACTTAAACTTGAGTTTTTTTGTAGATATTTGTCTGTCAATTGGTCGTGCGTGACTCACGCGCCCATCTCTAAACAACTTTCGATCCATTCAATTTCTGATGCCTTTATTAATATATCTATGTATGTACATACATACATATGTATGTATGTATGTAAGCATATGTGCCAAAAGAGTAAGTCGACAATCTTTTGTGCTCACTCTCTGACTGTGCGTGTGTGTGTGTGTAAGTGTGTGTCTGCCTGAATATATGCAATGAACATTTTTTAAGTGCTTTAATTTTATTTCATGGCATTTGTATGGATCCTTTTGGCAGCAAGCAGACTTCCCCCTTCCTCGACAGGCCCCAAACGTTAAGCAGTTATTACTGAACAGCTGAAGAGAGAGACAGAGAGAGAGAGAGAGAGAGAGAGAAAGAGAGAAGAGGAACAGCTAAAGAAGGGAAGGGAACAGAGGAGAAATGAGGTTATTTTGCCTCATTTCTCCTCAGTTTCCTTCCCTTCTTCAGCTGTTCCTCTTCTCTTCTCTCTCTCTCTCTCTCTCTCTCTCTCTCTCTGTGTCTCTCTCTTCAGCTGTTCAGTAATAATTTGATTGTGTTTGTGCAATAAGCGGTACCCCGTAACAAAAGAGCGATGTGGTCCTGTGAATGTTATTTATTTATTTTTTACATTTTTATTTTTCGACTTTTTTTGGTATTTTTCGACTTTCTTCTTCTTCTGAGCGTTGATGTTCGTTCTGGCATTTCAACAATTTGCATTAAAAATGCTCTTTGGCTTACACATACATACATACAAATATATATGTATATGTATATATATATAAATAGTATGTACACATGTAAATTTGTATATATATTTTTCTTGTTTCTGTTTTTTTTTTTGGCACACCACAAGGCCGTCCCTGGCTAATCCGCTTTGTAGCCATTAATGGGTACGCCCCTTGACTCCTTCCTTCCTTTCGCTTACTGTTATTTCCCCCCCTCTTGTCCTTCCCCTTGCCACCCTTGTAGTGTCTTGAGTTGGCCATAAATAAGATGCCTGTTGGGCAGTCAACTCACGTAGGCGGTCATTAGATCAACTTTAATGTCATGCAGCTCACGTATTTATTTACTTAGATCTTCTCTCAGTCTCTCTCCCTTTCACACTCGCATGTCTTTTGCTCTGCTCTCTGTCTCTGCTGAGACAATACACTGTCCGTCCGGACACAGTGTGGTCGCGATGGCACGCCTCCAAAATGTTCGGTATTCAATAAGTTCACACATCGTTAAACCAGGCAAGAGCCTGACCAGGCCAACAAAAGGTCAGTCCCCAGTTAGCCGCTAGTTTAGTTAGTTGGCCTAATCCAACCAAAAGTTCTAAACTCATCATCTACATTGATGAATGTTAAAATTAGTTAAATTATTATTTTTTGAAAATTTTAAAGTGTTTTGCCATTGAAAAACTCATCTCTTAATCGGAAAATTATAACAGAATATTGTTTTAATTTTCACCTTCCAATTGATTGAAATTTTCAACATTTCTGTTCCTAAGAATTCGCAACTGCTTCTAATAGTTCAAGTGTGACTCTGTGGCTTGGATCGCTAATTAAGTTAGTAAAATGCTAAAGAGGACAGACAACGGCATCACTTCTTTAACTTCTTTTTATAAATAGACTCATTTATGACAAAACAAATACCATTTAGAGTTTCAAAAATTTTTCTAGTTCCTTTGAAAACTCAATTGACTGAACAAACATATTATAATAGTATTAACCATCATTCGTTTTTGATCAAATTTTTCGACTTGAAGTTAGTTTGTTACTAACAAATTTGTGGTATGTGGAAATGCTAAAAGAACTTTGATATGACAGTTATCTGAGAGCAATTTGATGTCATTTATTCCCTCTTGCATTTTACAGCATCAACACAGGTCAGATAACATTTTTTTCAGTTTTTGACTTGATTATGCAGTGTGAGTGTCAGATTCCATTCTTGATTCCTGTTCAGTAGCTCTACTTTCAGATATTCCATCATCGCTTGTCGCTGTCATTTGGTTTTTCTTTTTGCCTGCCTGGGTTGTTTTTTTTTTGTTAACGGATGCTGCTGTGTGTCAAGGGGCAAGTGGCAAGGGGGAAGGGGCATGGAGCATAGGGCAAGTGGCAAAGGCAACGGCAAGTGGCAAAGGCAAAGAGGATGCCAGGAGGTATGTGTGGCAGAACTTTAATTGAAATCTTTTTGAACACAAACAGCAAAGCGACTTTATGCAATTTCAAATACTTCCTGACCCTGCTGCCAGATGCGGCGATAGGGAACAGGCAACAACAACAACAAACTGCGGTGGGGCAAGCAACAGCAACAGCGACTCCCGCAAAAGTTTTCCCAAACAACTTTGGCTCAAAGACAAAGCTGCTGTTGCAGAAATGGGAAAATGGTAATGGAAATTTGTTTAGCTCTTAGCCAAAAGCAGCGAGAAGGGCAAAAAGGGAAGCAACTGCCAACTGGCAAGTGGCATAAGGCATGTGGCTTTGACAGGAGTTGCCCCCTGGTCAACAGTCAGTTGTTTCCAACAGATTGACAAAACAAACTAAAAATGTTTGAGTGTGTGTGTGTGTGTGTTTGTTGCATGCTGCAAATGTTATTGGAGATACAATTGTCAAAAGTCACGCGATCACAACAACAAATAGATCATTGTTCCATTGGGCGTTACTTGTTCTCAATGGGACAACTACAAGTATTTATATAACATAGTGTTGTGCTCTCCATTGTAGCAGCAACTAATGGACTTTAACAACAACGTATGATTAAACATAACAACAAAAGATCAAACTACAAAATACACAATTCACAATTCACAATAGACAATATGTAATAACAAAGTGCGGTTCGTGTGGCAATCTATCATCATCATAATATATCATGGTTATATTATCTGGTTAATAATAGTGCACTTGTTTGTTACCAATTTGTTCTGAATTTCATGTAACACAATCCCAATGATCACTGCACTCCAACTAACAACAACAACAACAATTGAAAATTAATAGACATTAAGGTATTAATTAACTAATATCTAGTATCATTAATTGATAACAAGCTTATGTATATGATTATGGTAACTTTACAATTGGTTTGCTATTATTAAAAGTGGAACGAAATTGAGGATTTATTTATAAATCTAGACTTTTAATGTCATCCAAGTTGTTTTGAGAATGAATTCGGTTAATTCACAAGACTAAATACATATTAGAATGATTTGTAATTAATTAACTTTAAGCAAAAACTAAATTCTGAATAAAACCTTCCTTTTAACTAGCTCAGATTCTCTTATTTTCAGTAGTAGTTGTTTTGCTGTGGCTGATATGATAATATTAAATAAAAATAAATAATTAGTTATATCACTTTTTGTTTACTCAAATTTCCCATCAACAAAATGCAGATTGACATTGTGTCATATTGAAATTGTCAGTTGTTAACATAATTTATAATATATAAATTAGTATTTACATAAATTGTAAGCTGAAACTGCAACTGAAAAAGTACAGTGACAACAATGACGATGACGATGACGGAGACGATTGCGATGACTATTTACGATAACGATGACAGTGGCATGTAACGGAAAACGGAAATTAAAATCCACATACCGGCCTGTCGACAATGTGCCAAGTTTGCAGAAGATATCAATTCCCCTACACTCCTCGCCTCGCCTCGCCTCTCCTCTCCTACAACCTACACCATCCAGGACATTCAGGACTAAACACGTGGAATAACAATAAAAAACGTTGAAATAGATGGAAGAAGAATTTTCAAGTTCTTGAAGAGCCGCACAAAAGATGAAAGCAACAAAATAGAATGAAACAAATATATGTACATATAAATGTGTGTCTGTGTGTGTGTGTCTGTGTGTGTGTGTCAACTGTAGAACTTGAGAAATAATTAATATAAAAAGCGAAAAATATAATGAGTAACAATGAAAAACGCAAAGTATGACAGTAGGAGAGAGGAAGAGAGGGGGGAGAAAGGAGGAAATGAATGCAATATTTAATAAAAATATTTCAAGTGAAGGAAACGCTCCATTCATAATCATTTAGCACACATTTTATGATGGCCCAGCTGGCAACTGGGAAACAAAACTTTCACCTGAAAGCCTAACAAATACCACCTACTACCTACCGCCTCCTTTTCCCCTCATCCTCCCTCACCTACATATAACCTATGCTGACCACACCACATGCCACATCTAGGAGACCAGCAACTGTAGGGTGAGTATCCCTCAGTCAGTTGCCATGGACTCGCAAGGACTCTCTGCTTCACTCTCCGCTTCTCTCTCCTCCTCTCATCTCCTCATCACTCACTCATCATCCCTGCGGATTTTGAGCTATTTTTTAATTTAATTTTTCAATTATGTACTTATTATATAATGCAATACAAAACTGCTCAACAAGCAACAACAAGGAACAATTAGAAAAATACACGTAGAGCTCTTTGGTATTTTGCAATTATTACTTTTGAGAATGTGAACATGTATTTTCGCAAAGAATTTCATCCAGCATAAAATAGTTGAGTAATAAAAATTCAAGCAAATTACTCTGATAAAAATAACTTGATTTTTAATTAAAGTCCACATACTTAAACGAATTCTATTTGAATAAGTATTCCATAAATTATAGAGATTGATTTATAGTGATTTAATTTGCAGATAAACATCTAAACTACTTTTGAGACTAAAAGTATTCAATACTTATTTAAAAGTATTTAAAAGAATTGAATATTGAATATATTGAATATATAGAATATTGAACAATTGAATTTCGTTCTCGATGTCCACAAAAGGAAACTATGAAATGGCGTACAGATAACTATTTTAATATTTCGAGTAAGAAAAGTTAAACATTTTAACAATTTTGGTAATTCTAGTTTGAGATAATAAAGAAATCTCTTTGAGCTTCTATTAGAATAGTATTATAATCAGTTGTAATTATCAATTAGGTGTGAACTATGTTCTCAAAAGACTCCATCAGATGTTATTGTAATAACATGGTCATCCTTATAGATAGCTGTAGTTAAAACCTCAATCAATCATTTTCAACATATACATTATGGAAATTTTAGCTCCCCTGTAGTTCACATTAAAATCCGTTAGAGGTTAACATTTTCCACTTTTCAATAGAAAAATAGGAGAGCAGAAAAAAGAGCCATAAAATCGGCTTTTAGTGGGTAATACATGTAATTGCTCAGCGGTTGCTGTGGGGCAAAGTTTGCGTTCATTTCGAGACGAGCCTTTGCGGGGGGTTATTCACTGGTGGGGTAGCAGGATGCTGCCAGGATTCCAGGATGCTCATGGGGATGGTGATGCTGATGGTGCTTCCTCCTACACACATAAAGTGTAGCAGCTGTTTAGTGGGCGGGATACCGCATGGAAAGCATAAATGAAAATCAATAAATAAAAATTTTATCGCCAAAGTCCCGCAACCCAAAGCTGCTCGAACGAGCAAAGCATCGCATAGGTGTGTGTGTGTGTGTGTGTGTGTGGTGGGTGTGTGTGTGCCACGGTCACACTTTTAGTGCAAATGGCAAATAAGCATAAAAAAAAGAGAGAGTGGAAATAAATAACTAAAAATGGAAGCTTAAACTGCAAAACCGCCAAAACAAAATCAATAAAATTTGTGTGTATATAGATGTGTGTGTTTGTCTGATTGGGGGCGTAATAGGCGTGGTTGTCTAAAACGTTTAGCATGCTAATGCAATTGGCCAATAAACCAATTGCAGAAAACTGCATCAAAATGTAAGGCAAAAAAAGGACATTTAGTCAATCAAAGCCAATTTTCAATCAGCCAACTGAGTGTTTGTGTCAATCAATTAATCAATCAGTCCATCAATCAATCAATCATAAAATCTAGTAAACGGTTAAGCGATGCCAATTTGTAATAAGCGACAAACGACGCATGTAAATATTCATTAAATTGTGTGGGAAGTATTAAAGGAATTATATAGTAAGTCACTGCTAGACTTGAGCATATCCTGTAAATTGAATAAGCTTCATTGAAACTGTATATAATGTGATATTATTATTGATGTATTTTGGAAGAATTTGTATTCACTAAATTGTGTCGGAAATATAAGAGGAATTATATAGTAAGTCACTGCTGGACTTGAGCATACCCTGTAAATTGAATAAGCTTCAGTGAAACTGTATATAATGTGATATTAATATTGATATATTTTGATAGAAATATATAAATTCTATATTCACACTGATTTCCGGCTAGATTTTGGGCTTTTTATATTTTTATTTTTTTTTAAATTGTCAAATTCCTGGAATGTATGTCAACTTATAAAAATGGGAGAATTCCAATTTTTTCCACCTCTAACTTGTTAACTATATTAATTTCAAATTGCGTTGAGTTCTGGGTGTAAATAGAGAGAGAAAGAGAGAGAGATATAATAGCTATTGATAAATCTGAATACCGCTGGCATCATAAATCAATATGGGCGGAAAAAAACGGCTACTAAAACACTTAAACAGAAGCATAAACAAAGTCAAAGTCAAGAACACAAATTACGATAATGACGGCGCCTAAATAACAAACAACAAATACAACAAATATAGATACTATATATATTTGTGTTTTTTGATCAGTTAAACTTGACGACAAAACAGTGGCATCCCACAATATTATGACTAGCTAGCGTATAGACAGAGAGAGAGAGATAGAGACAGAGAGAGAGAAAGAGTTACTCGCTCTCTCGTTGTGAAACGTTGTTTAAGTACGTGACAGGTGATAGGTAAGTGTTCATTTGACGAAACTATGAAAACAAAAATGATAATAAATTTATATGTACATACAACAAATTATTCAAAGTGTCGATAAACTTGAGTCGACACGTACAAATTCTTCACGAATTGTTCAACTACATATTTGCAAAATTTATGAATTTTTTTGCAAGCAACTTCAACACAAAACGATCTCTTAAATACTCTACTTTTAAATGAATTATATGAAAAATATAACATCAAATAATTTCTTTTTCTGCTCTGTTACCAATACAATCGGAGATATGGTTAAAAGGTTAATTATGATTTCTGGAGTATAATATAAACTGTTATCAAGTAAATTTCTTCTAAAATTAAACTTTTAACCTATATATATATTTAATTCATGGAATTACAGTCTCTAATGGAGAATCGACAGGCTCTAAATTAAATTATGTTTGCCTTAATTGTTGCTCAAAAATAAAGTTGCACTTGCTGTGTTGCCGCACTTCAGTGCCGCACAGTGTTGCCGCACTTCATCAACATTCTCCAACCACCAAGATGATAAACAATAGCAAGAGCAAGAACAAGATGAAGAGGAAGACTCAAGATAAAGTTAAAGCTGCAGAAGCTTCACTTTCTTACACACACACATACACGCGCGCGCTCTCACAAAGTGTTGTCCTTTCATGTCCCTTGGCGTGGGCCCAAAAACTTTTTGATTTGTTTAGCTAAAAAGTTGTTGCGTTTGGTTTATGCAAAGAGCCAAAGTCGACGTTGCTCTTCTTTCGATAACTCTCTCTCTCTCTCTCTCTCTCGCTTTCTTTCTGTCTTTCTTCTGCGCTGTTTGTTTACTATTATTTTGGCCTCCGCTTTTAATTTACGCGTCGCGCCGTCAAGTCAAGCAGCAAATAGAATTTCGCTGGGCAAATAAATAGAATATAAATGTTGTCCAGGATCCGGACAAAGGGACAAGTTGGCTTGCGTTGGGTTGGGTTCGTGTCGAACAGCTGCTGGCCGGTAAATTACATTTTTGAAATCAACGTTAGCAGCGCTGCCGCCGATGGAGTTGAAGTGTGGCAACAGCGCACGCAGCACCTAAGATGATGCTCAATGAGCAGCAGGCAGCGTTGCCAGCTTATTTACCGATCCATTCAATATTACAGTATGTTTGTGGGCCATCGAGAGAGAGAGAGAGAAAGAGAGAGGGGGGAATGAAGGAGCGGTAAAGGGCACCTCTTTTTGCCTGTTGTGGGCGTGGCTGCCTCTGAGTTTGTCGCTAACGTTTTACTGTGCTGAAAATTCAATTTGATTTGATTTGATTTTCGTTCTCGTTTTCGTTTGAATGCACAGCAACAGCAGCAATAGTAGAAGAGGAAGCATAAGAAGATGAAGCAACAGCAATGCCAAAGAAATGATATCAAATTAGTTGAAATAGAAGTAAAAAGTCTGCTCTTACTACGCCATTTCTCCCCCCCTCCCCTACAGTTTAAGTTCGAGTTGAATGCGAAGACAGAGAGAGAAGGGACGCTTTAAAAGTTTAAGAAACAGCAAAAGCTCTCTATATAGATGAGAGATCATAAAGACCTCCTGAGAGGAGGAGAGGTAGTGTAAGAGAGGTACAGAATGGAATTGAAACACAACTGCACGTTTCCATTGGCTATGTTAGAGAACATGTAACAGAGAGCCAGTGTTGTCAACTTCAAAAACCCAAAACTATAACTTTTTTTGATTCGAAGAGCGTCGAAAAAGGCCATAATTATCATTTCAAATACTGAGAAATAAGAAAACCAATCTTTTTCCATGTTTTATTTAGATGTTGTCATAAATTTTATTAAAACTAAGTTTCTTCATAAAGTTTAACAGAAAAATGGGGGAGAGAGAGACAGAGAGAGTGATATGAGAGAGAGTGATATCAGCATTTTAGAACTTTCAGGGCTGACACAAAAAGGGTCATAATGTGATGTTAAAATGGTTCAAATGGTAATCAAATCATCATAAGTCATCGATATTAAGTATACGAATATATGTTTTACCTGAAAAATTATATTATATTTTTCTTCAATGAAAAAAAAAGCGACACTGTTTAAAAGATTTGAAGAAAATGCTAAATTCGACGCAGTTTTGGCAACACTGCAATGCAATAAATTAAATTAAGATCAACTGAGGGGGAAAGAGAATGATAGTATAGACAAGTTCAGACCATTTCAATTGCTCAATTCATGGCGTGTACACCAATAAAGAGTATGCCATATTCGGTATTCATTCAATTCTAATTCTGTGTTTGTCTCTTGCTTTTTCAAGTGCAAATACAAATTTGAAGCAAACAGCCACGCGACAATTTGGGAAGCCCGATGTCAATTTAGCGCCGTTTTATTATAAGGCGGCTGTGGATACACAGACACACACACACACATACGTATGTACATTGTACGTGTGTGTGTGTGTACTCTTCGTACTTGGGTGCCAGCAAAGATTTTCATTGAGTTGCGTTTGCTTCTTGTTGTTTTTGTTTTTGTTGTTGCTTTTCATTTTACGTTTTTCGCATTTACGCGACGCGATAAAAATCAACAGTTTTTTTTTGTCGTCGTCGCGACTAGTGAGTTTTTTTTTTCTTTATCGCGTCTTGGCCGCAATTATTTTAAAGCATTAAAATTTTGTGCCATGAGGTCGTATTTTAGCGGTTTTTTTTTTGGTTTTGTCTAATTAATTTTGTTGTCGCTTAGTTGTTCTTGTTTTTGTTGTTATTATTGCTGTGTTGTTGTCTTACGCTAGTTTGCACTTTTAGTAGTTGTTGCTCACGCGTTCTCCTCCTCTACCTCTTCTTGCTCTCCTGCTTTGTAGCTGCGGCGCTCTCTCATTTGCACTGTGTCTCTCTCACTCTTAGTTGGTCTATGAGTGTGTGACTCTCTGTGAGAGTGTGTTAGTTTGCCAGTGTATGCGTGTGTGTGTGTGTTTTGTTGTTGCGGCCGTTTTGTTTATTTGTCTGTTTCACTTGTTTTTGCCTTTCGCCTTTTGCATTCGTACATTGCAATTTTTATTATTATGTACACTTTGCGAATTAGTCGCTTGATTGGCCGTTAGTTGTTGCTTCTGTTGTTGTTGTTGTCGTTGCTGCTGCTGCTACTGCTGTTACTACTGTTGATTGTTGTTGTCCATGCAGCAGCAGCACACCGCTCTCTCCTCTTCCTTTCCCTTTCGGCACACACAATTTATCACGCACAAACAATTACAAAAAATTGATACTTTCAAACAAGAAAAAAAAAGAGCGCGCGCGCGTTTGACAATTGATTTAAGCTTTTAATGCCTTATTTTAGCAATAATTGAATATGTTCTAGCATATGTTTATTATTAATACATTTTTTTTAAACAAAATACAATTTTTTTTTCATAAGAAAACCACACGAACTGCCGCACGAGCGAAGTTGCTTATACGTTATATGATGAAAACGAAACGGCAACGACGAACCAACAACGCGTTCACACAGACACCAGCAGCGCAGCAGCAGCAGAAGCAGCAGCAACAAACAGCAGCAGCTGAAGCAGAAGCAGCGTAACGAAACGAATCCCCGTATACGAGACGATTGAGCACACGAAGCTGACGCAAGATGTTCGGTTTACACTCACACAGAGCGTAACTGAGAGAGAGCGCGGCATGAGAGCGGCGCCATGCGTGAGAGCTTTGTCGCGTGTTCTTGGTGGGTGGCTCTTTTGGGTGGGCAAAAACCTTTTATTACGTGCTCTGGCATAATGAGTATGTGTGCGTGTGTGTGTATGTGTGTATTAGTGCCAATGCCAATGCGAGAGCATTTGGCAATTGAAATTGAAAGTTGTAATGCGACAAAGGCGACAATATCGTCAGCAGAGGCATTAGATTTTGCTTTGGCGTTAGCGTAAGCGCCAGCTTTAGCGTTAACGTCAACAGCATCAGCATCAGCATGAAATTCATCATCAAAACAGCTGCCGACTGTCTCTCTCTTTCTATCTCTCTCTCTCTCTTTTCATCTATCAAAACTCTCGCTTGCTCACTCTCTCTTCCATACTCTGACTGTATTGCTCTCTTATTCTCATTTGGTAAACAGCGGAAATCCAATTACAAGCAGAGAACAGCGGACAAACCTCAAAATGCAAAGGCAGACAGGGCGTCGACGGCAAAAGCTTGCAGCTTACACAAGGACAATGACTTGATGCCGTTACACACACACAGACACACACACAGAGACCCACACACACAGAGACACAACTCACATGCACTATTGCCACATTTTACCAAAATTTATACAATGAACCACGTTCTTCTCTTTCAAAAGTGACATTTTGTAGGTTTTCCCTATTTTTATTTGATTTAAAAAATTTATTTAATTTAAAATATTTAATACATTAAAATATAAGGTTTTTAGGCTTGCATTTTAAATATCAAACTCTTTTTATTATTTTGCCAATTTTAGTTTTTATTTAGATTTCTTAACATTTATTTTATTTATTTTTATATGTATTTATATTATGTCTTATTAAATTTCGTAAAGAAGAGTATTTTAATATGGGAAATTAGATAACAAACAGTTAATGCAGAGTGTACCCAATTCGGCATTTGGTTTAAGTAACTTTTTTATTAGAAATTGTTGTTTAACACTTGACACGAAATTGTTTGTTAATTTTAATAATTTTTTTCTTTTATGAATGCGATAATCTTGTGCTTCTTCTTCTGTATTTATCGCTTGCGATAAACAAAACACAAAAGAAATTCAAAGTGAGCCGACGATTCTTATCAGTAGCAGCAACAACAAGTACAACAACAATGATCGCAGCCGCCGCATGGTCTTATCAAACAAACAAACAAACAAACAAACGCATACATTGTAAGTAACGGCACCTGCCAGACCGGCCTCCCTGCAGACACACACACACACACGCGTGTACACGCATCGAAACGGTGAAAAAGTCACAACGGACAGAATCAAAGCTGCGCTGAGAGCAACGTTGATCGAAAGAGAGAGAGTGAAAGAGATGATGGAGAGAGAGCAGTTGAAGAGAGGGCAGCAGTGATGCAAACGGCGCTGTCTTAAAGTGTTCTTGTGCATTTACGCACAGTTGGTCAAATAAGTGCATTGACAAAATACAAATTTCTCAGTTTTGTTTTGGGTAAAACAAAACTAGGGAAAACTAGGGAAAAACATAGCCAAGTAACTAACAAAAAAATGTGTTAATATTATATTATTTATAATCATGTGTCTTTGATTTTGAAGACAATTGCTTTTAAAAGCAACTGTTCGAATATTGGTTCGTTAATATCAGAGATTTTCTTTTTTAAAACAATTCCTTGAAGTCAGAAATCGAGTGCTATTAATTTATTTCGAGTTTCTACAAAACTGTTTATTTTAGTTATACTTTGAAAAATTAAGTGAGCCAAACAGCTGATTCTTAATTGAGCAATAAACTAAAAGCAAATGTCGTAACAAGAGCGAGAAACTATTTCAAAGCGTCTTAAATACAAAGAACTTTGCTTGCTTAATGTGTAGTTTTGCAATGTTTAGATTTATATGATTAAATTTCATTAATTTAAATTTAATAAATCTCGCAACAATTTTTATTTTTGAAAGCCTGGTTTGCTTAGTTTTAGGAACACCGAATGTAGTTATAGCATTGCTTTTGGGTAACTAGAGTTTTATTTACTTTCATTAACTTATTCAGTTAAATCTATGTAACTTTAAACTTTTAACTCTTAACCTCTGCTTATAGGATTGTGTGATGTTATTGCGCTTCTAGCAGTAATCGATGTTGTTATTGTTTTTGTTATTGTTTCCTTTGATGCGTTTGACAAGTTGTACGGATTTTGCATTTTACAATTAATTAACAGAGAAGTCACAATGAAGAGCTGCCTATGTGTAAATATATATATGTGTGTGTGGGTGTTTGTGTGTGAGTATGCGACAACCTTGAACTGTGACCTCGCGTAAGCTACAAGCATTCTAATCTGAGCCTAAACATTTGATTGACCTGCCTGTCCGAACACAGCTACTCCCCACTTTACTCCCACTCACACACACACACACGCACAGAGACGACACATACACACCTCCTTTCGGCTGCTGTCGACATCGACACTTGACGATATGTGTGTGACGACAGTTCTTTTCCTACTCGCACTCTCGCTCTCTTAAACTCATGCTCCCGCTCTCTCTATCTCTCTGTCTCTCTCTCTGTAAGATGAGAAGAAGAAGGAAACGGAGATGGAGACGTAGACGTAGACTGATGAACGATAGATGGAAATGGAACTTGGATGGCAAACTAATAATTAGTCCCAAGTGGGTTTCATAGCAACGAGAGCCTTTCGGCCATTAGACTGAATCTTTGCCTCTGATACTGATTTCGATTCTGATTCGGGATTCCGATTCCGATTCAAGTGGAACACAGTGGGAGTACAGTGGGTGATTGCGGTTAATGGTCAGCTAGAGTCTTGCGCTGATTACAAATCAAAAATAATCTCAAAAAAAAAGAGAAGTACAACAAAAACAAAAAGCAAAACGGATTCATTGAAATCAATGATTGTAAATAGAAGCTAAAGCAATTGATTTACAGCAAATACAACTAAGAATCAACGCAAAGAAAGAAACCAAAAAAAAGAACAAAACATACAAAAAATAAAATGTACTCATGGAGGAGTGAGTACTTCAATTATTCATACTGTTTATTCAACTGAACTGAAACGTTAATCATGAAAGCGTTGCCATAAAAAAAAAACCTACTACTACTAAATTTGTGAATAGTCCGAGCCCGAGTACATTGCGGCTGGCAAGTGCATTCAATCGGATTGGATTGAGTTAAAGCTTCAAGTTTTATAGGGGTTCTGTTTCTAATTCTGTCTGGAGCTTTGGACACAATGTAACAAACTAGTTTGTAATACGTTTACGAGTCTCTGTGTTTACATGTTGCAAGTCCCCAAGGTTGTGAATGGTGATTTTAATGCTCTTTCTAGGAAAGATTTACATTGATTCGCTGAATACAGAATACATTATACAAAGTATTATCATTTTTTCCATTTGATTTCCACGAATTTGCAACCTTAAGTAAGTGAGTGAACACCCCTCTAAGTTCTTCCAACAAAATGTTTATTTTCTATTTCCCATTATAAATGGGGACTTTAGTTGGCTTTAACTTTGATTTAACAACATTAGATATTTATGCTATATCAGAGATATCAGATATATATATGTTATATCAGATATATATCAGCTATATCTGTTCTGCAATTCGCGAAATTAAAGTTTGGTATTATTGGTTGTTGTAAATTCCTAGCTGAGCATAGAAATAATTAATGAGGTGTCCTCATTGGTGACGTAAATTTCTGCTTAATTTCCCAATTGATAATAGAAAATAAAATTGAGGTGACTATGAGGTATAATAGCTGATTTTTTGAATGTTAATATAGAAATTGATGTGAACTTTAAATCTATCTTTTAGTTAAAATGTAATGAGACTTTGAAAAATCGGTCCTTATAGGACTGTTATTTCAAAGTCCTTTTATTGGTATTTGCCAACCAACAAAAATGCCATTATCCTTAAAGGTAGCGATTTAAGGTTATTTAGAAGTCCAGTTATATTGTATCTTATTATTTCTTTTTGATTTTTTCACCAATTTCTATACATTTTAAGTCAAAATATTTTCTTTTAATTAGTAAAAGTCGTTTGAGACCTTAAATATACGTTGGAAAAAGGGAAATCATATTCAAAAAAGACTAAATTTCAATGTGTAACACTTGAGTTTTATAAGACTTAAATAATTATCGTTAATATGTTTGTATCATTATCACTTAAAATTGATAATTATTAACATAGCATCCAAACCAATTTTTCGAAAATATTGTTGTCAAAAGAATTGAGGCTTTACGGATAATAGATAAAGGTTTAAAGATCTTTCCCTTTGAAGATCTCTTCGAATGGGTTAAGGATCTACGAATCTTAAGGGGAAATTTCACTAACCTTGTGGGAGAATTACGAAAATTGTAGCAGCAGCAACAAAATGAGCAAACCATATACACCAGAAAATTGATGCTGCCGCACCACGTTGATGTTGTTGTTGCAGTCGCCGATGCGGATGCGGATGCTGATGTGGATGTTGTTGTTGCCGTTGCGTTTGTAGCCGTGTTGTTACTGTCCTCAGTTGCAGTGGCGCTGCTGCTATGTCGACTTGCAATGCGTTCACACTCTGCTCCTGTTACTGTTCCCACTCCTGTTACTGTTCCCACTCCAACTGCTCCCACTCCAATTGATGTTCCCACTGATGTTTCCTTTTCTGACCGTCCACCTGCACAGCGTCCAGCGGCGGCGTTTAGTGCCGTTTCAACAATGATCGATGCAGCCGACGATTTTCGTCGCTGCGCGGCCGGCGTCGCTGTTGTTGTTGCTGTGTCGTTGTTGCTGCTCGATTTTTGTGCAGTTTGTTTTAAAAATTTACTCAAACGTCGAGCCGCTGCCGTCGTCGAACGCGACTGCGAGTGGGAGTGTGGGTGTGAGTGAGAGTGGGAATGAGAATGATAGCGTGTGCATGAGATGCAAAGGGGAACAGTTGTTGATGTAGTTGTAGTTGTTGCTTCTAGTGCTGGCGGTGCACTGCAGGTGGATCTTTTGCGTTGTTGCTGCTGCGACTCTAAAGTTGGCACCAGCAGCGACGTCGACTGCAGTGTATTATCATCGAGGAAACTAATTTGCTTCCACTTTTTCTTCTTTTTCACTTTGGCAGTCGCTTTAAGCAAATGTCTTGTTCTAAATGTCGGTGTCTGTGTGGATGCAGCTGCAGTTGGATTATTTGTTGTTGTTGCTGTTGCGGTTGATGTTGCTGTTGTAGTTGCAGTTAGTGCAGTTGTTGTTGTTGCAGTTAAACTTTGACTGCGACGCTGACGTTGACGCGACGCCGCTGCGACGGCGGCAGTGGCGTTGACGCCTTTGGCCGCCAGTTCAAAAACTTTGCCGCTTACTCACGCACACATGCACAGACTACTACGCCACACACACAGCACAGCACAGACGGACACACATACACACACGCCAACGCACACACTCACGCACGCGGTGCGCGACGTCGACGTCGCGGCATTTGATAAGCGGCTGCAGCTGTTGTTGTTATTCTTATAAGTATTATTATTATTTGGTTGCTACTGTTTTCTAATACTTCTTCTGCTGCTTCTTTTACCCACTACTACTACTCCTCTTTTTCTTCTTTCTCTTCTCCTTCTGCTGCTGTGTGATTTGCCTTGATTTACGATTTTAATTTAGATTTGGTATTTTTTTTTTGGGTCTCCCTCTGTTGTTTTTTCTGTTGTTTTATGTAATTTTTTTTTGTTTTGCTTTGTGCGCCTCTTTCTGTGGCGTTGTTGTTGTTGTTATGGATGCTGCCGCCGGCCTGCAGCGCTGCCCAAGCACTTGTTTCATAAAAAAAAATTGTCAAAAAAAATTAAAGAGATGCATTAAATTTGATAGAGCTTTTTTTTTGATTTATTTTTGCATTTGTTTCTTTTTAGCGCGTTTACGGTTTGTTGTCTGTCACACACACACACAGACAGACGCACCCACACACATGAGAACGGAGACGCGGCGCGCTCTCGCGATGCTCACAGCTGCAGCGACCGCACAACACTGGTCCCAACAACGAGCCAGTGACGCGCGGCGCCAACGTTTTTGTGTGAGAGCAACGACAACGACGACGTCGACCGAATGTGCGAGTTTAAACGACCGACTGTCGGACGAACCGACCGACCGACCGACCACGCATGCCGCCAAAAGCAAAACCAAACGCAAAATGCCAAAGCCAACGTTAACGTTAACGTCAACGTCAAAGCCAGCGCCGACGGAAGCTGTGTGGAGACTGGAGACTGAGCGGCGCTTTGCTCTCGCTTTTCTACGTCTACTAACATAGTATCGAGTGTTGCAATTTTTAGCTAGTAAATAGCTAAACATGGCCTAACAATTTAGAGGAGTTCTACAAGATCTGTCTATTTTAATTTATTATTTAACTTTCAAATTTATATGAAAATTATTAAAATTTCTATTTTTTCTATTTTTCTAAAATTCATGCTATTTCTTAGCTAATAATAGACTTACTTTCAGATAATTGTTGGCTTATAGCTTTCTTTATAGTTTTCAAAGAACTTAATAGGTTTACTATTTCAAATTATGTTTATCAATTTTATAAAAGTCTTCACAGTTTATAGATATGGACGACGAGGTCTACTATTAAATAGCTAGATACTTTTAGATGATCAAATAACATTTCAATACCTTAATATACTACCTAAAGTTAGTGAAATTTGCCTCTACATCTATACATTCTTTATAACTTTCTAAGAGTCAATTTAAGAAACCGAAAAATATATTATAAAAGTAATAGATAACCTAATTAGAACTAACAACTATTTTTAAAGCTTTTTATAAGTTTTGCTTGCTTTGGCTCTAGCTACTAAAACAAAATTGCATTTCAAATGGATAATTATCCCAGGAAACCAATTGTTAACTAAATTTCTTTTGTGAAAATATAGATATTTTAGTCTATGAAATTTGGACAACACTGATACTATGCCGTGCCATTGCCGTCGTTTAACCTGAATGAAGTGCGCAAAAATAGTAGTAGACGCTGACGCTGATGCTGACGTTGATGCTGATGTTGACGTTGACGTCGATGTCGACGCAGACGTTTGTTGCGTAGGCTGTGCATAATATCGGCAGCTAAAATTTTTAAGCTCCATTTTTACGAATGAATTGGCAATGATTGTTGTTGCTATCGTTATCGTTATCGCAATTGTTGTTGTTGTTTCTATTATCGTTAATCGACCATTTCTTGTTATTGGGAGGCTGCATGCGCAGAGAGCAAAAGCTTACAAATATAGCATTTATCGAATGCAATTTTATCAAAGGTTTTTTGTCAGTTTAACAGTTGTTGTTTTAATTTGAGTGAGCTTGCTACTTTTGTTGTTGTTATTTCTTATCGGCTTCTGCTAAAGTTGTTGTAATTGCTTTTCATTTGCTGGACAAACGTCAACAAGAGCACAGTAAGAGAGTGAGGACGTAAGAAAGAGAGAGCAAGATACAGTGTGTGAAAGAGCGGTCTTGCTATCTATATATCGCTCTCTTTCTTTCTCGCTCGCTCTCTCTCTTTGCGCAGCAACACACAGCGGCGCTCTCTTAGGCCGTGACTGCGCTGCTGACGTCGCTGCTATCATAGCATGCTTACTGTTGTTAATTGTTGCTGCTGTTGTTGATGTTGTTGTTGCGCATTGCACTTGAAAACTTCATTTACGCATTTCTGCTCGTATGCATCTGTATTTCTCTCATTCCACTTATCGCACATTCCCTCCCTCCGTCGTTCTCTTAAGCTTAGTTGAATTTGCATTTGTTATCGATCTCTTGAAAAAGTTGTATCAAGTGCTGCCATATCATCCTTTTTAAGGACAGATCTCGCCTTTTTTTTAAATTGAATTAAAGTAACTAACACAAGATGGATTCCTCTTTATTTTAATTTGTTTGAACTTGGCTTTAATAGAATTACGTATCACATTTGTCAATAAATGGGAAAAGGTAAGTTTTAGTTCCCATATAATATACATATACAAAGCAATCTAAAACCTCCATTTCAATGTTCCCTACAGAAACCCGAGGATCTGCTCTCTTAAAGTTCTAAAAAACTAAAAGAAACGTCTTTTTAGCATGTTTAAGGAACCCTTTTGATTTTAGATAATATAAGAATTGTATTAAGCGTTAATTAATCTTAATTACTCAGTAGTGTTTTAAAATACACACTTATTTCATAGATTTGATCTTTGAAATCAAAAATAAGATACATTAATAATTATTAACCTTTTGAAATAATAAAGGTTGTTTCTAGACCACGCCGAAAAGTATGCTATACGAATTCACTATACTAGTGAGAAGTTGAAACTTTGATCTTAATGGGATACTAATTTCCAGAGACAGAGACAATTCATACTTTGTCTGAACAGTGTAATTAGGCATTTCGTACAATGGAAAAAAGGCAATTTTGATTACAAGATTCCTTCTAGCTGTTTAACCATTTTACCATTCTCGCATTTCCTCAGTTTTCCACCTACACCTACCCTGCTGTCATTCACAGTTAAGTGTCGGGCCGTCAGTTTTGAGGAAAATCTTAAGACGAGAGTGACCCACGAGGTGGCACTTCGGGGCCTGACTGCTTGACTGCCTGACTGCAGTTGGTTGGCATTTTGTTATTGGCTCTTGAGTTGGCTCAGGTGTGTTACCTGGGGTCCATCAACACAGCTAACGTTCTGTTTTGTCCCTGGCAAAGTTTCAAATTTCTTGTGCAAAAGATGGTGCTATACAATCCAGCGACACTCTGAACGAACCTCTGACCCCATGACTCCTGTGACCATTTATGTTCTTGTCCTCTTCGTCCTCTTGCCAACTAAGTATAGTCCGCGAGTTACCAAAGTGAGCTGCGGGCTCGCATTGCAATTATCTGACGCTTGTTACTCAAGGCCATCTCTCAGGTCGAGAGTTATCCATCAGCGTTGCGTTCCGTTCCACTTTGGCCAAAATGAAAATTGCTTCCCTACAGCACCGACGAGAGCAATAAGCAATTGGATGCGCTGATATTTGCTCCTTGGTGGCTAATTTTTATGGCAGCGCCTTATGCTGCTCTTCTTCCTTTAACTTTAACTTTACTTTTACTTCCATTCCATTTCCTGTCTTATCCTGACAGTACCTGATGCCCAGCGCCCAGGTGGCATCTGTGTTTTCTGGTTATGTTCACGTTTATGGCTTCTAGCTGCGTAGCTTGTCACTTTCCAGTTTTGCATTGCCCTTTGACATCATTTGCATAAAGATCTGTCAGAAGGAGCTCTCTCCCACAACACTCCAAAACCCAATACCCAACTCCTTACCCATGCCTTGGTATGGACTATCCGGTATCAGCTTAAAGTGACCTCGCTACCCTTTAACATTTATGAAGAGAAGTAATCGAAAAGAAAACTACTAGAAATAGATACAGGCGATCAAAGCCGACTATGGAAGACCCTGTACTTTGCCCCAAAATGATTTATTCTAGACAAATTGTTTTTGATTTTATTATTACTATTCAAATGTAAACTGTATCTGCCTAGGATATATAGAAATGTACCAAGTTTAAGGTGTCTCCTGGTCTCTGAATTAAATGAGTTTATATAGAGCTTTTTTTCCCTTTGCCGGTTATACCTATTTCCCACTTCAACAGGGTCTAAAAACAGTCGCAGAATTGACCAGAGACAATTTTAGATGTAATTAGATGTTATCTTTATTTAATTAGGAAACCTAGGCAATTGGAAATATCTATTCTTTTGGTTATAATAATAGTAAATTAAAGTAATGAATAAATATAAGGAATATATAAGGACTATATAAAAGGAATATGTATATAAATAATATAAGGATTATATATACATAAATGCTAATAAAATTTGATCTTCGTTTTATCAAGTTTGTAATCATAGATTTGTTTAAAATTTGAGACTGAAAACACTCTTTTAAGAATTTCTAATTCATCGAAAAGAATCTTTTTTTAATTAAAACAATATTTTATAAAGTGATTTAATTTATTTAGATTATTAGTTTCGTTAAGCTTTGATAATTATTATTTTTTGTTAATTAAATGTATTATACTTGTGGAACAATTTATCAGATACTTGTTGTTAATCGCAGCTAACTTAAGAAAATTTTCCTAAAGTTCATTCTAGTTTTTCAAAATTAAATTAATTGAAATCTTTATTAAAACACTTAAATCGAATAGTTTATTCGATATTTTGTTAGTAGGGTTTAGTTAAGAAATGAATTCAATGTAAGTAGTAAGCGCATTTGAAATTCGCAAAGTATTTCCTTTGGGGCATTTATTAAAAATTGTTTACTTTTTGCTGCTGCTTCATGCTGTGCTTTGTGCTCCGACAAACACAAAACAACAACAACAACAACAAGAGCAGCAACAAGAAAAATGTCTAGCAACAACATTAACAAGAACAACAATGTGGAGCAACTAAATAATGAATGGAAAATGGCACCCAGGAGGCATTCGCTTTACAAAATACATAGTTGTAGTTGTTGCTGTTACTGTTGTTGTTGTTGTTGTTGTTGTAGACCCACAACAGTTACAACATGAATATCTACAACAACAAGGAGAACAACAATCACATTCAGTCAGTGTCTGTTTCGATTGTGATTGTTGTTAGTGGCAGATTTTTGAAACGTTTGTTAAACAGAACACAAGTTTTGTATTTACATTTGCGATGTCTACAGATAAGATGCATTTTATTGTCCAGATATTCAGATCATTTTTGATTGATATTTGCAAGATACTCTCTATATATTACAAGTAACATTTGCAATACTAAATAATAATAATAATAATAGCAATCATTATTTCTCTATTATTTTTCTTTAATTATTTTCAACTTTGTCTCAATTTTATGTATATATTAAAAATATTAATTACTTTCATATCATCTTTATTTTTTATTATTATTAATATTATTGCAATCTCATAAACTTTCAACATTTTTATTAATTTCAGTTGGTACGAAATGTAATATTCGATACAAAATCTTTGGTCAAAGGGTTTTGCAATTAAAGTTTAAGTGAAGCATTGATAGACTGGCAAATGCCCAGCAAAGAGCAAGTTTAAGTATATATGTTATATGTAGAATAATAAATATACATTTTATAAATATTTTAAAGAATCTAAATCGAATATTTACTGACACTGGGTGTAAGCAACGTATGATACCCTTTTGTTTTTTGCTGGCAATAATACCAATACTTTGTAGATATATTTATTATCCATATCGATATTTAAGTTGGACAAGTATCTATCTATCTATCTATCTATCTATCTATCTATCTATCTATCTATCTATCTATCTATCTATCTATCTATCTATCTATCTATCTATCTATCTATCTATCTATCTATACTATCTATCTATCTATCTATCTATCTATCTATCTATCTATCTATCTATCTATCTATCTATCTATCTATCTATCTATCTATCTATATATCTATCTATCTATCTATCTATATATCTATATATCTATATATCTATCTATCTATCTATCTATCTATCTATCTATCTATCTATCTATCTATCTATCTATCTATCTATCTATCTATCTATTTATCTATCTATCTATCTATCGATCTATCTATCTATCTATCTATCGATCTCTGCAGGGTATTTATCTAGTCGTTGCTTTGCATCGATAATTTCATTCCAATTTTTTTGCACATATTTTAATGCTTTCAATTTCCTGCGCTTTGAACTCTGTTTTCGTTTGAGATTTGCCTGCCCGCTGTGTGTTTGTCTGCCTCTGTGTGCGAGAGTGTATATGTATATATACATATATGTGTGTATATATAATATACATGCTATATTGTGGCCATGGCACACACACACACACACACACACACACTGTGACTCTGGTGCAGTTACCCTGCGAGGCAACAAATTGCATACGCTTTAAAGTACATTTTTTCTCTCCTCTCTTCTCTTCATTTTTTTTATTACTTTATAATTTTTTCTTTTTTTTTGCAATTTCTTTTTTCTTTGTGCTGTTGCACTTGATAACAAATAAGCTGCTGTTGCTGCAGCTTGGGGGCTAGTGCTGTTGGCCATGCCTACCTCCACTAAGAGGGGCGGTTTGGGGCGTGGCAAGTCAACAGGCATCTGCAGCAGCAGCAGCAGCAAATGTTCCCGAAAGTTAATCATTAAAAGCGAATCTGCACAAAGCACGAAAAAAATGCCAAGGTTCACAACGTGTTGCTGATTGTTTTTTCCAGTCCCAGATCCCAACCCCAATTCGAACCAACCAAAAATTCCACTTTCTTTTCGGTGAGGTCCGCAATCGACAACCAGTTGCGTATACGTAACATTTTAAAAACTCTCGCACTAAGTTAGCTTATTGATTGTTATTTATGTATAATGGACACCCATCAAGGCTCAACATGATGGGCCATTAGACCGCAAAAATGCAAAAATATCCACAAGCCACCAAAAAATATATGACAAGAAACCTTCCCACTTTTCCCACTTTTTGAATTTGATAAAAAAAAACTTTGTTTTAGCTCATTTGACAGCTTACCACAGGAGTTGTCGACCCATCTCAGTTCATCGAGAAAACGAAGGGAAAAACACTGGAAAAGGACTGTAACTTCATCTTTGACTTACCTATAAAGAGAAAGAAACAAAATAATACAAATTAGTTTAAAATATTAGATATGATAATATGATAATAACTCAATGCCCATTGATCGATGTATCTTAACTTTAAGGAATATACTTTGACGTTAACATTATAAGTGTAAGTAACGAATAGATAGAAAAAAGACTTAAGACTGAAATAATTAGTATCTGATTGCATTTGATTTTCTTGAACCAAATGAAAACAAACTTTGTAGTCTATATAATGAACCTATAGAAAATATATTCCAAAGAGTTGTAAAGTATTCTATGTAGCACATTTCGTATTATAAGCTCTGGAGCAAATATATGAACGCACCCCTTTTTTAGGCGTTCGAATAGAAAGAGTGAAGCTAGAAAGAATCCGCGACCTTAAACTGACAGTAATTAAGTCCTGGGAAGAGCTTTCCCCAAAAGACTGAAAAAGTAAGGAATACTACATCCAAATAGAATTCGAATTTATTAGTGCTACGGAAGGTGACACTCATTATAAAACTAGTAAAAAGATATACATATATTTAGTATCGTTTCCTCACCGTTCATGTAGCAAATTTCGTATTATAAACTCTGGAGGAAATATATGAACTTTTTTTAAACGTTCGGATAGAACGCGGATTTTTTCTAGCTTCACCCTTTAAAAAAAAGGGTGCGTTCATATATTTGCTCCAGAGCTTAATCCATTCGTCTGTCTCCATTCTTTTCTATTTTTATTTGGTTGTATTATAATCCATCTTTACGTATCGTATTTTATCCTATGTGTTTTTCATTCTAGCGTATCTCTTTCTATCCTAGGTTTTCTTTTTTCCTACTTCTCTCTGCCATTTCATTACCTTCAACTAACTATTCAATTATATAATTCTCCAATCTCTTTCACATTTTTCATCTTTTAATTTCAATTAAATGTCATGTCCATTATTTCAATTGAGTTAAATCTCATTTGGAACTCGTTAATGCCATTTGGGAAAAGCTTTCCATTAAATTCCTGACCCGCAGCAACAGAAAGCACAGTGGCTATGCAGCATATGAATGAAAGCTTACCAGAAAGCTTTCTGTCATACAAGCTCAGCCCTGGATGTCGGAGCTTTCACCCCAACGAAAGCTTTCCCAAGTGTCTGTACTAAAGAAAAGCTCTGCGGTGGTGAAAAGTGTTGCAAAAGCTAAAAAAAACTTTTCAGCTTTTCAACTCGGAAATGCTAGCGTGTTTTGTTTTCATCTGTTGGAGGAAACAATTAAGTTTGAGAATGACCAAGAAATTTTAACTGACCGCCACTCTAATGTGCATTATGACAGGAGTTGGATAAACATATAACCCACCCCCTGGGGTACTCCACCCACTCCTGATAACTACCCTTAGCTGCTTTCTACTTTCCCCCATCTACAACCAATTACCAGCAATATTTTATTGACGCAAATCGAACGACGTCTGTAGCTCAGTTTGCTGAGCTCTCATGGACATTCGTCAATCCCCATCCTGCAATTTCTTTCTCCCTCTTTCCACCACAACTAATATTTTACAGGTAAAAATTGCCGAGGAGTGTGCTTGACATTTTTTTTTTCGCTGATTTATACTATTGATGATTTCCCCCCCCCCAACCCCCACTGCTGTTTTATCCTCTTTCCTTTGCCGTGCCTTTTGTGAGCTTGGTGATTTTATTGAGGGTCGTTTCGCCTGTCCCTCTGTCAGTTGGTTGCACGTGCTGAGGTTGCAACAGCCATAGGAGAGGCATCAAAAGCGTTGCATACTTTGTGGCTGCTTAGCCTTAAGCGTCAGCGGCTTTCCGACCGTAACAAGAAGCCAGGAAGCTCTGGTATTTTTCTCATTTTCTCTTGCTCTCTCTCTCTCTCACTCTCTCTTGCGGTTTCTCTTTCTCTTCTTTATCAACCTGTATGGCTGTTTCTGTTGCGCCTTCTTCTTTCCTCATAAATATATATGTATATATATATATATATTCTCTGAGATTATCCCATCTGCTTATCCTTATATTGCTGTCGTTTCCCATTCCTTTCAACTGACTTTGCAAATGTGACACGTGGCGTATGCTTAATATCAAGTATACGGCTTATCCCACTTTCTTTCATTTATTTTGTTGTCTTTGCCTGTTTTCTAATGAGGCATGAGTACGTAGTTGTGTTGCACATTATGTGCTAATTAACAGTTTTGCATTAAGAACCAATTAACACGGATTTCTCTCTTGCATTTTCTTGTTGATGACGCATAATTAGGCATGCGATTTTTAAATTGGATAAACTACTTAAACTTCCACAAGTTGTTTTTGAAATTTGTATAATGTTTCTTCGAAGGAAAGTTCTTTCGAGTTTTACTTCACATCATAGACAATAAGTAGAGTTGCTTAAATCTTTTGTAATACTTTAATGGAAAACTTTCAAAGGATTTAAAGCAGTAAAGTTGAGCTGAGGCAAAAACTTATAAAATGGTATAAAAAGGGGCTGCAATGTGATGTTTTATTTGCTAAATAAAGTAAGACAGTTATTTAAATAATTTCCACTTTTTAATATATAGTAAAATATTAATAAACAAATATTTTACACACGTTTTATATTTTAAATAAACGTATTTTAGAATTTTATTTAACTTTGCCTTTTTTCAATCATGTTGTCTGTTAGTCAATCAAAACTTGATATGGCATATACCCTTCAATTTTTGCTTCAACTCCTATTTGATTATTTACCTCAACGATTTTATGAGGGCAATTTAATATTTAGAAATGTGTTACGTATTGAAGGATGCGTAATCTTCCCCATAAAGTATATATATTCTTGATCCATGTCCGTCTGCATTTTCATCTAACTCATTTGAGTTTTCTTTTTTTTTTTGGTTTTCACTTCTTTTATTGACATTCTATAACATTTTAATTTTGATGGCTTGACAATTGTAAAAGTAATTCCACTATTGATTTACATATTCTCGGTTTTGTATAAATTTTCATATTGGAATTGAATTTTTGTCAAAGGGAACTTTAAGATCATTGAAGTTTTATAAGCTTTGACGCGCCAAAGAAAAATTGTGTTATCTTTTCATATGCATTTTAAATGCTTAAGAGACCTATCTTTTGACCCATTTTCTCTTCCTGCCACATTTCACATATATATTTTTGGCCTAAGAGTACGGATTTCCATATATGTATATGTACATACATCTGACATATATACAAACATAACAAACATAAACTGCCATTTGAGTCATAAATTTATTTAGTCTGCAATTAGATTTAATCTGCGTCCTACGCAAATGAAAATTTATTAAGCTTTTTTCTTAACGCAAATCTTTCATTTCCTTTCCGTTTTCTTTACTTTCATTTTCATTTTCTTTTTCGTTTTTGTGCTGTTGAATTGTTTAAGGATTTACGATTTGTTTGCAAAATATATTCAATGTGTAACTACAGCTGTTCTCTCTTTTCTGGAAGTTCTATGTTTTATTAGATATATCCGTGTCTCTTTGTCAGTTAATTGAGGCGACACACAAACACAAATACACACACCCGACACACACACATTCACATAGACATTTGTGGGGACCTTTTTCACAGCTTTTGCTGGCACCTTGAGACCATTTCCATTGGCAAACTCATTCGCGCAAAAATGCCTTCATTATCGCCCAAAAAAGTATGCAACGCGAATTTAATATGCAAACAAAGGCACGCGCTTTGCGTCGGCATGTAAACAAATTTTTTTTCACTTTTATTTTCCTTGTTGTTGTTGTTTTTTTCAAATGTCTTAAAAGGGTTTTCCTTAGTCGGCCAACCCAACATTATGAGCCCTACTCTTTTACCTACTCTCCAGGTCTCCAGGTTCTTTTGCCCGCATATCTTCAGTTTGTGCCACATTTTGTGTTTATTCCTTTGTTTTATTTTTTGTTTTTTTTTTGGCTGCGGGTTTCATTTGGCCTGTTTGTCATTGGATCTTGTACAGCTTGCTCGGCTTGTAACCGAGCTCTGCAAGAAGGCAGGGAACAGTAGGTAGAGAGGTAGAGGGAACTGCAGGGTATTTTTTGGGGGGTCGCTGCTTCCGTTTGGCCTCTAATCGGGCTCCCAAAACGCCTTCAGCTGCTCAGTTTAATTTAGCATTAGACTTGCCGTTCCCGTTGAGCGACAAGAAAGAGACAGACAGTGGGAGAAAGAGGGAGCAGAAGGTAGAGGGAGTGGAAGAAGAGGGTATAAGTGAGACAAAGTATTGAAAAATATTTGGACACATATAAATGGAGTCCAAGTCAAAGTGAAAGTCGAGTTTCGTTCCCAAGGCGTTTGGGTGTCCCCAAGGTGAAGCTGCCTCATCCTCTCTTTCTCTCTCTCTCTCTCACTGTCTCTCTCTGGCATTACAAAATAATTTTTATCTTTGTTTTGGCTCGGCGAAAAGCATTGCCCGGCCCATTTGTCTGTTATGTTTTAAATAATAAATAAACTGTAAACATAAGTCACGCATACATAAAGCGCAAAAGTTGAGCCCCTAGCTTTAAGAGATTTATGTACACTCTGAGAGTTATACTATCAGAGGACCGTCAGTTGTCTGGATGCCATGTAGAGAGGGGTCTACCCACCCCACCCCCACCTCCTCTCCACACAAGGGGGTGGATGCCTCATTCAACGAACAGGCTAAACAACAATTTAAAGCCAGCCGCATAGTTAAGGGCAACATTCCATTTAACAAATCTGCCACAAGTCCTGTATGTGTGTGTGTGTGTGTGTGTGTATAAGTGAGAGTATGGGTATTTGTGCTGCCAATTTAGCCTTTTTTCACATTGATTTAGCCCTTTTAATCCGGTCGGAAAAAATGTCTAGGGTCCATTTTGTCAAACTTCATTTAAGTTTTATTTGATAGATATTTTTGAATTTGACATTAGTTTCTATACATTTAAGATCTCATATAGACATTGATAAATGGTCCTAAATGTTAAACGTCTACAGTCTAACATTATTCAAATATTTGAACTGTTTAGGGTATTTTAAGTTTTTTCTGATACTTGCAACAAATCTTTGATCGAATTCCCCAGAAGATTTTAACTTTTTATTTTTCTGACTTTCATTTTAAAGATTCAATTAATTGAATAGTTACTATTTAGTTTAGGTTTTAATTCAATTTGAATATTTAAAAATTCTGTATACATTAAGTTGCCATTAATTAAATAAATGTATAAATAAATTCGTGCAGACCTTAATAAGGGTAGCATCATTCAAAAACTCATTTATAAACAGTTTCTTTGAATAATATTTACTAAAAGTGAACACCATTAATATAAAACTATTGTTCCTAATTTCTAACTTGTTCTATAGTGTTTTTCCATTCCATTTTGACCTTTTTTATTCAGTTTTTAGCGCAGTTTAGTTGGCATCTCTGGTGTGCGGCATGCAAAACCCCAGATTAGGGGTAGTCAAATTGGGTGTGAGGGTTGTTATAGGTTATGTACAGTTTATTATTAATTAAAATGTGCACTTTTCACTTTTGATGCAACTGATAACTTTGTTAATTGTTCGTCTTCCCTCCGGGCAGAGAGAGACAGCAAGAGAGAAAGAGAGGGAGAGAGCGATTGAGAGAACATGAGAGAGCTGACACCAATTGACAGTTAGTTCTGTTGTTGAATGCGCACAACAAAAGTTTCGACAGTCAATTAATATGAAAAACAAGCTGTCATTTATCTTGTCCAAGTGTTTAGCGAACTTAAGCGCCTGCAGTTGAAAACTTTTTGTTTTTCAACAATTTCAAAATACCCTAGACAATGGACATTTCAAATTGTTCAAAGAATGTCCTTAAGTTGGATTTGTTTACTGCATAACAATTTTATCTCTTTTTTTGAATGGGAAAACCGACAGTAAACTGTATTTTTACTTCCTATACTTAATTTGTACATTTTTTGTATACTATAATATTTAAAGTACCAATTGAATCTTTGACTTCCATTTAAAGTTAATTCACAACTTTTAGTTTAATAATCAAAGATTTAATTCAAACACTTTTATTTGTAGTACATAAATTCAAAGAACTTCAGTTTCCTCAACAAAATAGTTGTGTTATGTTGTGATATTATTTTCAATTACTAACTGCAGGGTATTTGATAGTCAGTACCACTCATTTTTGCTAATATTCCACTTGTTTCATTGCATGGGATTAAGGGGAAATATTTGTGAAAATAAAATGCTCATATCCACATATTAAATTCCAGCGAATAATTTCTACACATAATGCGAATTAATTTGCGCTTTGCCAATAAATACGAGTTAAATGAAAACACAAATTTTGCAAACATACGAGCTGCATAAAATGTGTATGTGTGTGTGTTTGGGTGGGTGTTTCTGTGTGTGTGTGTGTGTGTGTGTGTGCTAAGCTGATCTGTGCTAAGAACATTATTAAGTTGAACTGAGCAGCAGCTGATAGCTGACAGCTGAGAGCTTAAAAATTACGAGTAGATTATTTAAGAGCTTCTTGTTGACATTTATTTTCTAATTTGCTATTCGATTTAAGTTGAAACTCGATTTAATTCGATTGATTTCAGCGTTTCTCTTTAATTTCCAATACCCTGTAGCTAACAGGTCAATAAAGTTGTGTCAAATAAACTGGAGAAATGTAATAAAATTGATGTGTATTGTATAATGAATAAAGATATATAAAAAGAAAACCGAAACAATTTGATTTAATAACATTAACGTAATTTTAATACTGTCTCAAAAATTAAATAATAAATAACAAACAGTAAATAATATTTATACATATATGAATGCGTATTTTGTTAACGGATCAACATCAATAGATAAGTCGCCTTTTTACTAATTTCCTAAGTTCCCAATAAAATAAAACACACTTTAAGATAAAAATACTAAAACTTGGAATGTTATTCTTAAAATTCGGAACTTTGTTGGCATAAAAAATATAAAATATTAAATAAATAATATGAAAAAAAATATTTATGTATACTTAGGTCAACCCAATTTTAGAGTCTCATTTTTTAAATCTGTGTAGTTAGTTTTAAAGCTCACTTTAAGTTCAGCTGATATCTATAGGATATATGATAGTCTAAGTCTAGCAAGCGTATAAAAAAGCGACCGTGTTTTATTTTTGGCTCTTTTCACTTTTTATTTTTATTTTGGCTTTTCAATTATGATAAGTACAAGCATTTATCAGATAGACTGTCGTCAGGGTCCTGCCGGATAATTTCAATAATTGTTAACGTGCGCTGACGATTTGCAGTTGTAATTGGTGTTGTTGTTGTTGTTGCTGATGTTGTTGTTGCTGCTGCTGTTGTTGTTGGCGCTGTTGCTGTGACTGGTTCATTAAAAATTTAACAGCCTGGCTGCTATTATTAATATAGATACATCCCGTTGCCCCACTAGCATTCCCTCTCTCTTTATCTCTCTCACTCTCTCTCGCTCTTTCTATCTTTCACTTTCTTTTTCTCCCACACTCTTGCTGTCCCTGTCTAACCTTATCTGTCAATTGTCGCTGTCGTTGCCAGGCCTCGCAGCGAAAACATTTAAATTTAATTATACGACTATGACAAAGAATTTTGGCATTTTGACAACGGCCAAGAAGAGATGAGAGAGAGAGAGAGAGAGACGGACAGACGGGTCGACAGAACAGCGATGACAACTGGCAACTGTCGAACTGCGAGTGACATAGCATACGGAGCGTATGCGCGATTTGTACCACAGCCAAAAGAAATAATAGCAATTAACAATAAGATGAGGGCATTTTGCAGGCAAATTCCGGACACGATTATAAACGCAGAAGCTGACACGGACATCAACATCAACAACAACAACTACAACAACTACAACAACTACAACTTGGACAAGGACAAGGACAAGGACATGGACATGAAAATGGATATAAACAAGCTCATTAGCTGGAGGCATATAAAAAAGGGAGAGAACAGCTACACAATGTTGTTAATCAAAAGATTGTCTTTGTTCTTTGTTGTTGATGTTGTTGCTCATTTGTTGTTGTTGTTGTTACCTCACCTCTGTTTTCTCATATACAAACAACAAACAACAACAAAACGAGTTTGTTAAGCGATTTTGTGTCAAACTGATGAACTGTTTAAATTCATAAACATAAATTTTCAACTTTATGTTTACAATACATAATTTACTTAGTCTGGGTTTTAGGGCAACTGAAACCTGCATCCCCAGAAGGGGTTTCTATTGAGAGAAGGAGCTAAACTATGAGGAATTGAATTCTGTGTTGATTCAGTTAAAGGTTTTGATAGCTTAACAAGAGTTTAAGTGTTCAGTTAAATGGTATTTCTTATTGTAAAACGACAAATATAATAAAAGCTAAGATAAAAACACAACCGTTTGGTTTTTAACAGTTTGAAGGGAATATTCGAGCTTAGAAGTTTTTCTAAGGCAACAAAATGTTTTCTTAACTTAACAAAAAGCTTTAATCGAAATAAGTTCCTCATGGTGATCTCGGATTTTTGAAACTAAGCACAAAAAACTAAATTGTAGTATTTTAATTTTACTCTCAGCATATATTATAATTATTAGAATTCTTAAAAGAATTGTATATTTGAAATATTTATTTAAGTGATGAGTTATTGCAATTTGTTGAATTTTTAGTTTTTAATTAAATAAGTATATATTTTTCTAGTTTAAAAATTAGCTCTGAAAGTTATGTTCTTCTTTCGGTTTTGACCAATTATTTAAACCAATTTTCTCTTGATTCTTTCCTCTAAAAATGCATCAAGAACATTGTGTTCTTTAAATAATTGAAAGTTACTTTTGATTATGATTTTCAAGTAAATAATTTTGAAATTTAACTCTAAAATATGAGTTGTTTAATAGGAAGAACAAAGAAAATTGAAGAAGAAATTAAAGTTGCTCTCAATATACTTAAAGTATTCAAGATAAAATTAAGAATTTGAAACTAGAAAAATATGCCATTATATTTATTTTCATTGACACTCACCCAAAGAGATCCGTCTCGCTGCCTGGAAAACTGATGCGCGGAGATAGAGGTGATCGTCCCGCACGCTTGAGCATATCATGAAGTCCCGGTGGTGCGTGGATGGGACTTAGGATGGTGATTTTACGATTGGGCGGTGCCAGGAAGCCACCGCTGAGGGTCAGCTGGGTGCGCATGCCGGCCGAAGAGGAGGAGCTGCTCTTCATTTCGATGGTTTCGGCCGATTTGGAGATGAGAATGGATGAGGACTGCTGCAGTCCTAGCTTGGACATGGACATTTGCATGCTGCCCTCACCCATCCCGGTACCATCTCCGCTGGCAGCCGAAGCATCATCGATCTGGGTCGAGGCACTACGTATGCATTTCTCCGGTCTTGCACCGCTCACCGGTGTCATGCTGGCCGCCGCCTCCGAATGTGCCGATGTTGAGCGTACAAATTGCCGGACATGTTTCTGATGGGCCGTTAGAAATCCTCCGGCTCCGGCCTCCGGCTGTTGCAAGAAACTTTGAAATTTCGATTTACTTCCACCCGTCGAAGTGCTGGCACCCTGTGTTGTTGATGTCATATAACGGGTGGTGCTGCTGCTGCTGCTACTCCGTTGCTCACTGGTGATGATCGATGTCGATGATTGGGCTTTCAATTGTTGAGCCAGCGCGGCTGCTGTGCTCAACATGTGTCCACTTTGTTCACTGACAATCGCACTCGATTGCAAACTCTGACTCCGTGTGCTGCTCGACATGATCTTTTGTTGTTGCTGCAATTGCTGGGATGTTGATGCTATTGCTGCTGCTCCGGCTGCTGCACCGTTGCTGCTGCTGGTGCTAGTTACGGAATATGATCGTGTGGCAAGTTTGCTGCTCGTACTGCTGGTACTTGTACTCGATGTTTGACTGTATTTCTGGCTATGTGAGAGCTTTATCTGTTGCTGCTGTTGCAATTGCAACTGCAACAACTGTTGCTGCTCCGAGATCGAACCAAAGACACTGTCATCGCCAGGCGAACTTAGCTCCAAATCGGCCATTGAACGCACCTCATCGGCGTCGACTTCACTGGGTGTCGTTATTATATACTGTGGGGGCGGTTGTGGGGCGTGGCTGCCGCCTGGAGGTGTTGCCCCATTGTTGTCACTGGCGTTGCCAGACATTGCGTTGGGATCCGGTTGCTTCTAATTGATGCTTTCACTGGGCGTTGGGTTCCTTTCGGCTTTCCCTTTTCTCTTTTTGTTGTTTTTGTTTTGGTTTTGGTTTTGGTTTCTGTTTTTTGGCTATGGAACACAAAATTTGTTTAACACACACACAATTAAAAACGCATTTCGTTGTCTACTGAAAATTTGCTGAAACTCGAACTACACTCTCGCTTTTTCTCTCCGACTCGCTTTCTCTTTCATTTGTTGCATTGCAAAAGTTGTTGCATACTTTGTGGCGTCGTTTTCTTTGGTCCTACTTTCGTTTAGCTGAGGGAAAAAGCAATCCAAACAACTAACCACAACATTAAATGACTTTTTGGGTAAATACTATTCTCAGGGAATAGTTTTCTTTCTAAGAGAGCAAAACATATAAAATTAATTTGTCAACAGATTTTGGGTAAATTGTTTATTAGTCGCATTAGGAAAAGTTCCAAGTGATAACAAACATTTAGAAATTAGAAAAGTTTCATTCATTAACGAGACAAGCCAAAACTTTACAACAAAGGGTATCCTTTAGTTTGAAAAATCTGAGGAAACCAATCAGGAGTTGCTTGAAACTACTAGGAACCTGAGATTTGCACATTTGAAGTTTTCTTTTCAGAAAAATCCAATTCCAAAAAAATCAATAATGAATTATCGAAAAGAAAAATTTGTATAAATAGACAATTTATTAATCAAATCATTCCACATAAAAATCAGTTTCCTTTAGATAAACTTATGCAAGTTTAAAGTCTGGAAAATCTTCTAAGCTGGCAACTTTATAAGTCCAATTTTTTGTCATGAAAACTGCTTAGAAATTTAAGTATTGTTTTATACCAAGTTGGGTGAGTTCAGTGTAAGTGAAAACTGGAGATTTAAAATTGTGAAATGAAGAGATAAAACCTCAAGAAAGCAAAGCTCACATATTGATTCTACTCCTAAATCGGATTCGCGTATTGCGGTCGAAACTGGAATCGAGAACTGGGAACAGGTAAAAGCATGCGTTAAACTTCAGTTGGAAAGTGCAAAATTGTAGCTGGGATAAGCTAAACTTTTTGAACTGCTGCAAACAGTGTGGCATATGTTAGAGTGCCTCGTTGCCACATGCCACATGCCACATGCTCAGCGCATCACAAAAGTTGGCTTAAACTCGCCCCCTCCTCATTCCCTTGTATCTCATACTTATTCTCTCTCTCTCTTGAACGCAACACGTAGCCAGACTGACAACAGTTGCAACTCCCACAACTTTACACCCAATTCACAAGAGGGAACACCTTACTGATTCCCCTTTTTCCCCCTCTTCCAGACTCTTTTCCTCTATTTAAAGCCAGCTGGGCAACTGATGGCCTTGGGCACAGTGTGTGCCAAAAAAAGGAAAGAAAGAATGTATATATATAGTATATACCAGATAATAATATTTTTGGCTACCAGCTGCGGTTGTGTTTTAACGTATTTACAGTTTTTCAGTTTTTTTAGTTTCTCTTCTTCGCTTTTGCGGCACTAACAAGCTGCATAATTAAGTGCACACATTCGGAAAGTTGAAAACTATGATGTGTGAATTTTGACCTTGATTTGATTTGTATTCTATATAGAGCCAGAGGAAATGGGTCAATGGGAGAAAAGAAGTGAGCGAATCGCGATGATAACTACCTAATTGATTCTTTCAATGTCGATGACGAAGCTGTTGCCAGGAGCTTAATTCCAGATTCCTTTTAACATCAAGTCATTAAGCGCACTTCTGCTAAATACAAAATGAGAGATGGATTGTGTTGAATTTGGGTTTTTAATGGTGGGTGTTTTTGGTGGGTGGAAAGTGTGATAATTATGGCTGAATGACTGATGCGGAATGTATTTTATAATGCCATAATTACTCTGATTGAGAGATGGCGAGAAGTATCCGAAATTGCGAGACTATCAACATGCAATCACAGCTAATTGTTATTTCCTGGTATGCGTGTAATCAAACGAATTAAGTTGAATCACGTTTAATCACTATAGATTGTGTATTTAACAAATGTTAATATACATAAGAATCGAAAGAGAAGTAGTTGCTACCGCATTTATCGATAGTATTGTCGATAGTTTAGGAAAAAATAATCAAAATAAGATAACCATTATCGAACCATTAATCGATAGTGTTTAAGTAACAGAAATAAATGATAAAGGGAATTTTGAAAGAGAACAAGTTGCTAATGCATTTATCGATAGTTTTGCCGATAGTTTTGGAAAAAAATAATCAAAATAAGATAACCATTATCGAACCAATCTTCAAAAGTGTTTAAATTTCAAGACTCTATAAGAGTTGAAAATAAATGATAAAGGGAATTTTGAAAGAGAAGTAGTTGCATTAACCTCTTTTGATAGTATTGCCGATAGTCTAGGGAAAATGATTTAAATAGGATATCCAATATCGAGCCCTTAATTGATAGTGTTTAAATATCAAAACTCTTAAAGAGAAGTAGTTAGTACTGCATTCATCGATAGTATTGCCGATAGTCTAGGATAATTGATTTGAATAAGATGATTTAATCATATTTTGAAATCATTATCAAATTAATTGATAGTGGTTAAGTAACAAAATTCAATAAGAGTTGACAATAAAAGATAAAGGGAATTTTGAAAGAGCAGTAGATGGATTAACAATATTCGATAGTATTGCCGATAGTCTAGGAAATTATTATAAAAAAGAATATCTGCGCATTTATTTGAAAACCTTTTTCAAATTTTATCGATTGTATTTAATAAATATAGCTCATTGATTACTTTATTAACACGGCCTACATTGAATGCATAATCAAAAGTGGCAATTACGTAACGATTGCATTGTGAATTGATATTGAATTGCTTTAAAATTGCTTACGTGTCCTATTGGGGGTCCTGTGACTTTTTGAGTTTGAGTCTTGACCAGGCCGACACTTGTCAGATATCGTAGAGTCGCAATTGCAGTTGTAGTTATAGCTGGAGTTGGAGTTGGAGCTGTTGCACTCAAAGTAATTGCCGTCAAAATGAATGGGTTGCAACATCTCAATTATTGTTGTGTGTGTTGTGGACTGTGGACTGTGGATCGTTGCAAAAAGTTGCCCTGACCAGCTCAAACAGCTCTTGTTGCATCATTGCATAATTCCCATGCAATTGCAAATTGCAAATTTCAAATCAATTTAATTTGATTTAATGGACAGTGGTGGGTGAATTCTTCTCCCTCCCCTCCCCCTGTTATCCATCACCATCCCTCCCATCAATTGGCCTGGCTTCAATTACGCATTGGATTATTTACTCGATGGTTGAATAAGTGGAGGGCCACATTTGATTTGCTTACTTTACTGGCCATTCTTTAAATCAATGGCAGGGCCAACAGCAAAATCAATTTGCATACATGGCGCAAACATTGCGCAACTTGCAACAACAAATTTCTTCTTCTTTTTTCTCTCTGTGTTGTTTGTTATTCAAACAAAGATCCGACTAGAAAGATACCATACCACCCACTCGAAAGTGCAAACTCATCTTTACATGTTGATTTCTCACATTTTGCATTTGTAATTACTTTCTAGTCTGTTCTCAACTCGGGATTTTGTAAATGCTGCGTTTCCATTTGACATCGATTCGCTTTCGAATGCATTTATTATTATCTATTAATTAGTTTTACTTTTATATAAGCTACAAAAGATGTGCTTCTGAAATAACTATCGATTAAAACTAGGAGTGTTGGAAATACTACGAAATACGGATTGAAGTAATAGATATTGTATTTATTACGAAATCAATTGAAAAATAGTATATCTTTTGTATTGGTCATATCTCGTTATTTGCATTGGTCTAACAAACCAGTTTTATGTTTATCGGTTTATCGATCAATATAATATGCATCAGTTGCTAATTTTCAACTACTTGAAAGTTCTTCTTTAAGGAAAATATCACAAGTTATCACATCTTTAATCTATCATAGTATTCAATTAGAATCCACAACCATATGCTTAAAAGTCAGTTCCATATGCTTTATAGATAAATCTTGAGAAGTGAGCACTGTAAATCTGCTTGAAAATCCGATTCGAAAGGCAATGCAGCCTTAATTGGTTGGTTATCCTATTTCCATTTAAAATTGATAGGATTAACCTAAAATCGATTTTGACTTGGCATGCAAATTTTTGCATGGAATGCATATGAATTGAGTATAAGCATTGTATATAATCCACTTGGCGTGGGTAAAAACTGCAATAAGCTCATGTATGAGCTTGTTTTGATTGCCACGCCCTCCGACGCCACCGCCCATCCCTCAACAGCAGCAGCAGCAGAGAGTCAACTAAAGCGACAACGACGCCATTGTTAGCAAAGGTTATTCATTTCTTTTTTTTTTCTGTACGTTACATTATACATGGATACATTATTTTTTTATTTTTTTTAACTTTGACTCGTTTGCTGTCAACATCATTAGCCATATATCAAGTTGACTTTCTGTGAAATGAGTCTGAAAGCCACGAATCCCAAAGGGTGTCGTTGTGAAAAGCGTTCAACCTCATTTACAAACACTTGACAAGAGGATTGAAATTTTTAAATTGCTTTAAAATTAAACACACACCAACACACACGCACACACAGAAAACGGAAAATAAAATAAATGTTGTACGCATTAAGCGCAGTTGAATGAGTCGAGAGAAGAGGAAGAGGAAAATTGAGGAATGGAATGATGAAAAATTGAGGAGGAGGAGGAAGGTCCTTAGAACAGAACAGATATCAAACGAATATATTCGATGAGCAATTTTTTTGCTGTATTGATGTGCTTTTTGCAACGACTGAATGCATTTCCTTTATTAAAATTATATTAACAAATAAACTAAAAAAGATTAAAAGGCATGCAGTTTTATCATAAAAACGAGTCTCTATTGTAAAAAAATATATGCATATATATATATTTATATTACTGAAAGCGGAAATGGTTGTGAGTGTGCAACGGATGTCGACAAATGTCAAGAAGTATGATTATTATGTAATATTAACCTAACTTTACAGGATATATATTTTATTATATTTAAACTATATATTTAAACTAAAACTGGAGTTAGGCTCGGAAAGTTGAGATAAGCTAGAAGTTTTCTTTTGGAAGATTTATCTAAATTTTTAAATATTTTTTTCATATTTGATGATTATAAAACATTCTCCTAACTTTACAGAATATAGATTTTATTATATTCAAACTAAAACTGGAGTTAAGCTCTGCAAGATGAGATAAGCCAGAAAGTTTTCTTCTTGAAGAGTTATCTAAATTTTTACATATTATTATGATGATTATAAAACATTGTCCTTACTTTACTTGATATAAATTTTAGATAGTTTTCTTTGAAAGCCTTATCTAAATTTTTATATATTATTTTCCATATTTGAAAATGTATTTTTCTCCCAAAGCGTACTCAGGTACATATGTGTATCTTTTTGTAATAAATTGCCAAATCATCCTTTTCAGAGGGAATGCAACTCAGAGTTCAAGTCTACATATAATTCATTTAATATATGTTTGTAACTGTACTCTAATAATTATCAGATTAATTGTGAGGATATGTTACACTAAGCATTTGTCATTAAATGATTTATTGAGGTCAACCGTGCAATTATGGCACATTTATAACTCTTCCATTGGGTCAATTGAGCCATTAATTTCACAATCGTTACTTGTATCTTTTTGTTTAGAAGTTGAGAATATTTCCAGTTGTTTTTGCGCCGTTTGGTAGGCAACACGTTCAATGCATGTCAAGGTCGACAGTTAGGTATTTTAAATTACCAACAGCAAAGTCACATTAAATTTTTTTTGCAATTTGGGTTTTATATCTTTTCTTTGGTTTGGTTTACCTTGCCTAACCCTCTGCCCCATATATGTATGTATATACACACCTTAGATTATATTGCACTTACTGGGAAGGTAATTGTTTCTGTTGCTCACATCAAAGTCAATTTTAATTAACTTTAGTATTTTTAATATTGACCTTGGTGGTGTCGGGGTACAATTTCATTTGCAGTGCATCTGTGTTCTGTGTTCTGTGCCACGCCTCCCTCCCATTTGCCATTACAGATTTAAGTAACAAAAGCTCAAGAAAATGAATAAGGTCGAGGCTTTTATGTGCTTGCCAAGCGCTAATTTATTATGAACGAAGTCCTAACCCGCTTATTGATCGGTTGATAGACAGCTTTTTGCACCGAAATTATATGAAATGTCTGCATTTATCTGAACATATCATATTTGTGAAGAAGAAGACTACTAATCAAGTGCTTGTCGATGATTGAATTTAAAATTGTAATTTCAAGTTTAGGTTTTCTTTACTTATAAATAGATACTTATTAAACTTGCATAACTATTGGATATTGATTGCTAATCGAAAAGTGATAAATACAAAATTCACTATTCAATAAAAAGCAAAGATATCGATGAGTATCAAATCAAATATGCCATTAGAAGGACTTTGAATTCGATTTTTGATTTGTCGTAATTATTTTTGTACAATTCTCTTGGCATTGAGCCTAATTGCAGACGAGTTACGATTGGGTTTCTGGCCGGATTCATTGCCGGATGCGTCTGGCGCGGCTTCTATCACTAATTTGTGTAAATTTGTCATCGTAAATTTTTTATATGCCACTACGAGGCTGGCTGGCTGGCTGCCTGGCTGCAATTTAATCAAAGTTCCATTAATAATGAAATACCAGCGCGTACTCTTAAATGAAATGAGCCGACGAACAGAGCTGAAACTCTAGACGCTTACGCTCGAGCAGCGCAAAGCACATTACTTAAGCTTATTTAAGCCGAACGTGTGTGTGAGGGGTGTTGGTCGGGATGAGGGGGACAAGGGCTTAGCCTTGAAGAGAAGTTGTAAAAGGGGGAAGAAAAACAGTAGGCGGAAACTGCTTGAAGGTAACTCGACAATCAAATACATAAAAGGCTGGCCAAAGTCAAAGTCAAAACTAAAGCCAAAGTCAAAGCCAAAGCGAAATTGAAGTGCGACAAGAGTCAGGCCAAGTATTTAATATAATCACAATGCGAAACTAAACAACAAAATTGTTAGTCAAGCAAAGAGGAAGAGCAACAAAGTGAGCGGGAGAGAGAGAGAGAGAAAAGGACAAAGACAAAGCGAGATAAAGATGACAAATTCCAAGTGTTAATGAAGCATATTTGAGTAAGAAGCAAAAGCTTCTAAATATCCTATGATAATTCACAAGTGATGCTTCTAATTTATGCGTATTATTTAGAATATATTATTTAGATAAATCAAATTCAAAAATAAGTTAACTTCAAGTCATTTTAGATAAGAAAAGCAAGCTTATGCTTTTATAAAACTAATGCTTAAATGCATCTATTTGTTTTAGTTAAAATATTTTGGTTAAAAGAACCAATAATTAAACGGCTGAGAAAAGTTTACCAATAGGTTGCCAAATCAATTTAATAAATATCTGAACACATTCAGTATTAAAGCCTTAAACTAAATAAGCCATAAACTATTTGTTCATTTTATGAGTTGCCTAATTATTTTAATACTGAAATTCTTTTACAAATATGTAAATTAAATGAAAATATAAGTTGGCTAACATAATCTCACAGATCTCTAGAGATGAGACTTCAAGTTATGCGAGATAAAAATATGGTCATTTTGAACATTAAATTTGCTGAGCAGTGTGAATGGATCGAAGGCAAAGCCAATGGATTCCGTTCTGAGCCACTGGCACGCGAAAGTGGTAAGCAATGAGGGCGATGAAGAGAGAGAGAGAGAGAGAGAGAGTGAGAAAGGGAGAGTAGAGAATTTCGGGTGGAGAAGGAGTGAAGGGAAGCTAGCCATAAATTTGCTTAATTTATTGTGCGTGCTGTTTGGGCTTTTAGCTTTAAAGCCAACATTGAACACAAATATCCAATCGAAATTAAAGTTAACAGCTCAAAGACGACAACGACAACAACAAGGTTAAATGAGACGGAGACAGAGCGATTGAGAGATTGAGAGACAATAACGTAGAGGGATATATCGACAGAGATAGAGATAGAGACAGAGAGAGAGAGAAACAGAGAAGTAGATGTTGCCACAAAAGCCACAAAACCAATTTGATGATGGGGTTGAGGTTGAGGTTGTAGTTCACTTTAAGGCTGTTCGACCTGTCAGAGGTCTGACCTTTTGATGGGCAGCTCGTTAGCTTTCATAGGGGAGACTCTCCCCCTCCCCCTCACTCTCTCTCTCTCTCGGATTCTGCGCCTCGAAGGGTTTGGGGGGGAGGAGGTAAGAATAACTAAATGCGGCAACAGCTGCTGCGATAAGTCAAAAGCAGCTATCATCAGTATATTGAAAAACTCATTAAGTTTTGTGTTTTCGCATGGAAATTTCTCTTCTTTTTTTTGTTTTTGTATCAACATGAATTTTCCACAGCGTAATTTCATATTTCATTTATTTCATTTCCTCAGTGCATTTCTTTCCAGTAATAAAAATCTTTTGCCATTATTGGACACAATAATCGTGGAATAGGTGAAAGTTCATAGTAGAATAATAAATTTAAAAAGTGTTGCTCATATTTTTGGGCCAAAAGTTTTGACAATCTATATACTATACTCTTGGCCCCGAAAATGAGAATGGCCAACAAGTTGGCTTAATAAAACTCTTCAAAGAACTCTTCTCATTATGCCAAAGTTTTTTGTAAAAGTTTCCCATTGAAAGTTTACAGGCTTCATGTGCAGCAGTCCAAAGCCCAAATGCAACAAAAGATTGCATTATATTTATGCATTTCAAAATGCAATGAGACTGGCTAACACTTAATCATAAGCTTATTAGAGCTCAAGGTATGATGAATATACATAAGTAACTTGGCTATAAGAATTGCTTGATACTTGATGTTTTCACTTGAGAGAACAGAAGAATGAAATATAATAAAAATTGGATATGAACTATACAAAAAGCAGAACTATAAAGTCGAGATAAGAAAGCGAAAATAACAAAAGTGCAATAAATTTATAGATATTAAGTAACAACGAAACTAACTGACACTTAATCCCATGTTTTTATAGCTGTAAGATATTCAGTTAAGGGCAAGATAAGAATTATATCAAAAGTAGAGCAACAAAGTTGAGATTTCAGATTAAATGCATTTTGAATAAGATAATACTAACTGACACTTAGATACAATTCTGTTTAAATAGAGAACACATCTATTCTTAAAGGGCAATATAAATAAATATAATAGATATAATAAGTGTTATTCTAAAACTAAGTATGTTGCCAGCTTTAACTTTAATATTTCATCGTTAAGCAACTATTATTTAAACTTTCGTTTTATAGGATTCTTAATCAAATTCAAAGCATTTAAGATCATCTGCAGCTTTGAGCAGCTTTCGAAGTTGCTTCAACAAAGGTATATAAAGTACTTATACAATTTAATATATGAAATAATGTTGGGCTATTTGTAGAATTCTCCCAAAGGGACAGCCACGTAAAATGTTACGTAATCGCCAATCATTCTATCAGTCAATCATTTGGCATGGTCTGAGCTGGGTCATTCAAGGCAATTCACCCACATTCCCTCCATCCAACTTAAGTATGAAATGCCAAACTCAATTGAAAGCTCCTGGGCACAAAATATTGAAAGAATTACGACAAAGTATTCGCTACGTCACATTTGAATGGCTCCTGACAGGCGAAAGCGGCACGAGCAGGAGCAGGGACACGAAAAGAAAGAGAGAGAGGAGAGAGGAGAGAGGAGAGAAAGAAAAGGAGGCGTGTTGCCGCCACACGTAACAGGAAAATGCAAAATCGATGTGGACGAAAACTTGAGGAATTTTTAGCATTTAGGCGGCTTCAGAGCTTTAAAAGGCAATGACAGGAAGCTGCCATGGCTAAAAATGTATATGTGTGAGTGAGTGTGTGTGTATTGGGGTATAAGGTGGGTTGAGGCATGCTTTTGTCATACGCACACACACACACCCACACATTTATTTAGGGAGGTTTATGTGTGTATCTGTGACATACAATGCAAACAGTTGAAGCGTTTGCCATGTTTGTGGTTCTGTGTGTGTTTGTGTGTGAGTGTGAGTGTGTGTGTTTAAGAGATTTTGTAGCAAATTGTTTTGAACACACACACACACATACAAAGACAGGGCTAGCTTATCACAGTCTGTGATGGGTATACATCAACCTGGACAGATGAGGATTCGTCCAAAAATGTTGCTGACACTGCATTTCCCCTCTCCCTCTCTCCCTCTCACTCTCTTTCTTTCGCTCTCTCTCTCCCGGCCTTAGGGTTTTTTCGCCTGTCAAAATATTTATGGGCTCATATACAAACAAACATTCACACACACACACACACACACACAAGGAATGCCAGGCAATATTGTGCCACTTTGCACAGTGGTTACAGCCACAGCCCAAAAGTCAAAAAATAAAAGTCAATAGCTATTGGGTAATTTAGTAAATTTTCTTGATACTTTTGAAACTTAACTTCTTTGAAATTCTAAATTGTTATAGTTAATTTTAAATTGCTGTGAAGGTAAATTATACAAATCCATAGCATTTTTTAATTATATTTCTTCATAACATTTAATTCAATTTCATCATTGTTTTACCACATATCAAATTTTAATAGTAATTGAATATAATATTTTTCGATTTCGATAGATTCTTAATTCCTGTATGTATTCCTTATAAGAATGGCATTAAACCAAACTGCTACAAATTATTATTTTTTCTCAATTTAAGTAACTGGGTTGTTAGATTATTCTTAGAATTCGAAAACTATGCTTAACTACACATATACGACAAATTTAGTTAACGAGCTGAATTTTAAATAAATATTGAATATTTAGTGTTGCATATTTTCCTATTCCTTTTAGTTCCTTTAGTTCCTATTATATTTTAGTTCACTTAAATTTCCAGTGTCCTGCCGTCACTTCTCTTGAAGGAATTTTGACCACGCTCTCTATACAAGAGAACCACTGTGCTTTATGGCGATTTAACTTTTTCTTTCGTTACGTTGCATACATTCTGGGCAGGCAATTACATAACATAATAATTCAATGAATAACAAACGCATGAGTTGTTTTCTCTCCACCCATTATTTGACTTCTTCCCTCTTCTTTCCCTTTCCATTGCGTTATCTCTGTCTGCCTGTGCATAATTTGTCACTTGGACAAACTACATAAGTAAAAACAACAAAATTATCGAATGAAATTATTACAGCTTGCCTGAAAGTAGGCAATGAAACAGTGTCAACTGTTGTCCACTGAGCTATGGGAGAGGAAATGGGCAAAACTTTTGGCCCCAACAACAGCTGTACAATGTCACACCCACAAAAACTCAGAAACACTCATCACCTCCCCCTTTTACCATTCCCTACCACAAATTCCTACCCTACACAGACTCAGGCTTCCTTTCTAGGCGAAAGTCAGATAAAAGCGCGTTTCTGTCGCGTGAGAAGCGTTTGGCCAAAATCTCATCTGCCAGCTGCTTTTTATTTAGTGACAAGCATCTCTGATGGGTATGTTGGTTTTATGAAGCATTTGGTAACGTTTTTTGTAGTCTCTTTTAACTAGTTTTGCTTGAAATTAATTAAAACATTGATGAATCGATTTAATTATTGTATTCTATTATTATATATATTTTAATAAATACTAACAGACTTTTCAGTTCTTTAGGTCGATCTATTTTTTAGCTATAAATCTATTGTTACAAATAGATTGTGATAAAAATTTGAGCTCTTTGCAGATCCTTGAAAAATATAATAGATTCTAGTTACCTTTACAAAGTCTTACAAAAGTTAATCAAAATTCCAAAGTACAAGTTCTTATTTTATTGAGTGAAATGGATTATATTTTGAATAAATGTTAATTTTGAAAAATTATATCAGAGCTTGATATAGAGTCGCAAATTAAACATAATAATAATATCAAGTGTGTTGCATTCTAGAATAGAAAAGTTATAATTGACTCTTTTCTTAAATATTGCGTTATTAGTAAAGATTTTAATGAGTCCCAAATATTATAATTTTATTTTATTTATGTTGTATATTTCATATATTTAATAAAATATATCCTTTATATAATCTGCATCCGATAATATATTTTTATTGGTACTTTTACATTACCACATCGATCTTTTCTGTATGTCAATTTCTTTATGTCAAATTGACAGTTGCAAAGATTGTCAAGTGACAATTTAATTTCCTTTTAGTATTCTGATACGACATAAAGGTCTAGAGAATGTGGAAGAGAGTGTAGGGTATTTAAAGTATTATTTGCTTTTAGTTTTTGTCACTTTTCGACATTTATTTCGTGACAGACACGTGCTATGATTATTGTCTATTTGAGGTTTCCCAACAATTCTTTACTTTAACGACGTAAATAAATCAGGAACATTTTCAACGGAGCCGTCATTCGTGTGTGTGTGTGTGTGAGTTTGTATGTATGTGTGTGTGTCTTTGGATGTAAATGGCATTGAGTTCCTTTTGGCTTTGTAGCTATTTACTTTGAGTTGGCAGTTGGAGTTGCTATTTAAATAGTTGTGACATTCGCAAATTTAAATTGACAAAAGTTGAAAACAGGTGTTTCAAATATTTGTCGACAAGTTGGCAGCTCTTATGTCTCAAAATCTACCTCTCTTTTCCTCTATTTCCGTTATTCCCACTTTAAGCAAGTTGATGGGAATTTACAAAGTTTTAATGAGATGAGTTTAATTTATTTCAATTCGATTTGCGATGTGTGTTTTCTCTCTCTGTCTTTCTCTTTCTGTATATTACTAACAAGTTGGCAGCTCCTAACAATAAGTACTTCCCTCAGGCAGTACTAAAGCTTGTCTATATTACTGATTTGTTAAGAGACTTAAGGCAACACACTCTTCGACTTTCTGATTTTTATAAACTAAGCATTTTACATAAATCTTGACTTACATTTTTCGCAATGTTATAAACATAATAAATTATTTACAATTCTGATTTTTATAAACTCTGCATTTTACATAAATCTTCACTTAAAATGTTCGCCAAAACTTTTCAATATATTGCAACAAGTTGGCAGCTTCGGCAACTCAATAAAATAAACTATTTGCCCCTTGGCAGCGCTACCAACTCGAACTGTTTAACTAAAGTTGTTTCGTTATTAGATTCAGTTGAAACCATTTGAAAAAAAAACGCATAAATCTCGCCTTGCAACAACACGAGGATGATGATGCTGCCACTTTCCTACTTTCTCTCTCTCTCTCTCTCTGTCTGTCTCTTATTATTGTTATTATTATTTCTATCTCTGTTTTTGTGTCGTGTTGCCAGTTTATTTTTTAGTCAGCTGCTTGTTCCCCAGACGCTTGTCTAAATATTTTGTTTATTTTCATTTACTTGAAAACATTTTTTGCTCTTCAGTTTTTCAGTTTGCAGTGTTGTGTTTGTTTTGCTTTCGTATCGTTTCTTTCCTTTCCGTTTCGCTTCATTTCTTTGCACTCTCTTTCTCTTTCTCTTGCTCTCTCGTTTATTTCAGTCCGTCGGTTTTGTGAGCGCTTCAAAGCAAGTTACTCGTTTTATATTTCACATTTCATAATTTCACATTTTTGAGAATGCATATTTCATTTGTTTTTAATTTATTTGCTGGCCTTTAAAGGTCCTGCTCCTTATTAGTAACAAGTTTTAGCCTTCTCTTTCCTCTTTGCCTTTGCACCTCTTTCCTGTTTCAGCTCTATCTTCCTCAACAGCTGTTTATTCCTCTCTGACTGTCCTTGTTCGTTTTATCTCTCTATCTCTACCCAATTACTTAACCTTCTCTCTCTCTCTCTCTCTCTCTCTCTTATTCTCTCTCTCTTTCTCTCTCTGTCTACTGCCGATGCTTTGTTGATGTTTCTGCGCCTTTGAGCCTGTTTTATACCCTGTTCGCCTCGAGGCTCTTAAATTGGGCGTACAAAGTGTATTAATCTCTCGAAAAGAGAAATCCCAGATTTCCGGGATAATATTTATTTATGTATGTATTTATTTCTTTTTAAATTTATTTAAAGATAGGCTAAAGCAGTTGACCAAAGATAATTTGGAATTTAACATTAAATGGGAAATGTGTTTTAAAATAATTATTTAAAAAATTTTTGTATAAATGCAAATTTGTAAGTAATTGGTTAGAAATAAATGTAGTTATTAAAATTATGAATATTAAGGAATGTTCAACAGAAGTTTTATGATCTATAAAAGATTGCGTTTTCTTAATTCTTCTTCTTAATTGATTTAAGTACAGATTTTTTATAATCAAAACTCCTATAAGAGTTTTGATATTCAAATAAGATTCTTCTCCTACAAAATTCAAGCTAAATTAATGATTGATTTTTTTTTCTGTGGAGCTACACTTGATTTCAGCTTCAAAAGGCGTGTTTTATTCCGCTAGTTGGTCAATCAACTACTTTGGGCCACGCCCCCAATTCGATTTCGCTCTGTCCGCCTTTGGTTCGCTTATTAAACTTGGCGCAGCAGCCGCAGAATTTTAATTGTTTTTGTGGTTGTTGCTATCACAACGCGCGTTAAATTGTTTATTATAATTATTAATGATGTTTTTTCTTGCTACCTGCTCACACACACCGACACACACACACTCACACACTCTCTCACACACATCAGTTGCGTGTAGCTGTCTAACGGGCTGCAGCACTAATTAAATTATGAAGTGCTTTCTGCTACATTTACCCCACATCTTAGCCCCTCCTGTCCACCAGTGTTGCAAATTCAGCTTTTTACTAGCTACATTTTTGCTAAATTGAAAATGCATAAGCGAAACAATTTTAGAAAATCCTTTTAGCTAGAAATCTTCCAATTTTTAAAAATATATCAAATAAGAAGGTCTAAGTAGTTACTTGTATATAATACATATTTTATATAATAAAATATATTTTTTTCTTATTTTGTGAATAAATTAATTAAAAGAATTAGTTTAAAATAAGAAAGATAGATAGATAGATAGATAGATAGATAGATAGATAGATAGATCTAAAAATCATAATAAAATACTAACTACAATCGAAAGTCATCAGTTATAGGAATGTTGCTATGCGGGGTTTCATAAATCTTGTGCCTTTTGAGCGTCACTTTTTTGGTCAAATTGTTGATTTCTATGTAATATTGGTATGTTCTAAACTCTAAACTGAAATAAGCATAATATTAATATCAGCTTGATATATATGAAATTTTTTTGAGTTATCCTTAGTAATTTTGTAGCTATTTTTACCTAATTTTTATGAACAAATTAGCTATTAAACATAAGTAAGAGATGCTGGCAACTCTGCCCAGCCTCTGTTCTGGCTGCAGTCGCTTTCTTTGCTTTTCCTCTGTCCCTTTTTTACTTCTCTTCTCCCCTCTTCAGCCGCTGCTTTGCCCCCCTTTAAGCATTCAATCCGCCTGTAACTAGCACGCCGTGTATTAGTTGAGCTTGTTGTAGTTGTAGTTGCTGTTATAGTTGTAGTTGCTGTTGCGGTGCTCAAGTGCTCAGCGAGGCGGCAACCCTTGCTGCCACAGGCCAGACGACTGGCAGGTTTCATACTCATCCCCTATCCTACCTACCAAAACCTGCCCACTCTCACCCCAGTGTTTAGGCACCTTCGAAAAAGGGAAGCGGAAACGGAAGCTGTTTGAGCTTGGGCTGCTTGAGAGAATTCAACACGATACGACACGACACGACATGCCACGCTGCCTGTTTAGCATGTAAGTGAGTTAGTGTGTGTGTGTGCGTGAATGATGTATAGTGTGTGTAAATGTGTGTGTGTTTGTGTGGGCCAAGTTGCTTTTGTTAGTGCGCGACGCGGCGGCTACTTTGCGACTTTTGTATACAAATTAGTAGGCAAATAAATATAAGGGTCAACAACAGCGAAAACAAGAACAACAACAACAACAACAGCACAAACAACAACAACAATGTCTACAACTAACGGTACAAAAGCAACTATAAAACCAGCTGACATTATTGGCAGGTGCCTGGAACAAAAACCAAGCTACCCACAATTCAAGCAGAGTCCTCGTTATATTGCCCCAGAGAATCCTGAGAAATTAGACGTCCCCTTCACCTTCACCCTCCCCCGCCGCCGTCACTCAACCCTCTTTATCCCTCACTCCACCTGCGGCTGCTCATTATGTACCCTATGAGACTGCAAGTTTTTGGACAAGTTTTTGGACACGTATGTGGCAAATGCCCAAGAACTCTGATTAAATTCAACAAAAATAACCTAAACAAAAAGAGACCTAAACGAATCGCCTTTTAGAATCAACTTAAAAAGTTTTGACGAAAAGTTGTACGAAATCGCTTGAAATATGAATTCTAAAATATATATATGTATATATGAATGTTTCTCGTTAACATTTTAAGAGGTTTACACATTGCTAATGAGAGACAAAAAATATGTTATTTAATTCAAAAGTTGTTTCGTTATGAAACTAAAATAATTGTAGCAGGAAAAAGTGTCTTTGAATTCAATGCTATTATTGTATAAATGCTGCTTTGATATTCTTCATTACCAGTACATGTTTTGAATATTATACAGGAATATTTTACAGTGATACAGAAAAGTAAACCAGCCTAAATCCAATTAAAAAATCTAAGCAAGCTGGTTTAAGGTGACACATAAATCAGATTTCAATTCTTGAAAGAGTTGTTGGAAGATTTAACTTTACACTGAGTATATTGTTAAAAATTATATTAGTATTTTTTTTAATAACTTATTTAAAAGAGACAATGTAAATTTCTAAGAATTTAATATTTTTGAGATTTATATAAAGTTTGTTAGTTCGAAAAAATGTCTGAAAAATTAAATCACTCAGTTTTCTGTATTAATTTACGAAGTTTGAATTGTGAGTCAAGAACTCAGGAATTTCTGTGGCACCTCTGATAGAAAACTTTATATATCATTTCATAATACTATTGTAATATAATTTTGTTAGTTACTATTTTAATTTAAGTCGTGCTAACAACACATAATTATTAAAATATTATACTTAATATTATTGAAATGTACAAGTATTTTCTTTAAAGTTTTCTGCATTAATTCAAGCTGATGTAAAAAAAACTAGATTATAGAAATATATTATATATATATATATAGTTTTAATTGCCGATTATTTTCATAAACAATTAATTGGCGGAATAATGTGTTTTAAAGCTTTGGTTGGTGGGAAATCAAATTCAGCATTAACAATTTCAGCTGCTTTTTATAGCTTAGTCAGCATATTTGTTCCATAATCGTAATCCGGACTATAACACGCTTAACATTTTTTCATTTATGATTTATTAGAGTATAACATATTCATAAATACTCTTGCCTGTGGTAATTGCCCATTTCTTGTTTTTATAATGCCACATTTTGTTTTTATTTGCTTTTGTCTTTTCCAGCGCTGATTTGTTGTGCTCAGTGTGTGTGGGTGTGAGTGTGTGTGTGTAGTCATTGCCTGAGCTTTAGTTAACTTTACATAATTTGCAATAATTTGTGTGCGCTTGTGTGTGTGTGTGTGTGTGTATGTGTGTGTCCATTGTTGTTGTTGTTAACAGTCATGTTTGGCATAATTAGGTGAGGTTTCCATTTTCATTGTTATGCAAAAGGAAATTTGATGTGCCACCAGCAAGCACCACCTGCACCGAATGCTCTCTCTCTCTCTCTGTATCTCTCTATGTATCTCGCTTTTCCTGTCTCTCTCTCTCTCTCTCTCTCCCTGTTTACAGCCTCTTTTTTGACAACGTAAGGCTCTCAAAATTTAATGCTCCAACATTATTCATAACGATTTGTGGATAGTCTTTAAAAGTCAGTAAATGTCCCAAAGATGTTTCAGATGTGTCTTTTCTTATTACTCTACAATTGGGGTCTCTCTGCTATGCCATGCTATACAAGAGAAGCTTAAGCAAGAAGACTGTATTTTATTAACCAACAAAAGTCATTGCAACTGGATCATTTAAACATCTTTTATATTATTATTTATTATATATTTATCCGAATTAAATAATTTGGATTTAACCGAACTACTGTTTAAAGATATTTTCCTTATTTCAATTAAATAAATAAATTAAAAGTTAATTAACAATTTATTCTATTTTTTGTGTATATAAAGTTTGTTGTATTGAATTTGTATTATGCATATCTTTGGTTTACTTTTTACCTTCTTTCTTCATGTTTGAATTCATGGATTTTTCTTTGCTTTTTAATTTGCTTGTGGCAAAAATTGCTCTCATATACATACTATATATGTAGCTGTGTGTTTGTGTGTGTGTGTGTGTGTGTGTGGGGCTCATTTCCAAAAGTCTTTATCGATTTTCATTGTTGAGCAAGAAGTAGATTGTCAGGGCAGACAAGATTAACGACAATAAAGGAGCAGGAAACAAGCTAAAACCGAATAAAAAAGCCATCCACAAAAAATAAAAAAAGCAGAAGTAAATGATGATGTTGCTGCCACCGCTGCTGCTGTTGCATGCCACAGATTTAGTCAACAGGTTGCTGTTGATGCTGCTTATACAGTTTTTGGCCTTTAGGATTGTGGCTTGGCTCGTGTCGCTGTTGTTTTCAACGTTGTTCAACATTTGCCCAACATTTGCGGTATAACGACATTGTGCTTGTGGCTTTTTTCTCCTCGATTGCAACGGGAATGGAATCCCGGAATCAAGTAAAGTATCGTTAGATGTGAATTGGATTATGCGAAAGGGAGAGGGGAGGGAAGGGAGTTGAGAGGTATTCCAAATGGAATATACCATAAACCTGCTTCTCACTCATGATTTATGTACCGGAAAATGGGGCCAGACAATGCGAAAGCAACGGAGACAGAGAAATACAGAGACAGATAGAGAGAGATAGAGAGGGAAAAACAGAGAGAGAGATAGCAACTCATAAGTTCAAAAAATATCATGAAAAAGCGCCATTAAGTAGACAAACTAACACCGAATTTGAAGTATATTTAACTTATATTGTATTAAATAATATAAATATTATGGTATAGGTAAATGAACATTTGGAATAAAACTAAGGATAAGTTAAGGATAAACTAAGGTAATTGAGAAAAAGACTTAAAAGTGTTGCACTCATACAAAAAGAGTGAAGAGAAAATAATATAACAGAATAAAGATAATAGAGAGTCCTATCTAATCTATGCATGTAAATTGAAAGCAAGTTAAATAGGAACATAAGGAATACAAAATATCACATAGTTTTAAATTAATATTACTTTCTAATATCAATTTGAATTTGATGAAAAATTATATGTTATACATTTGTTATTAATAGCTCAATTAAAGCCTTATTTTCCGACTTCACTTTTATGACTTTTAGACAACGTAATTTAACAGAAATATAATTAAATACAATCGAGGAATTCCTATCATTAGGTCAACAGATTCGAAGACGTCTTCTAGTCGCTTTAAAATGGAAAAGAAAATACGAGAAGTGTTGTAAATATCCACACCCAAATAAATAAAGTGCTAAAGTTCAATTGAGCTGAAGTTGCAGCTGATCCACAAGCCACAAATCGTTGTTACCAAATCAAAAACAATAAGGGGAGCCACGTGCAATGTTTGTTCATGTGGCATGCCCCACCATGCCGACCATGAAATCAATTCACCAATTCGATTTGGCTTGGTTGGTTGGTTGGTGCGCAATTTTCATCAGCATTGCCTTTGGGGTCCATGCCAGGCCATATGCTGAAGACTCATTTTGAAATTAGAATGTTGTCAGAGGTGCTGACAGCTGGAAGTGGCTTGTCGTGGCTGTGAACCAAATTCCTCTCCAATTCCCCCACTCCACTTCCGTTCCCCGTTCTATCAGCTAAAATTCATATGCAAGATCCACCAGCTGCGTGCCTCAATGTGCGTGCAACGTGAATTCGAACTCGAATGTGAATGTGAATGTGTGTGTAAATGTGTGTGCAACGTTTTGTGCCTTTGGCGAAGCGTTGGGAATTTGATTGGCCATAGCAACCAGCCTTAGTTCAACAGCTTCTTTAATCCATTTTGTCGGGGTCTAAACTGATGCATTTGTGGCCTGGCCTTAAAGCTGCTTGAGATTGCGACTGAGACTGAGATTGAGATTTAGGTCGAGCTGCTAGACAGCAAAACAGTTGAGTTGTGACCAAAAGGTTAAACCAATGGAAGGTAACTTTTGTAAAGATATACAATTTAGCAAATGGAAAGCTGACAGGCGCAAAACTTTAACTTCTTGGCCAAACACAGAAAAGCTTTCAACTGTAAACACGCTATACAAATAGACAGACAGACGGACACACACACGCACACACATACACACAATAGTTTCAAGTGTCAAACGGCCAAAACAAATGGCTTTAATCGCAATCCCTTAATCTTTGTCATAGCATGTCAATCATTAGCATCTGCATATAATCCCATTCCCATATCTGATCTCTAAAGATTTGCAAAATTTGTAACCTCTCATAGCAACGTATTCAAGTAATTTGTTAAAAAGCTTTGCCGTCATTTCTCATTTAAGAAAGGACAAAGTTCGCCTTTTGCATTTGTGATTCCTTTTATCAGAGTGCCAAATATCATTGGTTTCTTTTACTTTAGTTCATCATGTACTTTTGGTCGATTTTGTTGTTGTTATGTGCTAACAAATTATCGATAACTGTTGGGATTTTGTATTGTTAATGCAATCCGAGACTTTCAGTTTGATTTAATAATTCGAAAAATTGATTTTATTATTGAATAACATTTTCTTATTTGAAATATACACAGGAAAATTATTAATTAATATCCTACTTTATATTTAAATATACATCATTGGTAATACAGGTAACTATCCTTATATTTTTATTTTTTATTTAAAATGTACTACACTCTAAAAATTTAAATAAATCTATTGTTATTAATTATTGATAATTTCAAATATTTCTTCTTCAATTAAAGTAAAAAAATCTATTTCACTTTAGACAATCTAAAAACTTTCCTCAATCTCTAGATATTGGCCATTTCCCAGAGATCTGTTTCATTTAATTTGCCACTCGAAAGAAATGAAGAAAAAATTTCATTTTCATTTTCATCTGCAGTTCTTTTTCTCATTTTTTTTTGTTGTCTTCAGTTGAGCAAACTTTTCTGGTTTTCTTTTAAAACGGCCTGTTGGATGTTTGCAGTTCCAAAGTATTTTGGTTTAATGGAAAGGACTGTGCTGTGTTGTGTTGAAAGGAGCTTAAAGCAGAGTGTGTCATCTATGATTCTGTGGGTCGGTTGTCTGCTTTTACTCGAATCTCGAATCTGTTGCTCGGCTTGGCCAAAGCCATAAACATTGATGTGCTTAAGGCTCTTAGAGTGTCCTCTCATCGTCGTCATAGAGCAGAACAAATGGCACTTTTAGTTGGCCCGTTTTCTAGCCCAATCCCAATCCTTTGCTAACCATCCGTTCTATGTCAAAGTATTTCCCCATACAAGTACTATATATGTATGTACATATGTACTCATATATGTAGATGTATATGTCTATGTCTATTATTCTTGATGCATATTCCTGCCATATTCATCTATAAGAAGCAGCAACCAACTATGGTTCTCTCACACTTTCCCTTTTTCTCTCCATCGCATTCACTATCTATCTCTTGAGCTAAGGCTTGTCAACGTTTGGCATAAAGTTGACAGCATTGATGCTCTCGATGTTTGATGGCTGTCCTTGTACTTGTCGGGAGTTGAGTCCTACTTTCACTTCTCTTTCTCTTTCTCCTCAGTTTCAGACCCATTCCACTTCCACTTCTACTTCCTGGCTGACACTTGTAGTTTATGCAAAATATTTGCATTGCCCGACAAGCAACAAGCCGACAGACACGACAAAGGGGGGGAAAAAACAGATGCAGGGCAAGGGGTAACGGGTAACGGGTAACTGGCATTGTCTGCGTTTCACGGCTCTGACAACTTGATGCCCGGGAAATGCAGCAATACAGAAAAGTAGGAAAGCAGAAAACCGGAAAGGCGAAAAGCGGAAAAACGGAGCCGCGCAATTGAAAGCATGTGGAAAATAGCAATGGCTGCATTTTTTCAATAACTTGATCGGATTATTTTTATGTTGATGTTGCGATAACTTCCTAAGACCTAAACGACATATTTAAGTATTGCAGAGTATTTTATGAAATTTAAATTCTAATAAGTAGAAATTAAATCTTTATATATTGACTGCAAATGAAATTTAATTTGACTTAACTCATTATTTGTCTTTCTATATTTAAGTCCATTTTTATATATTGACTTCAAAGATATATTTTAAATGAGATTTATGTAATTGACTATGAAAAACGGGCATTAGCTGCCGAATATTTACTATCATATATTAACAACTTAGACAGGAATATTAATTATATATTTTTATAGTAAAAGATAATATACATAGACATTATTTAGGTGATGATGCTCAACATCAAAAGGCTTAAAATGGCACATTAAAATATTGGACAACATTCTAAGACATTAAAATGCTATAAAACTAAAAGATATTTAAAATCTTTAAGCATGTTTGGTTTGCTAATATAATCTATAATTATTAATCATGATTTCAAGTTCAAAATTCTTTAAAGTAGCTTGAATTCTTTAATTGCATGTCAGGATATGTTTGTTAAGTTAATACTTTTTGTAGATCAAATGTCATCACTAAAATAGGCAATTAATTCTAAAATATTTGAGTTAATAATTATTAATTAATTGCAGAATTTATATAAGAATCCCGCTAGCTTAAATATATACTGAAGCTGAAATAAAAAGTCGTATTTAAATCAAGTACCCTGTGGTCGGTTTAAGAGTGGATTATATCTCAAAAAATTTCCCTTTTTCTTATTGCTGTGTAGTTGGTTAGTTGCTTAGAGTTCTGCGAATATTTCCATTTAGCTTTAATGACCTTTTCTGCCTAGTTATAGACATTAGCTAGACAACCTTATGCTCCCAAATTGGGCGTGGTCAACTTGATTAGCGACATAAAACAAGCTAATGACAGGGCTCATTATATCAGCCACAGTACATATCTCCTTCCCTCCTTCCCTCCTCTTTCCAACGAGTTCCCTAAGATGCCAAAACCAAGAAACCCAAGCGCCCAACAAACTTTGGGACCATCATTTATCGGTTAACATTGCTCCTCCTTTAACTTTTCCTGCTGTTTTTATTCCACATACATACAAATACACAAACACATACCCTCTGACACACATGTAATTAATCATGTGCTCTGTGTTTGTGTGTGTGTGTTTTGTATGTGTGTGGATGCACAGGGGATTTTTATTTTAAAGCAGCTGCGGGCCCGCGGAATTAATAAATTTTGAATACAAACGTGAGCGAGAGACTCCATGGACAGAGGGACAGTTTCGGCTGAGGGGGGCGGGGGGGGGGACTTGTTGAAGGCAGGCGGCCGCAAAAGAAAAACCAATAAAAATGATGAAAGACTTACGAGGCGACGACGCCAGCAGCATTGGCAATCGGAAAAGCAAGAGTACAGCACAAAAAAAAAACAAAACAAATAAGCAGAAGAAATATATATATATGAAAAACAAAAAAATAAGGAAACAAATTCAGTCGGTCGCACGCTGCGTATACGTGATGAACGAAGGCACAACACAAAACACCAATAAAATGTCGAGGCATTAAAATTGCACAAACAAACAAAGTGAGCAGAAACCACACGCAGTTCATTCTGTGGCCAGTGAGCGGCTAATGAGCCACCTTCCAAACACACAACAACAAAATATATATATATATATATAAATGGAAAGCGGGGGAAAAAAAAACAGCATGAGAAAGAATGTCATAGTCAAAGGTGCTTAACAAGGTGTACTATATAAATGGAATTTCATTTTAGTGCAGATATTCACAATCAGATTTGTTTTTTAAAGCAATTTAAAGCAGTTGACCAACAGTAGTTTAGAATTTAAAATCAAATTGCGAGTATATCTTTAAATATTAATTAGAATTAATCATATATAAATTTAAATTAATACTAGTTTACAATTTAAAATTAAATTGAGGGTATATCTCTAAGTATTAATTAGAGCTAATTAGATATAAATTTAAATTAAGATCTGAATGCGTAAGCAAATTTAGTATTGAATATTTTAAAAGTTTGTAGGTGTTCAAAGCAAATTTTATTTGTATTTTAGTATAGTATAGTATATAGTATAGTATGGTTTAGTATAGTATAGTATAGTATAGTAAAGTATAGTAAAGTATAGTAAAGTATAGTATGGTATAGTATAGTATAGTATAGTATAGTAAAGTATAGTAAAGTATAGTAAAGTATAGTAAAGTATAGTATGGTATAGTATAGTATAGTATAGTATAGTATAGTATAGTATAGTATAGTATAGTATAGTATAGTATAGTATAGTATGGTATAGTATAGTATAGTATGGTATAGTATAGTATAGTATAGTATAGTATGGTTTAGTATAGTATAGTATAGTATAGTAAAGTATAGTAAAGTATAGTAAAGTATAGTAAAGTATAGTATGGTATAGTATAGTATAGTATGGTATAGTATAGTATAGTATAGTATAGTAAAGTATAGTAAAGTATAGTAAAGTATAGTATGGTATAGTATAGTATAGTATGGTATAGTATAGTATAGTATAGTATAGTATAGTATAGTATAGTAAAGTATAGTAAAGTATAGTAAAGTATAGTATGGTATAGTATAGTATAGTATGGTATAGTATAGTATAGTATAGTATAGTATAGTATAGTATAGTATAGTATAGTATAGTATAGTATAGTATAGTATAGTATAGTATGGTATAGTATAGTATAGTAAAGTATAGTAAAGTATAGTAAAGTATAGTATGGTATAGTATAGTATAGTATAGTATAGTATAGTATAGGATAGTATAGTATAGTATAGTATAGTATAGTATAGTATAGTATAGTATAGTATAGTATAGTATAGTATAGTATAGTATAGTATAGTATAGTATAGTATAGTATAGTATAGTATAGTATAGTATAGTATAGTATAGTATAGGATAGTATATACTTCTATTTGTCTAGCTCCTGTTTTTTCTTTATCTCTCTCTTTCCCGTATCTTCCAATCATAGTTGTAACTACATACATAATAATTACCAAATCATTTTAAGATGCACTCTTTTCAGAGGCATCTCAGTCAAAGTTAATGCCAAAGACTTGATATGATATTGTGAAAATAATTGAAAGATTGACCATCTTTTTGAAATCAATCTAAACTGAAATAGTCACTTATTGTTAGTACCATAAATAAAATCATTACGAATATGCGATTGACTTGAAAACTTATAATTTTTAAGAAATTTTATCCTTATATTTGATGAAGGTATCAAAGTCTCAAATATAGATTGGTTAATAAATATTTGAGTTACATTGGAGTGAGTTGTTAAAGCGTAGATACTTCAAATGTATCTTGGTAAAGAAGCGTCTATGTCATGCATTATACAACAGTAAGGTATCTTTTTAACAATCAATTAAAGAGCATTGAAGCAGCACAACTTTGAAGTGAAGGAGTGCTAACAACAGTGTTGAAAGTTTCGGAACTTGCAACCATTCGTTGCAAATGCCACTTTTTATTAAATCAAATTGACACGAGGTACGTTCATTCGTTTTCCAATTCGTTGCTCATTTTCTGCAGCAAAATGGGGAAACGTGAAAAGTACGTGCAAGTGACTTAAGTGGATTCTGGACAAGTAGCTCAGCTCGGAAAGGACATACATACTACAGGAGGGAGATGGATGTGTTGCACGTTGCACACTTGCAGCTCAATGTGGCGTGTATACCTTTTGTACATTTTTAATGGCTGACCAATGACTGGACCGGGCTGAACAAAGAGAAAGACGACAAAACGAACAAAACGAAACAAGACGAAAATGTTGTGCCAGCTTTTGAAGCTTGACAAACTATAGTGCTTCGTTCTGTTCTCGAAAAAAGTTGTTGGCTTGGGTTATCAAAGTTTTCCCGAGTCGAATCTATTATGCAAGTGGCTCTCGTAGTTGGTCAGAAGTTAGTTACCAAATTCTGTAAGAGGTTTATACAATATCTACTTGTACATTTCCAGCAAATAAATTGGCTAAATTGAATTGAATAATTTCATATTTTATAACCATAGAAAAAGAGAAAAAATAAATGACAAATGACAAAATATGTAGTACATCTATTTCGAAGAATACATTAAGTTTGCAATATTTGATGGAAAAATTAAGAACTTTGGAAGAATTTGCTTACACATCCACAAATATTTATTGAGAGATTTGATTTTAAATAGAATTAAATGAAGTACAACCATATTATTTAAGATGGTTGAACTCTTTGTTAATACAAGGACGAATTTCATTTAATTTCCTCAGCTTGAATAAGACATTTTTTTTAAATAACTTAAAATATTCAAGTTAAAGTCAAGGTTTTTTTAATTGTTTTATTTTATTGTGTTTTTGCTTTTTTTGCAGTGTAACTTTTGCAATTGCAATTGTTAATATTTGAAGAACCAAAAGGTTGACAACAAAGGTTCAATGATTTCAAACCAATAGCAATCATATTGCAACATGCAACGACCTCGATGCATTCTGCGAGCTTAACTGGAACAAATGAGGTAGAGTATAGCATAATAGAGTAGGGTTGGGCAATGGTGGAATCGGCCTGAATGCTTAAAAATTGCTTTGGCCCCGTCAGCAACACCGGCAACAGCAACAGCAGCAGCACCTGCAACAACGACAACGACAACACCGACAATAACGACAACATCGAGACTAAAGACACACAGCACAGGTGCTTAGTCATAATTGGCTTTAAGGGTGCAGTGGGAAGAGAGATAGAGAGAGAGAGGGAGAGAGAGAGGGAGAGAGAGCTATGAACAGTGCATATTTCAAATGCCAGTCGACGTCCAGTTTGCCAGTCGAAGCTAAAGAGTTGACAGAGTACCAAAAGTGGGTGGCAAGGGCCAAAGCCATAATTGTGAGTGTTAGAGTGTTTGGGTGTATCTGTGTGTGTGTGTGTGTGTGTCGGGGGGTATGGAATGTAGTTGAATTTACTCGGTCGGTTTGCCACTCGCCTGGACTCTAATTGCATGCACAGCGTGTAATTTTGTTGCTCGGCAACTGTGTAAATGCTACCGAACTTTACCTGTGCCTATATATACTCGATAATTTTAAACTTTACCATGATTCAATTAGACCAAAAAGTTTAGCTCGCCTTTGTTGTCACCTCAGCATTTTGCGTTTGACATCCGCCCATTGAAAACTTAACAGTTACAGGGTATAGCTAGAAAAGTGCTGGTGTTGCCTTTACTATTCTATCGATTTGATTTGATCAGTAGTCAATTGATTTATTTATTTAATTACAGTTGACAAATATAACATATATCAATGTTATCAATTGAACTGTTACCAAGATATTAACTAGTTTACCTAATTATTTATTCAAAATTTATTTAGTTTTACAAATTATATTCGATAATGTTCACAAATGTACTATGATATTTAGCACACTCTCAAACGATTCCTTTGTGAATCTTTCATAGATATTATCATTTTAATTATGGACAAACATTTATCGGAATACACTTCAAGTGTCTTTTGTGATTATGTAGTTAAATATTAACAATCGATATGCACATGCTTTTGAACGATCCTTATCGACTACATCAAGTCAAAATATTATTCACACGTTTCTACACTCAATAGACCATCGATTTATTCATTGTATTCACACATTTTGAGCAGCGTCCAACACAGAGAAAATGATAACAATTTACCCACTGTAAATCAAAATCACAATCACAATCAGAGCGTTGTACTAAAGTGAACAACTAACTTGTTGTTTGATTTGAAGAGCTTATCAGTTTTGTTTAAAAGCCAATAACATTCACATTAACCACAGCTATCGGACAAACTAACCAAGGGCGATAATACTTGTACTTCAATGGATAAGCTGTCAGTATCTCTTCACATATCAATCTCTCTTTCTATATGTTTTAACAACTTTGAATGTAATATATGTGTTATCTTGTGGAAATTGAAATAGAAATCAAATACTCTAGAGTTCTATGAATTCATAACCAAAATGTAAAGTAATTAGTTTCTCTACCAGGAACTTGGACCAAAATAACCTCCAACCAGATGGAAAATCTCTCGTATATTCATCATATCATATTCAGTTGAATTCTATATTTAGCAGGCGTAAAACATTTTCCACTCCTTAGGACAGAGTAAGCGACAATGTGTAGGGGATATAGTTGCTATTGTTTTTTTTCCATTACTTGCTTTTGCTATTAGTGACTGTGTAATGGGTATTTTCTAGTCTGTCAGCCACAACAATGTATACAATTTGAACAAGTTCTTTTCGTGGCTTGGCTAAACTGAACAGAGTTTAACTTAATTAATTATTATTTGCACTTTGGGAAACTTTATAAACTCATCACACATACAGTATTTGGTACACACACACACACTCATATATATCACACATACACAGTTATACACACACATAGAGAGCTGGGCATAATACAACTTGAAAATGGCCGCAAAAACTTTTGCATTCTAGACTAAAAGCCGCCATGGAAGATTATATGAGTGCATGATGCTTGTTTGGCTTTTTGCTTATGCTTATGTGTTGTATGTGTGTCAAAAGCTTATCAAAAACTCATTGCAAATTCATATACAACAGGTAGCTGCCACCCATTGGTGGCATTCACCAAATGGCAACTAGCAACAACCAGCAACAAGCTGGTCAGCAACAGCAAATGTGCCACATAGCTTACTTACTGACTGGCAGCCAAATTCCTGGAAAAAAGCTAAATAAAAGGAATTTCAAATAAGCAAAAAGGATTTGAATTTAAATATTTTGTAATAAAACTTTTCGCAGGCGACAACTTCAAAAACAAAACAAAACAACAACATCAACATCAGTAAATTACAATGAAGGTGTCTCATTAAAAAACATTGTTGAATTGCAGGCAGCCGAATTAAGTTAGAGTCTGAATAGCTTTAAGCTAGATGAAACCAAGGAGAAAAACTGCTGACAATTAGAAGAACATTTAATACTCTTACAGAGAAAGCAAAACAATTATACAACTTAAAGCTCAATTCAAGTCGTACAATTAACAGCAATCAATGTATTTTTTTAAGTAAAGCCAAAAGATGAACAATTACTTCCCTTAAAGATTTACAGCAGATTAGGATACCTATATATTAAGAACATTTGTTGTATGTCGCATTTTGCTTGACAAGATTCGTAAACTCCTTTTAAACATACTTCGAAAATGCATTAAGCTACGGTGGAGCAAGCTCGACAGTAGGAGACCCAGTACTTTTTGAGTGTAATGCGATTACTACAGATTATTTCAGTTTCAAAAATTTCCATATATGGCGCCACTTCAAAGATTGATTTTGCCCGTAACATTAACATGCCCGTTTATCATCCGATTTGGACGAAATTTGCTGGCTAGGTTGAACCTATAGTCTGTATTATACATACCAAAAATCAAGGCACTAGCATTAAAAGTGCTCTTGTAATTCGACTTGGAAATTTTGTATTTTGATTTGCCGGGGCGGAGGGGGCGTGGCAAAAATATAAAACAAACTCGTTCAATGCAAGATATAGATGTACATACATGCCAATTTTGGTGTCTCTAGCTTTTATAGTCTCTGAGATCTAGTTACTCAAAAAAGGGACAGACGGACAGACAGACAGACGGACATGGCTATATCGACTCGGCTGTTGATGCTGATCAAGAATATATATACTTTATGGGGTCTGCCACGCCTCCTTCTGCCTGTTACGCACATTTGCACAAACGTAATAGACCCATTTGTACTTTTTTAAAGTACTGGGTCTAAAAGAGCCCGAAAATGTTTTCATATCTTGCAATTCAATTTGAAGAATTTAGTTCGGACCGTAACAAAAAGGCTGACAAAATAACTTCTACATAAATTGGCAACATGAAGCATTCTTTTTTCTTCTTTTTCTGTATTTTGTGGCAATTAATTTGTAGCTGTTGTTGCTGCTGCTTGCGTTGTGAGTTCTTTTGGGGCACTTTAATTTGATTATTTGATTAACGCGTAATTTTGTTTGAGCGAAAACAGATTTCCAATTCAATTTGGCCATTAAAAAAATGTACGTATTAATAAGCTTTTTAGTGGCGCAAAAAAAAGAGATGAAATTAAACAAACAAAATATATTAAATATTTGCTAATAAAAACCACACTGATCAACAAAAAAAGTGAATAATTAAGCGGTAAAGAGCTTAATGAATGGCAACAAAATGTGCTCGATTTTTTCTTTATTAATAGAATGCTAAATGGAAATGTTGCTTGAATTTGTGGAAGCAGCTGAACCCTGTTGTTTAGTGTAATTTAATGGCAATTCTGGCATAAATTTCAAATGATATAATGGCCAGCGATTGATTGATGTGCTTATGACTGCGTTTGATCGCTTTTTATGTCCGTTTTTTTTTGTTCTTGTCCGTTTTTGCGTGTGTTTGTGTGTGTGTGTGTGCTTGTATCTATTTTCTTAAGTTCTTTTCTATTTCAGTTCAGTTTTTATGCTGTTTTATTTGTCTTTCGTTTTTGTTTTTCATATAATTGTGCGTAATACTTGTACATAAATAATTCGAAATTGAGCGTCAACTGGCACGAAACATTTGCTGCCACTTGCAGAGTTTAAGGGCGGCATAAATTTCAGGTGGGTACAGAAAACAAAACGAAACACACAAAAAAAAAAACACTCAGAAAAGGAAGTGGCAACAACTACATGGCCAAAAGTGGAGAGAGAGTGAACAAAACGCTTTGAAGTCTACGCCCGGCAGGACATGACATTACAAAGGACTAAGCACGGGATGTGGCACATACACTTACACTAACACAAACACAGATACACACACACACAACTTAAGCTCAACACGAGCATAAAGTTCATTATGACGTTGCATACTTGTTACGATAATGATAATGTTGATATTGTACTCCAACCACACGGATATGGCCATAAGCACCAAGATTGTTTAGTTGCATTGCCATGAGAGGAGCAGCTGTTGTTGCTGCCGCTGTTGCTGCTGTTGCTGTTGTTGCTGTTGTTGCTGTTGCTGCCAAGCTAGTTGTTGGCTGCTTGCCCGCTTTGATGACCTTAATGAAAGCAGTTCGCCTTTGTCCTCTGCACAATGAGCTGTAAAACGTGGCAATGGCAAGTGGCAACAACAGGTCAGCCAGCTGTGGTTTTTTTTGCCAACACTTTTCCATCCACAATCTGCACTTTACCAACTGAAGGTATCTTTATTTTTCTTTCTCTCTCTTTTTATTTTTTTGACGTGGGCGACCCAAAAGCAATCAACAGTTGAGATTTAGTTTCAGATGCAGATATACTTATTCAGTTTATATTATAGAAGATTTCAATTCAAGTGAATAACATATTTTGAATTCTTCAAATTATCTGCTGTGTTTTAAAAACTAGAGATTAACTAAAAGACATGTTGGTCTTTCTGAATAACAATCAGTTTCTGAATAACAGATTAAGTTAAGACTTTAAATAAATAATTAGTTATTCTTATGCAAAGAACGAAGAAAATTCTTTTAAATGGTCATATTTTGTTATATTCTTATATAAAATGTTTAATTTTAGTTACACCAAAATTAAGCAATTCGATAAACGATAGCGATATGTGATCCGATCAGTCCAATCAATAAATCGCTTAAATTACACGAGCTATTTGCGGTATTTTCAATTGCCAATTGCCTGTCTTAAGTAGTAGATACTTGATATTACGTATACGCCGCATTATTGACACATTATTATTGATAAAAGATAACGATAAAGAGACATACGATATGCTTGAATCACGGATGAAATGCTCTATTGGCAATTTGTTGCATCTTCAATTGCCGATAAACAAAACGTTCGCAATATTACGCATACGTCTCATTGTCAGCGTCGTCTTGAGTTACTTGAAATAATCAAATTCGATTGTTTGGCTTCGAGTTTCTATAGATAGACAAAAAGCCTGCGGTTCCTAAAATCAATGATGTCCAAATACAACTCCCTTAAAATACACACACACACACAAACATACAAACACACACCAATGAAGATGGGGTATACAGAATATAAATAATGTTAAGCAACCTCTAACGTTTGGCAACCATTTGAGTCATCGATTTTCGATATTTTAACATTGTCTTTGGGGAAGTTAGGGATTGCAAATTTATGTTAGACAACAAAGCAGGCTTATCGATATTTAATGAACGCAACGCTATCCACCAACGATGACAATGTGTATCTAGGAAATTGCTTCAAGGAAAAATGCAAATTTATTGTATCAATGTGATTCATTTGGTAAATCGTATTTAACGGGGAAGGGGACGGGACGGAAGCGAAGGAATTGTGAAATTTGTAGAGGTGGACTTTGAATCCGATGACGATGACGATGGCGATGACGATTTGAATTCAATTTCGAATGCTGTTAAACGAGCATTAATGCAAAATTGTGGTTAGGCTTTTATCATTGTTGGCCCGCATAGTTGAATAGAAGACAGGCAGAGGGGACAGACGGATGGACATGATGATGGAGAGTGAATCAGTGCATATGTTTTGCGGGATTCAAACATGTGCGGTTGACAGCCAAGTTAATAACAGAGCAGCAGCCAATAATAGTAGTATGTAGGAGTAGAGACTGAAATGTGAATCTGAATCTGAGTGCGACTACCAAAATGTCATTCAATAAACGCCACACACGGGACTTTCAATACGTGCGGCTTCCCAATTTGCATATATGCAACGTTCCAAACAGAGATGGCAAAGTTGAAAACAATAGATGATCGACCAGTCCGAAGGTAGAGTAGAGCAGAGTAGAGACAAGTTGAGACGAGTACAGAGACATGTGAATATCTAAGGACATGACTTGCAACTGCCTTGGCTTCAGGCAGGCAAAACGAAATCAATTTGCATGCTATTCGCAAATTCGCAATTCGCAATTCGAAACGTAGCAAATTCTTGGACCAAAACTGACTATGATTAGCGGTATTCAGATACTGTACTGTACGGTATTTGACTACACAGACTTAAAGCTTCAAAGCTTGAGGCTCATTAAGAAGTTGAGAAGTCTTTATAAAATGAAAATGAAAATGAAAATGTATCTGACGGATTGTTAACAAACACAAGCTTCCATTGACATGCAGTAATTGAAATGTAATTGACAGCGACAACAATAAAGCATTGTTTCTCTGCTTTCGCCCCTTAAGGCATTCCAGCATTGAATTTCTGTTTGTTTTTACATTAAACTACAAGATACAATACAAAATATATATTTATATTATATACACAGATACAGATACAGATACAGATACAAGATACAAGTCGCAGCTGTTAATGCAAGGCTGGTCATGTGCTTCGATTTATCGACAGCATTTCTATTTGTACTTTTGGCACAAAATATTTACACAATTGACAGCTGCTCGATGCGATGAGAGAGAGAGAGAGAGAGAGAGAGAGAGAGACGGTAGCAACATTTGCTGTTGCCTTTATTATGCTTCTTACCAATCCATTTCCCTATGTATTAAATGTATATACATCTCTGTATATTATCTAAGCTTATTTTCGTATAATCTTTGTCAAATTTAAGCAGCTCTGTGTCTGCGCTTTTGGGCCTGAGGCTCTTGCAACTTTGTGGCATGCAACTAAGTGGCAAAGGAATCGCTTGTTCGTTGACATTTAATATGGCATAATTAACAATTAATTATTGCATATTTTCAACAATTATGAAGTTGCATTTGTATTGCATTTTCAGCTATCAAATTAATTTGCCGTGATAATTAACTCTAATTTATGGCAATAAAGGATAGCTTTGTCTAATTAATAGGCAGCCTATGAAGTTCATTCATCGAATAACAAAAACGAGCTGTCATAATTAACTGTTGAATCAAATTCAAATTGAATATTTTATGTAACTATATGATTAAATATTCAGCTTTAAAGTTGATTCAAGTTCGTTGTTGTTGTTAATGTAACTACAGTTTTGCGGTTAAGTTTTTTGGGCTCTTGTGGTGCAGTTGTGCGTATGCGTAATATTTCATTTTTCATTTATTTTAAACCTGCAGATTTACACACATCCACACACACACATCCACACACACACGCACACATGTGCGGCTTTTCTTTTAACTTATTTCGTGTTATTTTATTCGCCAAGGGAATCTTGGCTTAGTTGGTTTTCGCACATTCCGCGGTTGCAGTCTCAAATTTTGCTCAGCTTAAAATAGCACCACACTCACTCACACACACATACACGTAGCTACACACCCACACCATCTAACACACACGGATATTAATCTGATATTAGATGAAAAGTTTTGTAATTAAATAGCAAGTAATGTATACGATGGGAAATACACTGAGAGATAAGGTAAGTTAACCCAACTGACTGCTCAATCAATCAATATGCGAGTCTCATTTCGGATTTTGGGGCATATTGAGTGGCAGCAAAATGGCAGCAGACATAACTGTGTAACTACCAAACCGATATAATTACGTATACGCATACGTATACGTATTATTTATGTGTGTGTGTGCTTCTAGGTTCAGTAGAGCAACACAATTTGCATAAAAAACAGAAAGCAAATCGAAGCTGCCAACCTGTCGACACTCATTTGTTGTGTTGGACATTATTATTGTTGTTTTCCTTGTTATTGCTATTGCTGTTGTTGTTGTTGTAGCATGCTAATGGCAAATTAACGCCTGCAATTTATGTCAAACTAAAGTTCAAATGGTCAAAGCAATTTTGTGGCCAAACACCGAAAACGGCAACAATCTCGAACAGTTTGTTCAATGTTTATGACCAGATCAATTTGAACAAATTTATCTTTAGACCAACAACAACAACAACAACCACAACAACTCACTCTGACTGTTCTGGCTAAATGGTAGCGACAGTTTTCTCATATGAGACAGATGAAAAAGATCAAGATTAGCATTATAAAATATGATGAATTGAATTTGTAATTAGTTCTTTAGAACAACAACGAAATAGACAAACAACAAAGACAAAACAACGATAATTGAAAATGGCAAAATGGTCGACAAGCAACACTAAATATAGAAGAGGGTGTGACAAAGAGCGAGAAAGAGAGAGAGAGTGAGAAAGCGACAGATTGTTAGGAGAGTGATAAACTGTTTTTTGTTTTGTACTGAAAACTTGTTTTGTATTGGCAACTTAAATGACAAATTTGATGAAAATGCTAAATAGAAATGCTTTCGACTTGTTGGGAAAATAGATGATGAACGTGAGGACAGCTCGAAAGTCAGTGGAATTGAATGAATACTACTGAATACTACTCATCGGAGAGTCTTGAATATTTGATAATAAGGCAAGGAATTTTGTCAATGTTCTCGGTTGAGTGGTGATATCTGAAATGCACTTTGAGCGCTCTTAAATTGCTTTGAATAACTGAATAGATTCATGAAAAGTGGGTGTATTTATGAGTAGGAAGTAAGTCAAGAAATATTAAACAATTTTATGAAAATTGAGTTAATTCCCAAGTACTCCAAACTTAAATTATGTTTTAAAGTAAAACTGAGGATATTTATGAATAATGAGTGTATTCACAAAGGTTGGTTAAAGGTAAACATGAGTAATGAGTATAATGAGTGTAAACTAGTTGTATTTATGAAAAGTAATGAAAAATTTGCGCCAATATTTTGTCAACTTTATATTCATGTGCAAATGTTTAAGTAAATCTATATGTATTCATGAATACAGGTATATTTATACGTAAGCTGTATCTAAAATATCAGATTGTATCTACGAGTGTATGTACATTTAGTCCTGAATAAATCACTGCAATTCTTTGCGAATCCCTGAAAACACTCACACAAATGAATACAATTTCTACCTGTTATTTTTTTTTGTATTTTTTCTTTCCCTTTTATTGTGAATGCATTCACAGTCACAGCAGAGTTGCAACCACAAGTAAACGTAAACTGAAACGTAAACGGTCATGCCCTCTGGCATTTTATGCTGTTGGAAAATTGCGTAACAAATGCATATGAATAGCCCAATGCTTACATTTCAAATTAGCCAATAAAGCCAAGTTCTCTCGGCAAGTTCTCGGCAAGAGAACTGAAAGAGTGTCAGGCGCATGCAAAACCTCAGATACATAGATGTGTATCTCTATGTATGAGTATATTTACTTTTTACATTTAAATGTAAATTGTCCCCAGGGTACAATTTCCCCCCTCCTTCTCTTTCCCTCTCTCTCTCTTTCTCTTTCCCATCAACCCCTGGCTGGAATATCGTTAACAAAGGACTCCATCTTGGATGTCAAGTAAAATTTTCATTTTCCTTTTTTGCGAATTTCTTGCCAAAGTTTCCTATGACAAAATGCTACCAAATTTGATCAAATTTGTCTTAATTTGCCAATAAACTGCAAAATATATTGAGCAAGGGATGAAAGCAGGGTGTAAAACGGGGCTAAAGGGGCGGAGGGGGGGGGGGTTGGTTTAAAATTGCATTGCTCGTAATTGACACTGTGTAAATGCAAATCCTTTAAGTGCCACTGAAGTGGAGCCCACTTGAAGTGAGTGCCCTGGCCCTGTCTTAGTGCTGAGCAGCCAGTTGACAGCCTGAATGTATATATGTACACATAGACACACATAGACATAGCACAGTGGCAACGAAAAGTCAACCCACACGCACACCTCTGGGCTATATTTAGAGACAAAGCGAACAATACGTAAATAAATGTTGAATGTTGGCCAAGCTAACACATTATCTCAATCTTATCACAATCGACACACACTCGCTTACACACAGCAACTTATCTGACTATTCAAATCTGTAATGACTGAGGAGAAAGAAAACCAATTGAAATTGAGAAAGTGAAAAAGAGAGAGAAAGAGAAGGAGAAAGAAAGGAGGCTTCTCAGCCGCAATGTCGCCGTTTAATTGCGGTTATGTGTCAATCACTGAAGATTGTGTGATTGTGTGATTGTTTCGATATCGAACAAGCATTAACAATGTACTACACAACGTTGTTTAGTTTTGTTAGCTCGTCAAATCGAGCATAGAAAATGTGTTATTTATTGTATAATTTCGTCAACGACACGACAATCGAACAAACAATTGTAGAAGTCACTCGCGCCCAATACTTGAGACTTAACTCGGTAAGTATGTATATCAATGAGTACACTTATCTTATCTCATAGTGAGCCAAAGACCCGCTAACGGAAAAAAAGAAGTAAACGAAAAAAAAGCGATACGATTATGAAACGTGTCGCATTATAGTACTCCTAACGTGATTAGTTTTAGGCAAAGCAGTTCGCACTTCTGGCTAAATACTCGATCGAGTGCCATTTAACTATTTATAAATACATAGCAGCCATAAACTCGAAATGCATTTCGGGTATTCACATTGGCAAAAGTTGAATTAACAGGAACCAAAAATAAAATATATGTATTGGTCACTCGTCACTGACGTCAATCAAGCATTTTAAATCCCCCAGGAATTGCATCATTGACCATATTTATATAAAATATATATCAATAATTAGTATTTTCTTGACAAAGTTGCTGGCAGGAATTACAAGGAATTAAAGTTGTGCAAAAGTTGTTGTAGTGAACAGAAACAGAAAAATAATGGCCATCAATTCGGTTGCAAAATGAATGTTAAGTAAGTGCAATCCGTTATGAATGCACTTATTCAACAGGAAGTTGCACACTTTTGTGCGGCACTGTTTAAGCTGCAAGGCAATCATCCGGCAATTATCTGCCTCATCACCAACATCATCAACAGCAGCAGCAGCAACAGCAGCAACAGCAGCAACAGCAGCAAAAGAAGCTCTGAAAATTGCTGTTGTGTGTTGTGCGTGGACTTTTCAAGTGGCGTTTTCCACTTGCTGCCGCCTGGGTAAAAGTGAGTGCAAGTGAGTGTTTGTGGGTTACACTCACAGTGGGTGCATATGACCGTGGGCATAACTGCCACTGAGCAGTGTGTTCACTACTGTAAAATGCATCCAGATGACATCCCAAAACTAAACTGATCCCAAGTGAATTATTCAATTCATAATTTGCAATGTAATAACAACTATTCACAAAGTATTCACAACACAAATGTCTTGAAAATCTAAGCAGAAATCTAAGCAAAAATGAATCAATTATAGTTTGGTATGAATTCCATATATTTCCGTCAAAAAATGTTTGACACTTTGAAAAAATTAGTTCAAATTCGAATATTCATATATTAAAATGATAAACAAACCCTTTATTTTTACTGTTAAATGCATCCAGATGACGTCCCAAAAGTAAACTGATCCCAAGTGAATTATTCAATTCATAGTTTTCAATGTGATAACGACTATATACAAAGTATTCACAACACAAATGTCTTGAAAATCTCAGTAGAAATCTAACCCAAAAAGAATTATTAATAGTTTGGCATGAACTTCATATATTTCCATCGAAAAATGTTTGAAAAAATTAGTTCAAATTCGAATATTCATATATAAAAATACTAAACAAACTCTTGATTTTTAGCATTTACATTTTAAAATGTTAAAAATGTTAATAAAATTGAATAAACATTAAAGATTATGTGCGCCAAGTTTCATTTCATTCAATAGTAATATAATATAAATATAAATCTTCATAATTTTACCCATTTAATGTGACATTCAAGTATGTTTTGTTACATTAAATTAAAGATTATGACTTGATCTGCTCCAAAATGAAGAAAACTCTTTAGAATTGTCAGTCAACTTTACCAAGATATGTTTTATACAACTGGATTGAAAGTGAACAATTTTGACAATTTTCAATCAAATAAAGAGTATTTAAATTTCACATACAAATGTATAAAAAAGAATATATGTATGTATGTGTAATGTGAATCATCGCTGGCACATGGCATATAACCAATTTAAAGTTAACGCGTGTGTTCAACAATTATTCAACTTTCCCTATACGCAATGAATACTGAGCGTATAATTTAACCGCAAATCGAATTAAATGCAACCGAGTGCAAATTCGAAATGCAAACATGAAGCACAACAGCAGCAGGGAACACAACAATTGTTGCTGCCAATGCCGCCAGTTCCAATGCAGCAATGCAAAATCCTGTCTATGTATGACCATGGCATACATGACGGATGCGTAATATTTGATTGTTTATTCCTTTGCACTAGAACGAATTGCAGACCGAACGTTCCGAATTTTCCAGTTACGAGTTCTTAACAATAAAAAAAATCAAATTCAATTCATCAAATGCGAGTTGTAGTTCGAGTTTCAGTTAACAAATTTTCAGGTAGGTAATTATTAAATATTAATAAAATTATTTATAGTTTTGCGTGGGTTTGTTTAACGATGTCAAATTACCTTTTGTCCTCCGGTTGCTGCTCCTGTTTGTGCTCTGTGCTCCTGTAACCGATGCGATGGGTTGGTTTGTTTTATATATATAATATTTTTGTTGTGGTTGTTGTTTTAGGTGGAAAGTTGGGCGAGTGCCCCCAACTTGACTTGCGGCACAATTTGTTTCGTTTTTAATTGCTTTTTAGCTTTAGGTTTTTTTGTATTTTTTCTGCTTCAGATTTTCTTTAATTTATTTTGTATATTTTTAGTAAATTTCTGTGGAATTTTTGTACTCGCTCACTCTTTAAAGGGAGCTAAAGCATCCAAACTGTTGGCATTAACTTGCAAGGAGTAGAGAAAGCAAAGAATAAATATGTATGTCTAAAAAACACACAAGAGTTCTCTTATTAACATTAAAATTGTTGTTGTATTTAATTAAATTTAATTTGAACGTTTTGGTTTTGAAATTTTGCGATATTTGTGATATCCTTGTTTTGCACCTTTTTGGCTTTGGACTGAACGGTTTGCCTTTGCCTTCGCCTTTTGGTTTTGGTTTTGCTTTTGGGTTTTGCTTTTCGTTTGGTTTGGTTTGGTTTTCTGGTTTATTTATATTTATATTTTTATCGTTGAATTTGTCGCTTGTCTTTTGCCCGTTTCAGAGCACAGAATTCATACACTCGACTGCGCGTTGTGTTGTGTGTTTTATAAATAAATAAGTTTCACATCAAATGGCCACCAAAATGAATTTCCAAGCCTAAGCTCAGCTGCACACACACACACACACACACACACACACACACACACACACACACACACACACACACACACACACACAACCGTTTAGAGATACACACTCAAAGACACTGAAAGTGAGGCAGCTGGGTGTACGCGCACTTATGTTGTGCACTGTGGTATGCGTTAATTATGCGACACGAGCACTTAACATTGCCACAAATACAAATAGTATGGGAACAGTTCAATTTGATGGATTCTCACAGACAAAAAATACCCTGCCTGCGAGGTAACTCAATTCATCGCCTGTCTTTGTAACAATATTTTGGCCAAAGGCTCAGTATAAAAATAAATTCAATAGGTATCTTGACAGGTCTGACATAAATGTGGTTGAGCGTTTGGAAACGGAAATTGACAAAAATGCCATAGATTATATAGTTAGTTGAACTTTAAACTGTCTGCTTTTAACAGAGCTGATCGAATAAAGATTAAAACTATGGCGGTCAATATATTTAGTATCTTTTACTTATTAAACTTACTTAATAAAATGTCTAGCTATTAATCATTTCAATTGTTTCAAATTTGTCATATGTATCTGATTTATTATTTGAAAAAAAAACTCTGCGTCATTTTATTAATTACAAGTGTATTCTATGAATAATTCATTTCCGTTTTGTGGCTCATCAATCAATCAATTGATTAATATTTTGCAAAAGGAAAAAACTTGCCAGCTTGTAGGGCATTTCATTTGCAGTGTGAATGAAGCAAATGTTGTGGCTATGTCATTTAACATTTTTCGTTAGTCGCATGATGAATATTTTTAAATTGTTTTCGGTTTGCCCCACAAAAAAAATGTGTTAATTTTCCTAGACATTGTCGATGTTTTTAGTTTTATTTTTATTTGAATTTTTTGTTTTTCTTCTTTTGCTTTTTTTTATTTGACTTTATTTTCGTTGCCATTGTTGTTGCTAGTGGCTCTTTGCGTATTATTGGTGGCCGTCCAATAATTTTGATTGCTGCCAAAAATTCTTAGACATTCGGCCGCATTTCGCATTTCGGATTTCGCATTTGACGGCCTGGTGAAAAAAGCCACATAAACCATTGGCTGACTAAGTGAGGGCCCCAAAAGTGGTCGTTGTCTATCAGCTACTCTGGTTTCGAGTTCCCCCCAACCTCCTCTCTCATACCTCTTTAAAATAAATAATAATGTAGTACCTCCTAATAACATATGTCGTATCGCGTTCCATAGTCATGTTCGATGACTCTGTAAAGCTGACGCGTTAATTGATAGCAAGTGATATGATAGAAAGAAAGAACTACAACAAATAAAATAGACTACTACAATACCATATATAATAAAAACAAAATTTAGTGTGTGCTTTTGATTTCACGATTACTTTGACTCATTGAGCCATGGTGACAGTGTGGCATTTTTCAACTGACACTCGAACTCAAAATTCAAACTTGGAGGCTGTTTTCTCTACCTTTTCTTTTGTTTTTGTTTCTGTTTTGTGGGGTTGTCGTTAATAATAAAAGAGCACTTTCTGCTTGGATTAATCATTGTGATTTGTGATTTGAATTTTCTGTTTACTTTGCTTGTGCTTTTCGCTTATCTCAAGCTCAACACCTGCCGTAGTTTCAATAACCCACCATCTCGCTCTCTCGCTCTCTCTCTCTCGCTCTCTTAGTCTATATATATATGGCGATATCTGCATCTCTATCTTTCTAGCTGGCCATAAATAACTGTATGAAGCCGATTTTCCGGGGCGACAGCTTAAAATTTATGCAAAACAAACAGACAACAATCAATATAAGCGATTAATTTAGCGCAATAAATTGAGAAATGTCTGAAATGAGAAAAACACACAGCCCACGTTTCCAACCAACGTTTTGCAGACAGATTCTCAGTTTTGTCTGGCATTATCTCTGTATATATCTCTCTCTCCCTCTCTCTCTTTCTCTGTTGGTTACTATTTGAGTTTGGGGGCTATAAACTTATAAACTATCACAGCCATTTATGGGCCAGGTCGTATATGGCCATATAAGAGGAACAATAACAACAACAACAACACAAACACACACGCACACACACAGAAGATGAAAAGTTACCAAATGACGATTGCAATTTGGTGACTTTTGTGCGGCATTTGGTGGCATGAATTCTATGCTCTTTGGTCTGCAACAAGTTCTGCCTCTTGAATCACTAATTGCTACGAGTGCTACGCAGTCTTTTGCATTTCTCTTTCTCTATCTCTATGTCTCTGTGTCTCTTACTCTGTTTGTCTCTCTATCTTCTATTTTGCTTTTATTTTTTTTTATTTTTTTGTTGTTTTTTTTTCACTTTACATTTCCAGGGCTATGCACTTTGATTTGCTTTTAAAGCACCTTCAGCACTCAACACGCGACAAACACACACCAGACACACATGCCACACACACACACTCTCTCACACACACACATACACACACACTCTCGGCCAAAACACTATAAAAAATAGGCAAAACAAAAACACAGTCACTCTGGGAGGCACAACAAAAAAAAATCAACAAAAAAAATAGTACATTCGTATAGTCAAATTGTGATGGCAAGAAATTGCACGAATTTTACACACCGGAACACTGTTGTTGTTGTTGTTGTTGTTAATATTTGTTGCAATAGGCTGATGTTGTTGATGTTGTGGGGCACGTGCTGCTGTTGCTGCTGCTGTTTGTATTGCTGCTGTTGATGCTTCTGCCGGCGGTTTATTCTCAAATGCTTTTTTTGTTTGTTTGTTTGTTTGAAAAAAATAGACGCTGCTGCTAAACCTTCACGCTAGACGTTTGCTTCGCAACTGACAAGCGGCATCGGTTCGCGACTTGTGACGAGCAAACTCAACTTCGGTTCGTTTCGCATTGCTCGCTCGCTTTCAACATGTTGCGAGCAGAATCAAAATACCCGAGCACATAGCACACAGCAGGCAAGCGAACAGCAGCAGCAACAACATCCCAGCAACCCAGCAACCCAACAACCCAACAACCCAAATACACTCAAGCAGCAGTAAGGCACCAATCAGACCAAGCAGACGAGTGAAAGTGCAGCTGTTGCTATCGCTATCGCTATCGCTATCGCTGTTGCAGCATCAGCTCCTTGTGGCATGCAACAAAGAACGAAGTGAGTCCAAAAAGTGTTGCAAATTGGTAGAGGCAGACGAAGGGACAATGCAAACAGCAGCAAACAATGCAAACAAAAACCAAACAGTAGTGCAAATAAATAAACGCCAGCAAAAATGTTACATCCATCGCCTGGCCATGGCAACAAACTGCACAGTGGAGCAAAAGCACTACTTGACTTTCAATACTGTTTGCTATCAAGACTTACTATTAGGAAAATATGAAAAAATTCAAGAAATTTTCTTTGTTTTATTGAACTATAGAAATTACTATTCGAAATAAAAATGACAACCACTGTTCATAGAAAAGTAACGAGTTTTGCCCAAAATATAATCGAAATATTATTTAGAGAGGAGTTGAGACAAAGGGAAAAGAAATGAGGAGGAACGAGGTACAAAAAGAAAAACAGACGGAAGTCCGAGAGGCCAAAGCCATGAGATATGGAAATAAGTAATAGAGAAGGGAGGAAAGGAAGAGAGAGGGAGGGAGAGACTGAGAGAAAGAGAGAAAGCCAGACAAAAAGTAACACCCGGCAAGAGTCTAGAAGTTGGAGATACATAGTTATCGAGATAGTGAGGGATAAAAAAAGAGATAAGAGGTAAAGAGACAGTGATTCAGAAGGAAGTAAGAAGAGTTGGAGAGCAAGAGAAAGTCAGTAGGAGAGAGGGATAGAAGAAAGAGAAGCACAGAATTGGAGAGAAAATGAGGAAGCGAGAAAGTGATCTAACCAGTGGGAGCAAGTCAGCGGAAAAAATAAGAATTGGGAAGAGATAGTTAGAGGGAAATAGAGAGCGATAGAGAGAGAGAGAGAAAGAGAGAAAAAAGAAAGAGACTGGGAGGATTTGAAAGAAACAAGAGAGAAAAAGACAGACATAAAAAGGGAAACAGGGATAAATATAGATAGAGTAAGAAATACAATGACGATTAAATATATTTTAAATTATTCAAATTAATAAAGAAATTGATAAACATTATGATACCCTCTGGAGTATATTAAGTTTGTTTGATTTTATTACTTGAATCAAATGAAATTGAACAACACACTGGCCACAACAAACAAATGCTTCACGTGCTCAAAACAAAGCAAGATGAAGAACTGAGAGCAGGTCATTAACATTGGTAGCTAACTCACACCACTGTGCAATGTTTTACGATTACGTATACGACCCGGGCGAATCCAACATGTTGCCAAGTGTAATTCTAATCCAACATGTTGGTTGCTGTTACCACTGCCACTGATGGTATTAATGAGGTAGCCGTGTGGCAAAGAGCACCAAGAGCAGAGCAGCAGGGGCAGCCTCCATACACACACATATATATATATATATATGTGATGATAATGATGGTGATATCAAATCCCAGACACGCATTACTTATAGAACAAGCTGACAACAATGGACGATGAGGTGATGACTGCAGTTCATGGTTGCGTATTGTGGATTGTGGAGTGTGGAGTGTGGATTGTGGATAGCTACCACTTTTATTGAAATTTGTGCAACGCGGCGTATGATTAACAAAATTAGCAAATAGTTATTAGCTGCTTTAACTCTGTTTTCCCCAACGGAATACACATTGTTATAGACTTAATTCCAATGATGGAATAATAAAAAACTCTTTTCGTTCAAAACTCTAGCAAAACTCTCTTGCCAAACTTCTCACAACAAGTTCATTATGATTCTTTCCCCATTCTGTGTTAACGTGTTTCATCATCATCATCATGAACAATACGTGTATTTAAAGTTTTCTCAGTCTGTTTCGCGTTTGGGCAACTGTTTTGCCTGGCTTCAGGCGGAGGCAAATGACTTAAATATAGTACTCATAGCACAGTTGCAAATGCAAACTGCAAACTGGGAAAATAGAAGCCGATTACCTAATTAAACCAACAATGCGGCACAGAACAAATGTTACACTTGTGAGCTTTCCATTGTATTGGGAAAAGTCTGTTAGCCTTGGACTTGCCTTGAATTCAAATGGACTTTGTCGAACTACTTGACAAGTCTGAGAAATCCTACAAGGATTTTAAGTCATTTGTATTTGTATTTGTATATCAAATATTTAAGTCTGTCCTTTTTAAATACATTTTTAGCATTGGTAGAAAAATAAGCAAATTATGAACAATTCGACAAGACAGTTTTTAAGTGAGAGTTAAGATTATTAAGAACTTAGTCCATTCATTATAGAAATGTATCCTTTTTTTAATACATTGTCATCACAGTTAGGAGGATAAATAAACATTAAATCATTTGATTAAGCAACACAAATGAATTGACATTTATGTCAATTTATGCAGATTTACACACAAAGTATCTTAGTTTGAACAACTTTTTATTGATTTCTGGGTATTTATTAAAGGTTTTCTATCTTTTATCATTACAATAATTTGATATCATTTATATTTGTTGTGTTTTCACATGTTCAAGGAAATCTTTAGTTGCTTTCCATCTTTCTTTGATGAATATTCTAGTTAAAATTCGAATGGAAAGTAGCTTTTCTAAAAACATATTAAAAATAGTTTGCATAAGAAGCCATTTCCAGTGCAAGACATATATAATATTTTCTTATAGTAATCTGTGAATGGCTTGATGGTAAACCATTTCATTTATTTCAGGGTTCGGTTTATGGCGCCATTTGAATGTTAAATGAGTTTTTTTATTGCAGTTTTAGATGCTTTACCACTGTGCAGCTAACACTGCGAGCTAAACTTTGTGGTTGACTTGCACTATAATGGAAAAGCTGAACATTCTCCGTGGCAGATTCATAATTGGAGCTGCAAAATGATTGAACATGTTGCAGACAACCCTTTGACCCATTCACTCACTCATTCAGTCACTCACTCTCTCAGTCACTCACTTTGACTTTTCACTCGCCAAAAACATTGTAAATACCTTGTTAATGAAGCCGTAATGAACTTAGTCGGCCTATTAAGTTGCATCAACTACGGCTAGCCAGACACAGTTCATTAAAATTGTTTTATGCCCCATTTGCCCCGTTCAGTGGGCATTGTTGCCCCCATCGAAAAGATAATTAGTCGCCCCTCCTTTGGCTTCGTACATAATTAAAAGTTGTCAAGCCCATCGCTTTTATGTACTATATGGAAACTGCAATCCTTGCGACCCACTTACGTCACTAGCCACTTACCAAACTACTTTCCAAGTTAATAAAGAGGCAAACTTACCTGTAAGTAAAAAAGAAACAGAATTTTTTATAAGCTATAAATTGATTTCAAGTATTAGAAAATTCACACAGGAAATAACCTATGGAAACCAATTGAAAGATGATTTAAGAACAGTAAATAATGTAGACTTGTATTAGATTTAATTCAAACTTAAAGCCTAAGGTTTAAATTAGCTGATTGGATATTTCATACAAACAAAACAAATCGAGTTTACCTCCAATTTATTTGCATTTGCTCATATTAAATTCCTTTTTGTACTGCATTCCACATATTCCACATGGAAGCTCACAATTAAACCAGTCACCTAACATAACTCTGAGAACCAGAAGAATTTATGAAATTCTTGTGAACTAAATATTCAAGATATTTATTCAAAGTAAAATAATTCTAGAGATTTAATGAAAAGCGAATGGAAGCCACATTCCTAACGAAAAAGTCAAAATAATTAATATATGTCGAATTAAAGCGAAATAGAAATAAATGCGCAAAACTCTTCTAATTATTAAATATACGAGTATGTTGCAAATTAAAATAAATACGACCATAATACAATTTAACTCTCTGCATGAAATTTGACAAATTCATTTGTAGTTAATTAAAATGGTGTGTACAATGTTTGAGGCTGACTTTTAGCTTGCTGGTTGCTGAACGATTTTTAATTGGAGCGTAATAAAAAAGTTGTGCAAATAAGTTAATCCAGTTATACACTCTTGTGACGTTATCTGACAATTATTTAAATAATTCAACAGAGTTTGTGGCTGTTTTTTTTTTGGTTTTGTTTTTAGCCTTTGGCTGACCTTCTTACAGCTTTTATGTTGTAACAAAAACGCAATTTCCTGCACGTATTTTCCCCCAAGTTTCAGTTGACAATAAATATTTTGAAAGGAAAAAACGCTGCAAGCTTTGCTGTACAAAATATATACTATGTATATCTATATGAATGACTAGCAACTAGCAAAGTCTCCACAAAGCTGCCAAGCGCAGACTAACAGCTTGCATCCGCCCACTTAGTGACTGGGAATATTTTCAAAAAAAAATATACTCTAGCGGGTTTTTTCTTTTCATCAGTTTTTATCAGTCATGTGCAAACATTAATCTATCAGAAAACACTATAAGCAAACGTAGTTGATGTTGATATTTTGTATTGATAGGGCTTTGAGATGTTCAATCGTTTGAATCTTGTTAAATGTAAAAAGTCATTGTGTCAGTTGCAGTATATTCTGAGCCGGAAGCAATCGGACCAAACGAATCACTGCAATTGCCCATATATGGTTGTAAAATTGCTCATCCGCACTGTAGTCCGGGACCATGTAGTTAGCAAAGGGTCCAAAAAGCTTTTGCCCTGTGGTGTGGTGAAAGCTGTCGAAGCTTAAAGCCTTTTCTATATGGTTTCAAAAATGGCTAATGGGTGAGTGCTCAACTAAGAAAGCTGAGCAACTCATAAAAGCTTATTCTAAATCTAAAGCTCAACGAGGTTGCTTACCATTTTAGTTGTAAAAGCTTTCACGTTGAGATTTTATATGAACCGGAAATATGCTTTTAGTGAAAATTTATTCAAGCTCAAAATTTGCAACGGTTGTAAAATAAATTATTTAAAACAAAACAGATAAGAAAATAATCTATTTATTCTTTAAGCAGTAAAAAAAATTGTACAATTTTTAAAATCTTTTGATTAATTGGTGTTTTAAACAGATCTAAAAAACTATCCGAATAAAACTTGGCTGTAATATGTATAAAAATTTGTAATCTAATAGAATAACAATAAATAATTTGTTTATTAAAGTTGTATAAGTAAGTCAATTGCTACAAGCTTAAGTAAAAGAGAAACCCAAGCTTAGTTTACGATTTATTTGATATAAGTGAAGATTTCTTTAGCATATCTGTGTCCTTAGAGTTTGAAAACTCTTGAAAAAGAAAATACTTGGATATTGGATAAATTTGTGGGTAAACATATTTTTTATATATTTTTTAATCGAGAGATTTATTCTGATTTCAGCTATTTCATTTGTTACAAGCATCAGATAAGATATTTAAGTAAACAAAAAGGTCTATTAATAACTGTTTTTAGATACGCATATTGTTTAATTAAAGCAAAAGATATTCATTCTTTAAAGTCAGACGCTTTAATCAATTATATAGCCTGCCTCACATAGTATACTTGCTGACAATGTGTACGTATATGCAATATCCTTAAAAATGTACACAATTGTTGCTTTTGTTGACTTTTCGCCTCATTATGAATATATGTATATTGCAGCATGGATATTTTCACAGAATTTCCGCAGATTTTCCCACAATTCTCTGCCAAATGTTGATGCCATTTGCGTTTTTATTGATTAATTGCAAGTTATTTTTGGGCTGGCAAAAGCAAAAGCAGCTCCGTTGAAGGTGCAGCTATAAATAAGAGGTTAATTTTCCGCGACTTGTCCGGCAACACACACACACACACATACACGAATATCACGCCTACTTGCGACAAACGCCCACATTTACTGAAGTTCAATGACTAGCAATAACGAAGCGTCATTCAAGCGTGAATTATTGTCGAGGAGAGGACCTCAAATGGTTTTGGAGAGGATGCGGTATGCGGATTTCTAGATAGTCGAGCGGAGAAGCAGAATGAAAAGAAGCAACTGCTTGAAGAAGGTTGAGAAAGTATAAGAAGCAACAAGCAGCTTAGCGGAAATGTGACAAAAGTGTATATATAGTGTGTGTGTATGTGTGTGTGTGTGTGTGTGTGTGTGTGTGTGTGTGTGTGTGTGTGTGTGTGTGTGTGTGTGTGAGCCTGAAAGGGTTTTGGTTTTGGCTTGAAGGCAGCTGCGAATCTGCGGCATTGGGATGGCTTTCTAGAAGAGGAATGTAGCAACAGTTGATTGCCATCAATGGAAATTATGTAAATCAAATTGTCCACGCATTATTCAGAGTGCATATGGTCTGGGGTGACAGATCCAATTGAGCGTGAAAATTGATAGAAATCTGTGTGGCACATATGGGCCATGGCTGCCATTAGCTGCCATGTTGCGTCAACTCCAAAATAAAACTATTTCCCGCTCAGATAGTCTTTCCAAATAAATTACTATAAATATTAATAGGGGAAAGTCTCTCTGAATACTCTTTTCGCATTCTTAAGTCAGATGCTATAATATTCATCTAAATTAGAATTAAATTCACTTAAAGTCAACCTAATCAGATCTAGAAAAAACAGATTATATGTGGTTTGCTTTAGCTATTATACCCGTTGAAGTAATATTCAAATGTAGGGTATAATCTGCACTGTGAAATGCTTTTACAGTGAAAACAAACACTGGACTTTTCACTTTACATTTTTCATGAATTTCAAGCTTAGGCAAACAAACGTGCTCACTATGATAATGCTCGACCTGAAGATACTCAGAATTTATCGATAAAGTACTTTAGAAACTTTAGGTGCCAATATTTTTCACTATTTTAGTGGAGCGCTTAACAATTGGTTTACAAAACGAATTTAGATATGAATGTCTTGCAATAAATTCGACAAAATATTCGACAAAAATATTATCAGAGTTTAAGAATCGAGAATTCAAAGAACACTCATAATTGCTAGTAATAAATAATTGCTAAAATAGGATAATACATAATTCGGAAAAGTAGCGAATGCATTGCTAACTCTATAATATTATCACATATTTATCTATAAGAAGTCCTTAAAGTATATGAGATTCCGCACTTTTCTATGTGAAAGATATATTATTTCTAAGCTTAATCCTTAAAAATATGTTTTATTACCAGAAAAGTGAGAATTAAGTTAGATATTAACTAATAATAAAAAGGGATCCTATGGTAATAGTTTTGGTTTTAAAAAATTTAAGCATTTTAAAGTATTGAACCTTTTAAAGTCTTAGTTTTAGGGGTTTTTTGCGAGCTTAACAAATATAATGTAGTTGTTTCTATTTACAGTAGCTGATTCATAAAATAAAGTAAACCAAAAAGCAAAAAGTCCAACCATATTTTATCAAAATGATTTCCAGCAGGAATTTCCTAAAATACATTTTAGTTACGTGTGACTTGAGAAATATTTTGATGTTAAATTTCAAGATTATCGTTTCTGCAACAATTCGCAACAGCTAAAAAGTGTATCTTTTGTTTACTTATCTTATTTTTTGGTAATTACCAATTAGTCGTGTTTTGGTAGTGAAAAAAAATTGTGTACAGAGCTTTTTCCATTGTCTATTGTTTGATGCGACATATTTTGATATTTTTTGATACAAGTTGAATAAACAAACTAGCATAGAACAGAATTGTGTTTACCTTTTTTTTTGCGATTGAACTCCTATATAACTGCCGGTCGGTGTCTGCAATTTTATCAAATTAGCATTGACATTTGAGAGAATAACAATCATAATAATGAAGTTTAGAACACGTTTCCTACTCCTTGCCTGTCTCTGCCTTTGGGCCACCACGGTTATGGCCCAGGACAGCGATGAAGATAGCAGCGATGTCGTTAACGACGACAACGAGGCAGTTGAGGAGGCAGGTGAAACTGAGAGTAGCGTCACTTCTGGCGACGATGGAAGTGTGACTGACACCGAAACTGACACAGATTCAGACTCAGACTCTGATGTGGATGATCTTACAGAGACGACAGCGACAAGTGTGCGTAGAACATCCCGCAGACCCAATCGCAGGAATAACGCTGGAAGAAACAACAGAAGACGTAACGCTTCAAACAGATCCAACAGGACCAGGACTAACAGAAGCAGATCCGGCAGTAACAGCAGCAACAGAAACAACAACAACCGCAACCGCAGACGTCGCAATACAAACAATGCTCGCAATGCAAGAAATAGACGCGGTTAGTGGATTTAACCGATTGGATCTATGACAGTCAAAACTGACTAATATCGCAAAGCTTATAACTCTTTTTTTTCGAAAACTTTTTAAAATAAATGCATTGAATAAAATATGAAATGTTTTAATGATAGAATGTACATAAAAGTAAAAGAGTCCAGTTCCAAATGCAATGATTAAAAGTGAGACCTGAATATTTGAGGGGTCCAATTTTATACCTTTCTATATATGTATGAAAAACTCTTTGTACTGACTAATTATTGTGCAGCTGAAATCACTACTTAACTGAGAAAAGATCCTTGAGCATTCATTGAAAGCTTCCACCAAATTGTTGCTTCTATAACTACATCAGCCTCAATCTCAAACAAGCTAGCATTTTGTGTATTTGGGACTTTTAAAGTAGCCTTTAGTAAAAAAAACTTTGTGGTTTTTGCAAATATATAAATGTAAAACCAAATCCATTAAAGTACCTTTTCAAAAGTGTTGATGATTTATGTCCGTTGTCTATTGATTTCAAACTGCAAACAATTAAGTTCAATTTCTAATGTCCTGATAAAGCTTGACACATCGCCAAATAAATATTACGTAAAAACTTATTATAAAGCTAAAAAACAAAGTGAATTTTAACAGGGGATTTTCTATTATTTTTTCCGTGAGTGTACCTTCCTTTTTATACAGACATTATGAAAACAAAAAACTACAGAAACTTTAATTCACACAAATTTGAAAAATATTCGATTAAATATAAGACAAAAATCAGGTTTGATTTCTATAGAAACTCTTAATCACAAAAATATTCCATTAAATATAAGATTAAAATCAGTTTTAGTTCCTTAAATAACTTTAATTGAGTAGGTTGTAAGTACAGGGTATCTGTTTTTTTTTGTCAATTCTAAAACAAAAGCTATTCAATTTGTTACATATTTACATACATTTAAATATGTATACATACTGAAAGCAACCTGGTTGAACAGCTGCTAATGAAACATTGTTGCCGCATCAGTTGCAGCTTAAGCTGCCATTTGCCATTCACACAAAATGCAGCGCATGAGGGTGAGTGACAACTAATCATTGCATTCAGCAGGTTGTGTAATTGAAAGACCCATGCAATTTTCAGTGATAAATCCAACTGAAATTGCGGCTTGAAATAAATCAACAAGCAACTAAAACTAAACAACTAACAAAACTATTCGAAATAAACTGGTATTGGAAAATAAAACTGAATATAAAAAGCAACAAATAAAACATGATGTAATGATACTCGTACAATGGGGAAATTCAACACAATTCTATGCACAATTCTAAGCACACATTCGTATTGTTATTTGATGCCATTTGCCAATGTCATTGGGATCGGATCTGTGTTCAGTTCATTTAACGTTTTTATTGGCAGCATAGTTGGTATTATTCAATTATGCATAAGGTTTTAGCCATAAATTATGTCGCTTTTGTGCTCCCTACGCTCGTTGGCCATGAAATGCAGCTAGTCTGGATGGGTGGGTGGGTAGATTCAACAGCAACATTCAACACATCCAACCACGAAAACCACCCAACCGTCTGGTGGTTGTCTTCTGCTTTCAACGTTGGTCTGTGACCTGGCAAAGTTTTGTCACTTAACTTTTCTGATTTGATTAAGTCGACTAACTGCAAATTGATTTCATTGTAAGTCGCTAATTGGCTGCTTGGTTTCTGCTATCCCCCCACTCTCTCTCTCTATCTCTCCCTCTTAAATAGCCAGGCTCTAACTTTGGAGGCAAGTTTTCTTGGCACTTGTGTGAGGCCTATTGACAACTTGTTGTCGACGAGCGATACATATTCGTAAATTGCGCATACGCCATGCTGCCGGCAGACAACAATTCGAACAACTGACGCATTTGATGCTAGCAAGCTTCACTAAACGAGTTTGGCTTTAAGCAGTCGGGACATTTGTACAAATATTGATAAATAAAAGAATAATATTGCCGCATTTATTTGCCTTGCGTTTATTTTCCGCGTATTTGCTTTTATATTGGCTTACGTTGTCGTTTTTCATTCCTCTCTCTCTCTCTATCTCTCTCTACACCCCTTTCCCCCCATCACTCTAAATAAATAATATTTTTCAATTTTTATTTTTTTTGCAGCTTCTTTCAAAGTCAATTTTAAGGCCAAAAGTCAATATAATGTTCAGGGCAGTCATCGATATAACAAAATTATTGCATAACTGTTGGCACTTTTTAAAATTCGTTTACTTATATTATATTTGTAAGTAATTAAATGTCAATGAATACTTAATTTGTAAATTTAAATGGTTGCTGCTAAGCAAAATATTATTTTTTAAAATGTATTAACCATTTAAACTTTAAATCAACTACAGTGGTAGTAAAAAGTATTTACACAAAACTAAACTTAAATTTACTCGTCATTTGAAGTAACTTCATCTACATTTTGGTATTGATTAAAAGTTTTTATGCCGTTTGAATGATACAAAAATTTTGTAAACCCATTAATTAATTTTGTTGGGAGCTCTGGAGCAAATATATGAACGCACCCCTTATTTTAAGCGTTCGGATAATAAGGGTGAAGCTGTACTTTAAAAAAGTACAAATGGGTCTATTACGTTTGTGTAAAAGTTCGTAACAGACAGAAGGAGGCTTGGCAGACCCCATAGAGTATATATATTCTTGATCTGCATCAACAGACGAGTTGGAGGCAAACATTTCTTCAAAATCACTTTTATATTTTCAATTTCAATTATTTTATAAAGGGTATTTAGATCACTTACGGAAAAAAACACAAAAAAACTTATCAAAAGAAACTGATCTTAGCGGCATCTCATGTACGTACTGCTAAAACCACTTGGGAATTCTAAGGCGCGAACTTGAAAAAGTCTTGAAGCTGAGATGGTCTTTTTTTCATTTTCTTAAAAACTCTGGTGCAAAAATATGACCGCACCCCCTTTTTCGATTTATCAATCGTAAGATTACTTATGTAATATACTTATCCTTGGTCTCATTAGCTTTCTCATAAACTCTGGTGCAAAAATATGACCGCAGCCCTTTTTTTAAGCGTTTTCTGCGGCGTGCGCTTTTATGACCGCATTCGACAAAATTCAATGAACTGTGAGGAACCGATACTAAATATATATCTTTTTACTAGTTTTAAAATAAGTGAAATCTCCCTAAATTCGAAATTCTATTTGAAATACTATAAACCTGACATTTTCAGTCTTTTGGGGAAAGTTCTTTCCATTACTTAATTACTGTTAGTTTAAGGTCCTAAATACTGTCGTACTTGGTGTTTTTGTCCTAAATCCTTTAGATCAGCAATGCCCACATGTGAATATGGGTAGAAAACCGAAAAGGGCGTAAACCGAAGATATATCAGACTGATCAGCGACGATTAGTGTAGTACGGCAAGCAATTCACCTTCTATCCGAACGCTTAAAAAAAGGGGGTGCGTTCATATATTTGCTCCACAGTTTACTCAACAAGTTTTTTCTTAAATATGACTCCCAATTGTTGCTTCCATTCTTTACCATCCTTATTTTGTTTATTTAATTTAATTTATTTTTCTTAAATTTTAAAAGCTATTTGTAATTGAGGAAGATGAGAAGTATTGTTATTGATCACTTACCGAACATTGGCCAAGGTGTGACGTCGATTCTTAAGATAGCGACTGTGATACTTTTGGAGATCCCCAATGGATCCCTGTTCGGCCTGCATTTTGCTGGTGGGCAGCAGCTGTGAGTTGCTGGGATGCGAGGCGAGAGCTGATGCCGATGATGATGCCAATCGATGATGGGCAGCGACACTGACGCTGCTGCTGTTGTTGGTATTTGTGTTGCCGGTGCTGCCACTGGAGGCTAAAGTCTCGTTTGAATTGCTGCCAATAACTGTGGCCGATGATGAACCACCACCAACACCACCACCAGCTCCGGCGCTGCCAATCGGTGCGAGGACAATGCGAGACCAACACGATTTATGTGGCTTACGGAACTTTAATTTGATACGCGGCGATGGCGTCGATGCGCCAACGTATTCCGGTTGCGAAGATGCAGCACCACCAGCTGTTGCCGACGAGGAGGTGCCCGACGAGTGATGAACACTCTCACAGCTGCCACAATAGCCAGCGGCAGCTATTGTTATCGGTGGCAGAGGTTCGTCAAGCGTCCCCTTAATGGGACTGTTGCTGTCGTTTGTTGCCTGTTGGCGATTGTTGGCCTGTTGCTGTTGCTCAGATTCTTCCTCCTCTTTGATGTGAGGTAATGGTGATGTCTGCGGTTGACAACTACAACGTTGTGTGCTGCCACTAGCACTAGCACTAGCTCCACCTCCACCTCCAGCTCCCGCTGAGGCCGTTGTTGCTGTTGTTGCAACGCCGCCGCCGCCGCTGCTACTGCCGCTGCTGCTGCTTATGTTGCTGCTATTACCGCCAACTGTTACCTGCTGATTGGCGCTACTATAGACGCCACTGGGCGACGGCGACGTTGGAGAGACGCTACTGATGGTTGTGGACAGCAATGTGGCTACTGTTGCTGCTGTTGCTGTACCTGTTGCTGTCGTTAAACTGGTCGCTTCGGGCAGCAGCGTCAGACTTGGAAGGCTTGGCGCTGTGCTGGCTGTCACTGTGCTGGACAGCTGCAATACCACGACAGTAGGTGAGACACTCGCGTCACTGAGTGTTTCGGGTTCGGCGCGTCGAGCAACCAAACCGCTGGCCAAACTCGCAGCTGCAATATCAGCGGCGCTCAATGGTTGTTCCAAGTCCTCGTCAACGTCGTTGATGAGCGTCTTTAGTGAAATGGGCGTGGTAACCGATGTACCAATCGTATCTGCCAGCGAATGCTTCTTCTCTCCCGTACCACAGTTCTCTGGGTCAGTGTCTAAATGTTGCTGTTGTAGTTTATCTTCTTGTTGCTGTTGCTGCTGTTGCTCACTTTGTGGCTGCAATTCGGCTTGTGGTGTCTGCGTCTTGGGCTTCAGTTCGTCCGGTGTCTGCGCGGGTGTTTGGGGCGGACTTGTGGCGGGGGCTGCGGAGCCGCCCCCGCGACAAGGTAGGCAACAGCGAAACACTGTGCCACCGAAGCACTTTGTTCTTGGCTTTGATTTGCGTTTGCTACTGTTGCTGCCACTGCCGCTATTGCTGTTGCTATTGCTATTGGTGGTGTTGCCACTACTGCTACTTTGCCTCGTTGTTGCTGCCGCTGTGGCCGCCAGGCCGTTAACGTTGCCGCCACTCCCGAGACTCTGCCCCGCACCGTTGCTGCTGCTGCTGCCGTGACGCTGCATTAATAAAAAAAAGTGAATACAATAAATAAAAGTTCCATTTGTGGACCATTTTCTCATCTCGCCGATAGCCTTACGGTCTAGACAAACTCGAAATTTTGTCAGCAAGTCTATCTTGACTGTAAGTTTGTCGGCCAGATAAGAAAAAAGTGCTTTATCATTGAAATGCATAAAATAGGAGTTGAGTCAAATTTAAAATTTATTTCTCTCCCTCCCTCTGTCCACCTTGGCGTGCGTCTGATCCGTGCACTTTTGCGCGGCATTTTTAAGCGTAAAACTTTGCGTCAATTTCGCCAATCGCATTATGAATGCAGCCACGCCAACTTTAAGCAACAGCTACAATTTGCAGCCCTGGCATCAGTCTTGAATGCATGCAGTTAATGGCCTGCAATGAAACAAAGAGAAAATTCATACATTTAATTAATAATAATTTCAGAAAATTTATTTTTATTTATTAAGTATACGAGTATTTTGTGTAATAAGAAATTCCACAGACTTGTAACTAACGGTATAAATTACTATCAAGAATTTTTTACAAGACTATTACAACCCAAAAGCAACTCAAAAGTAAGTTTTGGTGTTCCTTAAACCAAGTAACCAGTGCTTTCAAATGTCACAACTGGTTGGTAGGATTATTAAAACATAACATTTTCTACAAGCTTGAAATTCGTTCACTTCAGACATTGCCTGTTCAATTCTAAAACGTGCAACAAAATCGTACAACATTTCAATCTTTGTTTTTCTTGGTGAAATCAAACATCCAAAGAGAAATTTGGTTAAAAGCTCAGAATTCTCACTATTTCTAATCAGTAAGTAGGTTTTATCCAATTTATAAATGAATATATTTATTAAATACTCTCATTTTAGATATGACATCAAATACAGTGGCCTTCGTAACTATCATATTATATCTATACCTAGGCTTTAGCTTATTTCTACCATGGATCCAGACATGGATCTCAACATCCCTGGCTCAAGTTTGCCAACCTACTTTGAGTACGCAGCCCTAATCAATATTTTTATTTATTGTTTCCAAATCTGCTGGCTTCAATCGCTAAATTAAAACTGAAGAGTACTTTCCACAGCTATAGCCCAATGGGGACGATCGATGGGAGAAGGAAGCAGAGCCCCCTTTGTTATGTAATTTTTTATAAGAAAACGGGAGACGTTATTTTTAATTTTTCGACAATTGCCAAGAAAGGAAATGAACCAATTCTAGCCTTTATCTAAAAGATCTCGGAATTTTTGTCAAAAGCATAATGTATATTTTAAAACTTTTAACTTATAGTTCAACATATTTATAAACAATTAACCTGGGTATGAAGTAATCTATGGAAATGCATAAACTAAATTAATGTGCTTTTCGGAAAAGACACAATTTAAAAGAATAACTTGGAATATAAAAATTAATTAAGGTGGCAAAATAAAAACAATGTAATCAGGGATATTCAAGTAAGAACTTAAAGTATTGCAAAATCTGGATGAACTGAGATTTGTATTCTGTTTAAGTCTTTCTTTGTGTACTTTGCAAACTGTTCGCAGAAATTTGTTGAACCGTACTAACTAACTAACTATTTGCGTGTCCAGTTGGCCGGTATGGCACTCAATCACAGCTGTATTATGTACAATAATAGTCGCTTTGAGTGTCGAACAATTCTAGCAACGCTCAAAAGTATGCTACAAAAGAATGTGGGTTAGACATACAGATGACGGACAATGCACTATGGGTAAATTTACACATTTTGTGGAAATAAAATCGACATTTTTTAAGTTGTTCAAGTTAACAAACTTATTATGTTAATAGAAATACATTAGAGGGAAAATTAAATTGATTGTGTCAGTATATAGGGGAATATTTTAATTTATTAAAATGGATTGTTCCACCGACAGCTATTTGCTATAGTAGTTCAATCTTGAACACATTTGACCAGTTTTCAGGAGCATAATTAGTGAGTCTGATATGGATAGCTTAAGAAAAATTTCAGTCAACTGTAAGAAATAACAAAAGCTGTGCTATGTCTACTTAATACAGTCCAAATGTTGATAGATGCTTCTAAATAATAGGTAGGTAGATTGCAAGAATATCCTTTTTATTTATTTACTATTTATTTTTAATTAATAGGAAAATGCAGAAAATTTAATAAGAATAACTAAAACCAAACTAATGCTGACACAATAATTGTGATAAATTATAAATACAATCAATTCCAAATGATTGAAAATTGTCAAATACTCCATAGTGCGATGTATGTACTCTCCTGTATGTACATCTATATATATTTGCATATTGACTCAAGCCCAACGGCAGCTGCACAAACGGACCCACATGTGGGTCATGCTCTCATCGGATTGGACCAACACGACTTGGTCTCATAGAAAGCTCAGTCGCGGCCAAGAAATGCTGGCAACTGTAAGTGATTGGTACAGGAGAATAACCTGGCTAATGCTACAAGGTGAGGGACTCCTCTGATCAGACATACTTGGACTCTTAACATTCAGTAGTTGTTTTTACAAATTCAACTTTATTATCTTACAAGAATGAATTAATGTATGTATTCATGTTAATAAACTATTTCACATTTCAGTTCTTATGCTATATTTATTAATTTAACTAACGTTAAGGCTTTAAAAATTAAAGCATAAATAAATTATTTATTTATTTATTGATTCCATTTCTATATGTATAACATGAATTATTTTCAACTAAAACTGTTAATCAACTTTAGAGCATTATTGAACGCATTGATGCAGTTAAGTCAATAAAGTGGCAGATTAAATCATTAAATATTCAATGTTTAATTAAATATGTTTGCCATGGGCTTCAATTGTTTGCAATTTTCATGTATCAAAATCAATTTAAAACCCAACTCAACAGCGCTAAAGTTAAAAGACAAGCCGTAGTCTACATTTTGGATGTGCTCGTAAAAACCAAAAACTTGTTGGCAGCCAAACAAGACGAACAAAATGTCAGAGTTTCCATAGATACGGCAAACGACGTGTAAAAGTAAGAAAAACAAAAAACAAAAACCGAAAACCCCAAAAAACAACAAACAACAATTGCAACGACAACGGCAGGAGCAGTAACTAAAGTGAATGGGTTCAACAACTTGCCATCGACAACAGTCAAGTGAGAAGAGAGTAAATAGACTAGAGGGCAGAGGCAAGAACAATGATAGAAGCAAAAGCAACAGCAAAAGCAAAAGCCAGTCAACTTCACTTGCCACTCAAAGTCAATTTGGGGTAGAAAAGCCAAAAATTTGTTTTACCTAATGAATTATTAAAATTATGAAGCATACTTTCCGACGTGCAAGCTAAATGAGCTGTCTGACATCCTGAAAGTATGCACAACTATTTCAAGAACTTTTCAACACATTGCAAAATCAACAACAAACTCACACTCACTGTTTAGATGACACTTTGAAATAGTATGCAAAAATTTTCTACTTGAGTGTTTAGCTATGCGTGTGTGTGTGTGTGTGTGTGTGAGTGTGTGTGTGTGTTTGTGTGTGCGGTCTAAGCTCTATAAATTGTGAAAAGCGCAACAATTTAATGGCAAAACAAATACTCGGAGATATGCAGATATTTAAATGAGAATATTGCTTGATATGGCCATCTATCTTAATTAAGTGTAACTAAGATGTTAATAGTAATATAATAAATAATTCAAATACTCTAGATTTGTGTGTAAATTCTACAAAAACTTTTTCCCTCTCGCTCTTGAGGTATACACTTCATTAAATCGCACACATAACAAAAGTTATCTTTTTGTAGCAATGTTAATAAAAAATATACTATTTTTCTTTAATCAAATATTGTAAGAGAGTAAAATTTTTAACAAGAATTTAGAGCAAATATTAAAAGATATCTTTCTTTCTTTTTATTCAGCTATTCAGGACATATTGAAAACAGAGCAAGCTGACTATCTAATTCTTACAAAAAAGTTCATAATAACGTAACACTTTGTGGCTTTGCATCCTTCTCCAATCGATTCTCAACATCAGGCTTTACCTATGAAAGTACTCTTCAGTATTAATTTGGCAAGTAAAGCCAGCAGGTTTAAAACACCCCTTGTATCTGTTTAAATGAAATAGACAGAAGCCTTTGCTTATATTTCAGTCTCAGCTTATTTATTAAATACAGGAAACTTGTCTCGAAGGAACCTTCGAACTCTACGCATGTCACCTAATCCTTTCAATAAAAACCCTCTTTTTATAGTGCCAAAAATAATAGAACCAAGGGAAAGTCAATTACAAATAGTATCTCCATGTCATAGCTTTGCTACGATTAATTTCAAACTGCAGATAGCTCCAAGCTATAAGCAGGAACATCTCAATAATAATTGTCACCTTCAAAGTTTTGATAATTATATTGATTCCAAAGCTGAGACGAAATCTTGGTTAATTATAAATAATAAAATATTACTTAGGGCTGCATACTCAAAGTAGGTTGGCAAACTTGAGCCAGGTATGTTGAGATCCATGTCTGGTGCAAATAAGCTTAAGAATAGGTACAGATGTAATACGATAGTTACGAAGGCCAATGCATTTAATGTCATATCTAAAATGAGGCAATTTAATAAATATATTACTCTATAAATTGGATAAAGCCTACTTACTGATTAGAAAACGCTTTTAACCAAACTTCACTTTGGATGTTTGATTTCACCAAGAAAAACAAAGATTGAAATGTTGTACGATTTTGTTGCACGTTTTCAGAATTGAACGAATTTCAAATTTGTAGAAAATGTTATGTTTTATCAATACTACAAACTATTTGTGACATTTAAAAGCACTGGTTGCTTGGTTTAAGAAACCCGAAAACTTACTTTTGAGTTGGAAGGGTTTTGTAGTAATTGTAATTGTAATTGAAATTTAAATTGTAGTTGCTCTGAAAACGGAACTCCTTAAACACATTTTTCTCAGTTTGCTTATAACCAAAATCTACTCTAACATTACAAGTATGGCTGCTTGGTCGAAAGTTGAGCCAATTTTCATTGCGAATGATATTACGTCGAAGGCAACTTGACAATCATTATTTACTTATTTATTTATTTTTATACCCTGTTTTTTTTTGGTTTTTTCATTACGACAAAACGACGATGCCTTTAATAAAGCCATAAAGCACAAAATATATTTGATATTGATTTTTATTGAGACATTTTGAAAATTAATGTGTACGATGCGGGCTCCCGGCTCCTGGCTCAAGGCAAAGCAACTCAACTCAGCTCAGCTCAGCTCGATTCAACTCAAGTCAAGTCAACTCAGTTCAATTTGATATGAAAACGATGCGATACAGACGACAGGGGGATAACGTTGGCAACTTTATAGCAACTGTCGAATGATGAGCGGCATTAATAAATCAATAGAATTGTGATGGCAAATAATTTGAGAGCTCTGCTGCAATTCGCTGCGCACTGATGGCACTTTCATTCTATCTACAATACGAGCACACGGGGCCAAGCCACTAACTATGTGTGTGTGTGTTTGCTCCGTATAACGCTGCGTATGCGTGATAACATGCCTCGTAATACGAGTTATGCTGGAATCGAGTTGATTTCTCATGCCTTCAGTTGTTTTCTTTATTTTTATTTTCATTTCATTTGTTTTCTTTCTGTTTTTATTGATTTATGTGCAGACACAGCCAGAAAAAAAACTCTCATTAATTTTATCAACTGAGCCAAATTCGAAGGCGGCGCTTAACCGATTCATCTTGAGTTTAATTGAAATGCTAAAGATACTCTATAAAGTACATAGTAAGAGTAGTTAGAACTACATTATATAAAATTTGCAGAATATATATAATGCTCCTTTAGATGTTAACTTTCCTGACAAACTTCCACATAACTTTTCAACTACCGATCCTTCTCCTTAACTAGGAGTCTTGCTCATAATATTAATTAGATAAGCATTTAAATACTCTTTCAGATATTAACTAACATATTCTGACAGCAGCCCTAACTTGATGCATTTTAAATAATTTAAACTGGCTTCTGTTTAGCTTTTGTTAATTCTCCGTTGAAACCTTTATCAAAATGACAACTGAAACTGTGGAAAATGTGGAAAATTATTCGAATTTGGAAGAGAGATTGCAGAAAAAGCTGTCGGTGTGTGAAGAGAATTAAAAGAGTTGAGAGTTGTGCCATGGCCATAATTGAATTTGACACTTTGCAGTGCTGGACAAGCTTATTATGATGATACGAGCATTAAGAGCACTACTTATATGTATGAGGCGGCGTTTATAATGGCCTCAGTCTTATAGCCTCTGTGCCTCTGTGAGCTGCACTTTGCTCTGATGCGACTCACAATGGCACTTTAAATGCTTCTCCATTGAGCGACGCCCCAGGGAGCATTAAGGTATTTAGTCACAGACAGAACGAGACACAAAATGAGAGACACAGCGAGACAGAGCGAGACGGAGCGAGAGAGAGCGAGAACACTGAGGTACAGAGAAAAGTAAATAAAATTGTGAAGGTGGCATGAAATGCACAACTTAAGTGCTGAGTTGGTAATTTGTTATACCCTGTGCTAATAAAAAAGGGGATTCAAAAGGGGTAAAGCTGGGAAAGACAGGTGAGAATTTAAAACTTTCAGCTATTTGAATATGTCTACCAGGTATTTGGCAGTCGGGCAGACTCGTTTATGCCATTCTTAATTGTTTTTATTTATCTTGTGCCTGCCTTTAGCCCAAATTGAAGGCAATTCGACTGTCAGGTCAGGTCGTCGTTTAGCAGCAGCCAAAAACAACAAAGTGAGCAAAAGTGAAACGCGTAACGAGGGTTAGAGTGGGAGAGAGAGAGAGAGAGAGAGAGCGAGAGAGAGAGAAAGATGGGGAGGATAAGAAGAGCTAAGAAAACAATGGAAACAGCAAGAATCAATCAGAAACGAAGACGACAACAGATACGCAGCAATTAATGGGCAACTGTAAATGTAAACACACATGGCATGTGGCATGTAGCATGTGGCATGCACCATGGGGCATGCGGCATGAGGCATATAGTAAGTATACGCCATGTGGGCGTAAATCTGGCAACAAGATTCGGTACAGAATCACAAGCTGAACCCCGCATGTAAACATGATTGTGGGCGGTTGACAAAACCAGAGACGGCAACGAAGAAAAGAAGGCGAAAGAAAGAGGGAGAGAAAGTGAGAGAGAAAGAGAGAGAGAGATGAGAAGGAAGCTGAGAGTGAGTTGGATAAATAACTTCAAGTGATGATTCTTGTTATTGTTGTTGTTTTTGTTGTTATTTCACTCGCCTAATGAGCAATTTAATTATGCACACTAATTGATTGATTCCATTTGATGGCTGCAACTCTTACACACTCCAAAAACACACACACCCTCTAACACACACCTCCTCAAAAAACATTTACCTCTCCAAAATTAAACAAGTCTTTTTATATTGCAGTAGGTTTAGCCACTCCTCACATATATACCTCACAATTTCTATTTAAATTGCTCTAAAAAGTAGAAGAAACTTTGCTTTATTTGTTGTATTTTGCTTAATGCACATTTGCAAATCGTTGTAATTGGTAAATGGGCAATTTGTGTTGCATTTTGAATAGTTTCTAATTCAATTTCATTTAAATTTTTACATGCACATATTTCTTTAAGCACTTGGACAGTTAGTTTACTTAGTTAGTTAGCTTGTTAGTTAGTCAGTTTAATTAATTAATTCACTTACTTCTATTGCGAAAGCTGAGCAACTTTTATATGTATGAAAGATGAAAGAAGGTATTTTAAACAAATTATTTTATCTGCTTGTGTTTTTATTATTTATTAATGAGCTCTACTATTGGAAAACTAATTTAAAGTCGAGCTGCCTATTTAACCTATTTTGATATTAGAGCCAAACTAAAACTATGTCTCTTTGCAACTATTTCTTAGATAATTGTGCAAATTGTTAACCCCAAAGGCATCGAATGACAAATTTTCTTGAAGCCTAAACTTGGTAATAAATAAGTTTTGATGCCAGAAATCAGGTACACAAAGGAATAACTGAATGTTCCCAGTGGAGTGCTCAAAACTTGCATTGCAAGTGAGGGAAATTTAAAAAGTTTTCTGTCTTTTTTGGCCAAGTTTCATTTGCTGTCGAATCAGTTAAATAAGAAATATATGTATGTACCAAAACATATAGGACGACAAATAAATCAAAGGGAATACACAAATTTACAACTCGCAATTTTCACGATTTTCTGCAATGTTTTTCTTTCTTTTTTTTGGTGTACAAGTTTTGTAAATTGAATTTGGACACGCGCCTGGAACGATGCTCAGAATATCAGTAACAGTCACAGTTACAGTCACAGTTACAGTCACAGTTAAAATTCTCAGTTACCGTTATGAGAGGAGGGGTAGGGGGAGAATAATTTGTAAACGTTAACATTTAAAATGCACATAAACGGTTGCCTTGATTACTTTTGCCGCGCTTCACTTTGTTGCACAAGGGTGAAAGGTTAAAGTTGCCAAAGAACCCGAGAGTTCACGACATCAAATAAAGAGCAACAAGTTGAATATATAATATAAAACATACATATATACACATATAGTATATGTATGTCTGTCTGTTCTTCTGTTTGTGCATTTGTAGCATTTGCCATAAAGGCCCAAAGCCCATCAGCAATTCCAGCACATAAAAATGGTTGTAAAAATGGAAACAATAACAAACGAACGCGAACAACATCAACAACAGTCAACAACAATGGCAGCAACTGTTGCTGTTTCTGTTTGTGTTGTTGTTGCTATTGCTATTGCTGTCGACGTTGCTTTTGCTGTTGCCGTTGCTGTTGCTGTCGTTGCTGCTGCCATTGCCAAGTAATGACAAGCGAGCGAAACGGGTAAACCAGCCTGAAAGTATGCTATACAAAAGTGAACTCAATGCAGGACACACACAACATCATGGTTGGATTTCATCGTGGGAAGGGAGGTGGGGGGGGGGTAGGATACTGAAGGAAGCAGACAAGGAGCCAAGTTGTTGCCAGCGGAAGTCGCGTGGAAATGACATTCGTCTTCAACACGCCCACAAAGACAGCAAATAAGTGAATACGATATATACACTCACAAATAATACAGGGTCACTCATGAATACATTAATGAATAAACGTCTAAACCTATTTAACCTTTTTTTGGAGCATTATTATCAAATGTACATACATTTCACTGCCCGTAACATTTTTAACAAAAGTAAGTTTTGAACAATGGAATATAATGTTAAAGTGGCGAATAAACAAACTTTAAGTTAGAAAGCGAGAGTTGAAATATTATATGAGATGAAATATTTTAAATTACAACTGCTGCATATTTATACTTTAATACTATCATTAAAAGAGATTTTATTTTTTATTATAGTTTAATACTATCATTTAAAGAGATTTTATTAGACTGCATTACTATAATAAAGCTAAACAAGAATGCTCAAATTTTTCATATAAATTGAGTATAAAATTAAAAACAAAACAATTAAGTTATTAATATATTGGCATGTTGGCATTTTAAAGCCTCTCTTTATTAGGATCTTAACTAAAGAAGCTAGGAATAAACACTATAAATACAGAAAAGGGAAAAAATAGATGGCAAACTGGAATAAACTACTTTTAATTACTGTAAGGCTTTAAAACTAATTACTAAATAACATTAAAAGTATTGGGAATGCGTCACAATTTAAAAGTTAACTAACTTTACGCTATTTTGTTAGTATAAGGTAATCAAAATAAATTAAATGTGCTTTTATTTTTACTAAATCAACAACTAGTAAATCAGATTCTTAAAACTAAACTACATTTATTGTACTATGAATGTATTATTTACTGTTTATTGATCGCTTCAAGTACTAAGGGCCATTTTCTCATCTTGCAGTTAACCTTAAAGGAAGGATGAACTTAAGGTTTTGTTCTCTTATAGGCAGGTTTATCTTCCCTTTTAGGTTAGCGGCAAGATGAGAAAACGGCCCTAAGACTTATTAATAAAACCTTTTTAAGCCCAAGTCTAATATAGTTTTGAAAATTAAGTTGAGCTTTGTGCTCAATATTTTGGTTAGGAGTGTGATTCAATCTTAACTACTTGTGTATTAAAAGTTCACAATTTACTAACCATTACTGTTTATCAAAAGGCTGTTCAGTATTGAATGAAACACCCTGTATTTGGTACCTTTGTATGACCCTGATGTTGATATGCTCGACGTGACGGTGCGTAGCGCATTGTAATGCCATCTTATAATATACAACGTATGCCACATGAGTACCAACAAATACATATGCATATGCATGTGTATATGTATGTGTGTTTGTGTGTGTGTATATGTATACATATAATTACGCATATCACAAACAAATACGCACACACACACACACACACACACACACACACACACACACACACACACAATTGTGACACAAGAGCCATACAATTACGCTGGTTGCTCCTTGTTTGTCTTGTCTTGTCTTGTGTCTGGTGTTTTTGTGCCCTTGTTGTTCTTGTTCTTGTTATTGTTGTTGTTATTATACTTATTGTTATGCCGCCAAATTCTTTGGAAAATGTTCTTATTACTTATTTGCAAATACTTGAATCTAAAAGTGCACGAATTTAAAACCATTAGCCCCAACAAAAACAACATCGACAGCTTGATAAGATGGTGAAATGATTTTCATGTCCCATATTGTAGTCTTCTTCTTTACAGGGTAGCTACCAGTCGTGTATGCCCGCCGTGCAAGATTGGTTATTTGGTTTATGCCACTCACTATAGGGGCACCACAAACAATGGAATCCACTGGTCTATCGTTGATGTAAGAGTATAAAGGCAGTAGAATAGAAACAGCTAAATAGAAAAAGACAGAGACAGATAGAGAGAGAGATAGAGAGAGGGAGAAAGGTAGCTGAAGGAGCAACAAGTGAGTGCGTTGATGTGTGCATAGACTATGACACACACATAGGTCAAGTCGTTAGCAAACAAAATCATTTCGCAGTCCCACGACGAGTACGAGTACCAGTAATAAACGATTCTGATAGTTTGATATAATTTCCTAGTTAGACTGGGAAAGATTGATGATATGCAAATGTGAGTGAAAGTGCTTTACTCTATAGAATCACAAAATATAAACAGCAGAGTTCAAGTAATAAATAGACAAGAAATCTAATTCTTAAACTTATACTTAAATGTCTTAAATGGTAATTGGCATTCTAAAATTTGTAGTTAATAAGAATATAATTTACTGGAATTTTATTTATTTTTTTAATTTTGAATGGTTTTTCTTTTGGGCATCTCTGCTTCAGAACTCAAGAGTTACCATATAGTTCTATATCAGCAAAGTTTACAGGTTATAGTTGTATTTTCTATAAACGAAAAGTAACTTATATTAAAGCCAATAACACACCCAATTATTGTTATGTTAATATTATACTAAACTTGTTTTTGTTTGCTATTTATTTTCTATATTTTTTTATGGTTTTACTTTCGTTATTGTTAGCACAGTGAAATTTCCTATGAAATTGATATTCACAGAGCGCATAAATTTAATCAGTTGGATTTTTGGGGGCCGCTGTCATTTTTGTGGGTGTGAACAAACCTAAATATACACACACTTAAACACACTCACACATATAGTAAACTCATACTTGTAGATACATATGTAGGACATACATTGTAGCTGCGTGTTTGGCAACTATCTAAACCAGGTTACATTCCGTTTGCTATACCAAAGTTGAACAGACGGACAGAATAGACAGATGGATAGACAGAGTGAAAATAGCCCAAATAACCCACGATATATAGTTTTTCAGAACCAGCCAAGGAAATATCAAGAGATGTTGATGGTAGACTCTAGATATTCTGAATTCATTCCGACTTTATTCCGTATTCGTCGATGCCATTTCCTGTGTGTGCTAAACCAATAAAGTGACTTTCACATGTCTGTCAGTTACTTGAGCTGTCCAGTAATTGTATCCTCGGAATAGTATGTAACTGCGAAAATTTCATAAAGGAATTAAACAGTCCCAAAAACTTTAAGTGCATGAAAAACACAATTTCATTTAGAAATTGTGTTCCAGAAATACATTTATGTTACTTAAAATAACAAATTACATATGGGCTTACTTATAACGATCAGCAAACTGACTAATCGGACCTCAGTTTTTCAATATTTTTGGCGATTTCTCATCAAAGTTAATCCCAACAAATCTTTATTGCAGCAGCAAACATTAATTTTTAAAGAAAACGACTCAATGCATATAAATCTGTTTGTCAATTGTGAATAAAGTTCAGTTACATTAAATAATTCATAGATTAACAGCAACTTAAACATAATGGAAAAGTTAGTTACGTTTTCAATATTGCTTGCTAAATTAGTCTTAATCTCTAGGAGAAGGAATCCATATTCCACTCTTAACTATTGTGTTTATAAAAATCATAGCATTAAATATATTTAACAAAATGAAATTGCTGCGAAAGCGAATTGTGGAACACACCTGATTATTGCTGCAATTAATTTGTGAAACATTTGTGAAATATTTCTGCACATCATTGTTGAGCAGCATGTTGAGGTAGTCTCGTCAATCAGTCGTCTAGCTAATACGTCAATACATCAATCAAACTCAACTGATTTTCATTTAATGCCAATTTATTGATATAGATTATTTCATGACGTACATTGACTTACTCGTTAATATTGTTCTAGCAGAGCTCACAGCTCACAGCTGCGCTTCAAACAGTGATAATTAACGTCACTTAAGCAACTCTCTCTCTCTCTCTCTCTCTATTCCACATTATATAAGTATATCTATGTAAATATAAAAGTTTTCCTGTGCTTCTCCCTCATCTCCATCATCATCATCAATCACGTCGAGGCAATTTGACAGCGATTGCGACATTTACAGCTGTTCATCAGTCGCTTGCCCGGTCAGCTTAAAGTGTTCATTAGCAAGTCTAAATAAGTAAGAAAAAAACGCATATTTTGTTGCACAGTGATCTACATTAAAATGCTGCCACATTTGCGTAATTTTTACAGCTACTTCAACTAAAATACAACGAGGACAATTCTCTTTTTTCGCGCTCAGAGTTGGCTTTTTTTTATAGCAAAAAGTTCTAATAATTATTTTAATATTTACTAGCCATATAAATGAAAGTTCAGTTTAAATTTGAAATTAACTAGAAACATAGAGTGCAGTCTCTGGATAATAAGCTGTCAAAAGTTTGCCTCGATGTCAAACTCTAGCTGAGTTTTAAAAACAAATAATTAACGAGGATTTTCACTGCGGATCGTATGAAAGCTGTGATATATGATATATGCTCCACTTATTTGCTTAATTAATGTGCGAAGTTTCATACTTTTTTGCACTGTGCAATAAATTTGAAATTTAGCAATGTGGAATTTACTAAACTTTTTTTATGAGAAGCATATGGGACTCAAACATATTTTAATTGGTCATTTTTAAAATTTATCATTTAATTTTAGAGATTTTGTATACCATTATTCATTATTCCAGTATATAGACAGTTTCAGATTTCAATCGATAGTTTTACAACTGTCCATTATTTAATTAAAATAATGACGATATTAATTAGTACATATGGTAATATTATTATTAACAAACCATTATTAATAATAATATTAATCGTTGTACTTATCAAAATCTGTGCTTGTTAAATTAATTGATTTTATTAATGTTATTCTAAAAGTGACTTATTTTATTGTAACTTGCGCAATTAATTGAAAGCCTCATGAAATAATAGTTTCAATTTAATTTAATTTAACAGTTTAAACTAATTTAAATATTATTTTAAAGCTCATATAATCTTAAAGTCATGTTAAACTCAAAGATACTTTTGTCAGCTGCTTTTAGTTGATGACAAATAAGAAAAAAATCAATAAATATATTAGTTTTTTAAGCCGAGGTTCAATAATAATAATTTTATAAGATTGATAAAATTCAATAAATAAGAAAAATTACAATTTTATCATTATTAAGTTATGTATAGTGAGGCTATAGAAAATAAAAATAAAAATGCTTGTTATAGTATTTTTAATTGATAGCTTATATTTAAATTAGTTGTCGTACAGTCTGAGGTCCTTCCCATATTTTTCTCTCATTGTTTAACTGTCTCTGGCTACCTGACTACCGTGTGGTTGTTTCGTTCCTTGCCTCTTTCTTTCACCATTTCTTTTTTACGAGCATTCTTCTTTAGCAGCTTCACCTTGTTTGTCTATGGCTTTGGACATGTGTGCAATTTTGTGCGCGCGAGTGTGTGTGTGTGTGTGTGTGAATGCTAAGGACTAAAAAAGGACAATGAATAATGGTCGGAGGGTGCCATATGAGGACACGTAGGACGTAGGAGGAAACGAAGCCACTTTCCGTGTGTCATTTTTGCTGCTCCTCTTTGCCGTTTCTCTTCTTGTTGTTGCTGTTGTTGTTGTTGTTGTTGCTGTTGGTGTTGTTGCGGATGTCCTTGCTGTTGTTGGTGCCTTTAGTGTCACACCATTTTGCGGTCGTGTCTGTGGCATTGCGTGCATTAAATTTTGACCCAAAATTCGTCAGACTCTGAACTTTGCTGGCACGCCTGCGTCTATGGCCAAGGCATTGTGGGCGTGGCCAACAAGCTGTCAACGCATTTAATGCATAAAATTAATGCCCCACCATGGCTGGTGTCAAACAGATGGTCCATAAAAAAAAGATGTAAATAAAATAACTATTCACAAACCCAATTGGTTGAGAACAAAGCAATTTTTACTCGATATGTTATCCTTTACTATATATAAGGGAAGTATGCGGAATTTCCGGGATTTAATTTATCCAAACTATGTCAAAGACTTTGCATTTTCAAATTTAATTCATTAATGTAATTTAAAGGAGTTCTAAGAATATATAATATATTAAATATACTCAAATAAATTCAGCTAAATATTCCCATCTTTTTATAATTTACATAAATAATTAAGAAACGTTTTAATTTATATTTAACCACTTTACATTTTGTATTCCATTTAGTAACTAGTAAGATAAATTATAAATAAGAAAGGGAAAAAAATAAATTTATATAAAATAATAATACAAATTTGACAAACTTGGACTTTCAGTATTTCAACGCACTTCCCACTTATATTTCAATTATCAGGACTTGCATAAGAATTTTTAGATATAGTTAAAAATTGTGTGCTTATTTTTCATTATTCAAATATAGTCTTAATTTAAATATATACTGAGTACTTTAGCCTGCATCTTAGAATTTAGAGTTAAATATTCTTTATACAAATTGTACAAGATTCTCCTCACTTATAATGTGATAACGTAAAGTGCGGCTAATGAGCGACATCGTTAGGAAACCTTCTGGATTCCTCAAGGTCCCATTATAAGATAATATAAATTTAAAGTGGACAATTTTGGTTACGGCAAATTCAATGATTTGATTAAATAATTAAAAGCGCTTGGCATGTAATTAAATTTAATGGCCATTAAAAATGTAACTCTCTCAAGCTCTTACTAACACAGACACACACATTCACACACACATACACCCCAAGAAGGTATGCAATGAAAATTGTTGTCCATTTTAACTAATTGACAAATCGACTCGAGTGGTAAGAAAACTCAGTCATTTCGGTCAATATTTTAAAATTAACACAAACACACACATTCACACACACAGACACACACACACAGGTACACACACATGTATGCTCGTTTATCCTTTGAGGTACTCAGGACTATTTTTGTGTGTGCCTTCCACATGCATTGGGTGTTCTCATTTGTGTATTTGTATGCTGAAAATCGATAGCTGCCTCTCTGCTTCCACCTGATCCACAGTTATTAATAGACCAGCAAGTGGCAGCAGCACCAGCACCAGCAGCACCAGCAACAGCAACAACAACAATCACCTTTTTAGCCAGGAGGTGCTGCTGCTGTTCTTGCTCTTGACCAGGTGAGTAAATTTTTATCGCATTTCTCATTTGCATAACAACAATTAAAGCAGCTTATGCATTAAAGTGTGAAAATTTCATCAATAACAACAGCACTCAGTTATGCACAGTGGTGTGCAGTTATTGGAAGTATATTAAATATAATGAGAATATTTGTCAGAATGTGCCACAGGTATTCAATTTGGACATCTATAACATGTTATATTCAAAACATGGCAGTATTGGCTTATATGCAAATTGAAATACTAAGGTCTGTTTCAGTTCTAACTTTATTGGATTAAAATTCAACTGGGAATTCAATTTGGCAATGTGATATTAAAGCAGTTAAATAAATCCCTTAAATTCGACGCACTGTGCAACAATTTTTGCAATGAAACCAATCTCTGAGTGACTGTTTGTCAATCCAAATTGATTGATTACTGAATGCATTTGCAGGCATGCAAAAAAACAACAGAGAATTATGCAAGAATTCTCATTTTAGACAAGTTATTTAAATTTCTGTATGTCTGAAACTGAGTACGCCTTTCGCCAAATTACTTACAGTATCTTTAAGAACTTACTACGCCAAACTTCATGAGCAGACAACTTTTCCACAACGGGACTCCCGTTGATTTCGATCGACTGTCAGTGTTTTACAAGGCTGGCAACTTGGTGAAAAGTTGATACGGCTTTAACTTTGCCGCTTTGTGTGTGTGTGTGTGTGAATCACATTTAAAAGCTTGGCTAAAACTTGGGAACAATGAGAGCAGCGCTTAAATTTTCCCTCAACTTTTTACTTCTCTTTCCACCAAAGCGAACATGTTTTGAATACCAGCGAGTCGCATTTTGAGGACTATGGTTATCACTTTTAACAGTCATCTAAGCCAGTTGGACAGTCAAATTGGCCATTTTCATGAAGCAAATTACTTATGAGCAGGTTTGAGCAACTATGGATGAGCCACTCTCTCCTTCTCTCTCTCTCTCTCTCTCTCTTACTTTTCTCAGCATGTCTCCAGCTGGTTTTAAGCTTATTCAGTATTTTGTTTTTTGTTTTATTGTTTTTTTCTGTCCGGCGGAACTGTCTTATTGCCTTTATGACGTTGTCAACATAACACAAACACAGGCCAAAGCACATTCACCATTTTGACCCATACAAATGGATTCATTTAAAGAAAGTCCTTGTGTCTTTTGGCGCCATTTGCATGCATGGCTAACAGTGTACAAATTTTGTGTGATTGCTCCTTGACAGTGGGACAGTGGGACAGTGGAACACACACACAAGTGTTAGCAACTTTATTCGTTTTCCGCCATCAACAAAAACTTACTGTCTTGAAAATGTTTTTTGCTTTTGCTGTCTCTTTTCTATCTCGTCTATCAGGCACGTATTTGGTTTGTTTGTGTCGTAAACATTTTGCTGGCTTTGGCTTCATAAAAATAGTTGTAAATTCCAGCCAAGCTGCATAAATTGCACGCCGTTGCCTTTGCCTCTGAAGTTGCCTTTGCCACGCCCATTTGTTGCGGCGTCAAGAGCTTCACACATCGTTTGCCTCTCGAAGCACTAAAAAAAAGTGACGCAACTTTTGTGCACATTGTCAACAGTCGTAAATTCTTGTTTCTTGGCTTAACTGAATTATCTTTTGAAGTTATTCGTACTTCCTTTAACATTTTTCCACACACAAACACATACACACACAACCACTCATGACTCAATTCAATTTCTTTTGCATTTCGCAAATTGATAAGCATACCAAATTGAAGTCCTATTCTCCAATTGATGCTTTTCTTGACATTTTCTTCACCAAATATAAAATTTAACTTTAAACAATTTATCTTTTCTAGCAATTCGCTAAATTAACTGAAAACAAAGAGTTTAAATTTCAATTGTAAATCATCGTTTTCTATTTATTTTTTGAATATTTTTAACCATTTTTCAAACATGACTCAATTCAATTTCGTTGAAATTCGCAAATTGATTTATTACATGTAATTTGTTTGAAAATATCAATTTGACACGTAGCAATTTAAAATTAGAATTACATATTCAATTCAGTTATATAGTTTATAAAAATCAATTAATGGGTGTTGATTGATTGTGTAGAATTGGGAATACTTGAAAAATATATCGTAGAGGATATTTTAATTGATTCTATTAAAATTTAAAATAATTTAAGGATTTGTAAAGATTTTGGTGTATTTTATTAGACTGCTTAAAATTGTTTATCTGTTTTATCAGATTATTGGAAAGTTTGCTATTTTATCTAGTCGTAAATTCAAAAGTTTACGTTTCTGGGAACAGCTGAACAACAGTTAAGTTTGAGCCACACATAAATTTCATTACAGGTATATTCTTTAACGTGTTTTTTCTCTTTCACAGACTCGTCCACTTAAACTATATGTTTTTCTTGCAATTTTGTTAACCCGAACCGCAGGTATTATCCATCTTTACGATCTTATGCGAAGACATAGCTGCATATGGAGCAGTTTTAATTTACAAAATGGATTTGCCTGCGGAGTTGACATTACCACAGTGAGTGTTGACAGTGAGTCGTAAATGGAAAAAATTGAAAAAACGGACAGACAGCCGGAAAGCAACAGCAACAGCAACAACAGCAGCAACTGTTGCACTTGTGCAGTAAATGACAAACAGTTCTTGCCACAGTGGTGGCTACAGCGACCGCTTCGGTCAGAGCAATCTCACTTTGTAATGTCATTTATGATTTGGTTAGCAAAGTGTTGTAGCGCCATCTGTTGGCAGCATTTGACAGCTGTCACAGAGTCCATGCTTCATGTGGCCGCCTCTGACCCCAACTCGCTAGCCGCATTCCACCAAGAGAGAATGAATAAAGAAGCCCGACTACAAGGTACTTCACTTATTTTATATAAGAAAGCAACTATATCAACTAGTCACAATTTATTAATTAAGTATAAAATATTAAATGTAGAAATAAAATTAGTTATCAGTTAAAAGTCTTTAGGCATATTGTTACTATCTTGTAGATTCTTAGATTCCGACTTCCATACCTCTGCCACGCCTCCCTCCTATACCCAATTATATACATTCAATAGAAGACAATATACACTTGTATTCTACAAGTAGATTAAGGCGCTTAAACTAGTCACAATTTATTAATTAAGTATAAAATATTAAATGTACAAATAAAATTAGTAATTAGTTTTAAGTCTTTAGAAATATTGTTTTATCTTGTGGATTCTGAGATTCAGACTTCCATACCTCTGCCACGCCTCCCTCTTCTAGCCCATTTCATACATTAAATAGAAGACAATATTCACTTATATTCTACAAGTAGATTAAGGCGCTTAAACTAGTCACGATGTATTAATTAAGTAGAAAATATTAAATGTACAAAAAAAATTAGTAATCAGTTTTAAGTCTTTAGAAATATTGTTATTATCTTGTGGATTCTGAGATTCAGACTTTCATACCTCTGCCACGCCTCCCTCCTCAAGTCAATTTCATACTTTAAATAGAAGACAATATACTCTTGTATTCTACAAGTATCGGGTATAAGAAGCGTTCGTCTCCATGGGAATCCGGTTTTTGCCTTACGCCAATTTCGTTTTCACTTTGCTATCGCATGTGCACACCCAAATTAAATTACAAATGGCGCAAATGTGCGTTAAAGCACACACACACACACGATCACATTTGGCTCAAAAGGGGGGCGCAGAGGTACGGGCGAAGGGGGCAGTTAGCTCACACTTCAACATGTTTAGCCAAAATTAAAATCATATGCATGAAATGAGCGCGAAATTGAAATGGAATGAAATAAATAAGAAACAGCCACAACAATAAGAACATGAACATTGTTGTTGTTGTTGCTGTTGTTGTTGTATTTCACTTTGCTTTCGCTTTCACTTTCGTTTAGATTTCAGTTTTGTGCTCGTCATTGCCACTTTGCCACATGGCAGGCAATTTCATTCCCTTTTTTGCCATTCCCCATTCCCCCCAAAGTACATTCCACACTCTACTCGACTCTACTTTTCATTCCAATATTTTCTTTTTTGTTGTTGTCCTTTGGCTTGACACGATTGCTTCAAGTCCAAGACAAAAAAAAAGAAAACAAGAAAACAAGAAAAGTTTAAAGACAGCATAAACAACAGCATTTTATTGCTACTGAATGAGTTTTCCGCTGTTTCTCAATTATCCTTGAAGCCATTCTATGACAGGAAAAACGTTCAACAGCAACAGCAGTATGTACATATATCATCTTTACTTAGCACCTGTTTTGAATTCCACTTTTGCTACAATTGCACAGACATTTTATAGGGTGTAGCTTAAGCAAGTTTAAATTACTTTTTTTAGATTGCAATGCAATGAAAGTCCAAATAGATTAGATTACCAGCTAACCTGTATAGTATCTATATAATAAGTATTACAAATACTGAAGCTAAGATTCTCTGACATTTCGTATACTATAAGGATTATTAAAGAGTTAAAATTTGAAGAATCAAAAAGTACTGGTATAAGGCATTCTTAAAGTGAAGAACTCACATCTTCTAGCGTTTACACCATCAACTGGTCGGATAGATGACAGTGAAAAGAATGATGATAGTCAAGACAATACAACATCCATTTGGATCCGGTCTACTAAGGAAGCTTAAATACCTTTTTTTAGATTGCAATGCAATGAAAGTCCAAATAGATTAAATTACCAACTAACCTACCTACATAGTATGTATTTAATAAATGTTATAAAGACTGAACTGATTATAAGATTCTCTGACACTTCGTATACCTTAAGGATTATTAAAGAGTTCGAATTTGTAGCATTAAAAAGTACTGTAATGGGTCATTCTTAAAGTGAAGAACTCACATCTTCTAGCGTTTACACCATCAACTGGTCGGATAGATGACAGTGAAAAGAATGATGATAGTCAAGACAATACAACATCCATTTGGATCCGGTCTACTAAGGAAGCTTAAATACCTTTTTTTAGATTGCAATGCAATGAAAGTCCGAATAGATTAGATTACCAGCTAACAAACTTAGTATGCTATATACATATATAATAAGTATTATAAAGACTATAGTTAAGATTCTCTGATATTTCGCATACTTTAAGAAATATTAAAGAGTTAGAATTTGTAGAATTAGTAGTACACTCTTAAAGTGAAAAACTCACTTCTTCTAGCATTTACACCATCAACTGGTCGGATAGATGACAGTGAAAAGAATGATGATAGTCAAGACAATACAACATCCATTTGGATCCGGTCTACCACACGACATATTGGAGCCTGTCTCGAGTTGCTCTGAAGAACGCCTTCTTCCTTTTGTCATAGATTCAAATGCACAGCACGTTTTAAAAGCATCAAGTGGGTGACTTTTGCTCGGAAATGTACGTTACACATGCGGCGGATGTGGCAAAACTTTCTACAGATGGTCATTGTCACATTCTATGTCTCTATCGTGTCGTACTTTCTCCTTTTGGAACACTGTCTGCTTTCACAGTGTCAACCAAATTTATTTAGCCAGACCATTTGCTAACGCTTATTTGTATGCAATTAATTTTGTTCACCGGCTGCAAAGACTTTAAGCAAATCAACTAAATTGCCAGCCTAATAACACTGTTCCTCTGTCTCTTTCAGCTCCCTTCCCTTCCCTTCTCGCTCCCTTTCCATAGCCATGGTATTTGTGTAGCCCCCAAGCAGCGAACTGACCCTAAAATGGCCACTGCCTGTCAACGGCCTAATGAAAATTGATGTTATATGATTTACACTCTCATTTTGTTGTTGACTTTGGACCAGCAATAAATGAACATTTGTGCGGCCGACTGAGAGGGAGGCTACACAAAAAAAAAAAAATAGAACAAAAATTAATTGCATTTGTTTATGCCACAGGATGAGGGCACATTAACAGTGCCAAGGATATAGGACAAGCTTTGCATTTTTATCAAAATTAATAATAAATTCTATTCAACACCCCAAGTAACATTAGCCCAAGGCAAGCCCCTATACAAGAAAACGCACATCGAACTTATAAATAATCAAACAAAAATATTGTTAAATTAAAATTCGTTTATATAGACAGTCTACAATTCAGTCTTTAATTTCAATTTTCGACTTCTCATTGAACCAATTTTATATGAAAATTATCTACTTATAGATTTGGAAATTAAACTTCAATTAAAAGATGCCCAAATAATTTAATCAAATTAACTCATTTAGTCTCAAAGATCATCAAACAAATGTAGATAGTTGAAAATTTACATAATTTTTCATTCTTACAAAAATATAAATACAAAATACTTGCTTGGTTCCAGACCAAATCCAAAATGCCCAAGGACATTTATGTAGGGGATTAATAGCCAAAAGCTTACCTAAAATGAAAAGAGAAACAGAGAAAGATGGTTAGATAAGAAGAGAACGAATTAAATGATTTGTTGTTGGGCACTTAAATAATTTTTAAATTACTTTTTCATGCGACTAATTGCCAAATTGATTTACTTTTGTGTTTTTTTTAATTTTGCACATTTACATTTAAGTTGCCATTAAGTTGCAGGCCATTGAGTGTGTGTGTGAGTGTGCGAGTGTGTGTTTATTTTGGGTGGAATGTATCATAGCTGTGGTTAGTCAGAGAGGGCTATTAACTGTCAGTGGCAGTTGCAGGTGGAGCAGGTCACAAGCAACCAACACAGACGCAGCTTGCGGTCAGATACTTAGCCACAGAAATACACACAGATCCTCTCACACACACACTCACACACAGACAGAGATACACTTTGCCTGGGGGGATAGGGTACTAATGGGATGGGAGAGAGAGGAAGTGCGGTTGACCCAAACCTCTTGATGCATGGCGTTTGCCATGTTGCTTTTTGTATACTTGTATTAATTATTTATGATATGAGTACAGCTTGCGTATACGTAATATTATTATAATGCTTTTAAAAACGGGCCAGAGCAAGCGGAAGTATGGCCCAAATGCTTTCTCTGATTAAGCCAGGCAGCAAAAGCTCTCATACCAGGCCAACAAATTCTGACAGGCACATTCAGAGTCTGCATTTCAGACGCACACACATCCCCATATCCGTTTATTTTTCTCAGTGAAAAGTGTCAAAAAGACGTTATTCTGATGATATGTTTCGTGCAAGAAAGAGGTGAAAAACGAGGTAAAAAGAATGAATGAGAGAGAGAGAGCTGCCTTCATTAAGCAGAGCAAACTCTTTTCGCGAACTGCAATCGGCTTTAAGGAATTCCATTTTGAGTTACGTTTGCCGTTCAGTTCAGCTCACAAAAGGCTACAGCTGCAAGGATTTTCGCCATACAAGGAGCAACGAAAATAAGAAAATACACAGTGTACAGCTCAGATCAAAAGTGATACAGAACAGACAACAGAGTTCAAATATGTGACAGACACCGATGACTTAATGCCCTCGCAAAAGGGTATAAAGCTCGATTTTAGACAGTACGATATAATTGCATTTTTTGTTAGTTTTTTGTAGTAATTCACTTTAAGCTACTTTGGCTATATAAGACTTAAAAATAAGGAAAAATTAGTAAATGAAACGTAGCAAGAACACTTTAAGGATAAGATCAAATTGACTGAAAGTTCATTTAAGCAAGTCCAAAGAAAATGAGAGGAGAAGCAACCAAAGTAAAGTCAAAAAAAGTTAACTAGTTTTTATAGATAGAGATAGTACTAGCAAAAATAAATTGAGCTTCTACAATATTATTTTTAAAGAAAATATATGTAAGTTTTTTAAAAAGTTAAAGTGTTTTAGTTTCTATATAGTTAAAGTGAAGTTAAAGCTCACTAAAATTGGTCTTCATCTAAGTTTTCGCTTGGACAAATTCCCATATGTAAATCAAAAAGTTATTGTAAATATTCTCTTAGCTATTAATAGTAAAAGTAGAAATAGTACCAGAAGTAGTAGTAAATAGATACAGCAGTTGAATAGTAGTACATATAGGAGTAGGAATAGTGATAAAAATAGGAGTAGAAATAGCCATACATATAGTAGTATATATTGTAAACTCTGGTGCATAAAAACGACCACCTCAAGTTTTTTCAGTGTACGGGTGAATGGGTAGGGCTAGAAAGAATCCCCGGCTATCGTTTGAAAGAGCAGCAAAACCAAGAGAGAGAAGCAAAAAAAAAACAACAACTCTCTCCATGCTAAATTAACCGTTATGGTTTATATATTGCGTTTAGTGCGTGGTGCGTTTTTATGACCGCGAAATTTTCTTTCTGGTTTTGTGTTTAGTTGAAGAAGTGCTAATGTCCGCACATGATTAAGCTATCATTCCGCTAAATTTTAATATAATGCCAAGTGAAACTTTCTGATATAACGAAAGGCCAAATTCTCGCGCTCAAAAATGAGCATTGTTCATTTCGAGAAATTGCCAGAAAGATTGATCGGTTTGATAGTTATTCGACATTTTTGGAAAAGCCAAGATCAATACGGTAAAGCAAAAGGAAGGAAGCCAAAGCTAAACCAGCGGGATCTGAGTCGATTGGTGACTGCGGCAAGGAATTAAATTAAGACCGCTGATGAGTTTGTCAAACTTTATAGTGCGACGAAAAAGGGGTGCGGTCATAAATTTACTCTAGAGTTTAGTAGATATAGTAGCAAATAGTAGAGCAAATAATTAAAATAGATGTGGAAATTACTATTATAACTAATTTATTAAGAAGAGGAACTCATAACTTAATTTTGGTTTAGCATTTCTTTGCATTTATACACATTTCATTTCATTAATAACATCTTCATTTTGATGTCGACTCCTTGACTTATTTGCTGACACTTTTTTTTCGTCCTTACTTTCCATTCAATCCAACACTGTTTGCTGTGTCAGCTCGTTTCAGTTTTTGGGGTTATTCTATCTAATTTTTTTTGTTAGCCAAGGTCGCTATACAATGGCCTTTTCCCCCTTTATTAGCCACCCCTTCAGCCTTCAGCCTTCAGCTTTCAGCCTGCTAATCTGTTCAGCACGTTTCGACATCTTCATTTGCGTCACGTCTTGGGTGAAAACCACAGCTAGAGCCAGAGCCAGAGCCACAACGCTAGAGCCACAGTAAAAAGCAGCTAACCACAGTCTTAACCAGAAGGCAAAAAACCGTCAGTAACAAAACCCCAATAGCATGATTCCGTTTTCCGCTTTTCGTTTTCCCCTTTCCCGGAAGTTGTTCTTAGCTCTCTTAGCTCAAACCACGAGACTGTTCATTGAATTAACTAAATGAAATTTGAACGTGTCTGGCTGACTGAATGCCAAGCTGACTGATTAACCGACTAAACGCCTTACTGACTGAATCCTTCTTCTTCTTCTTCTTATGGAAATTGTGTTGTTGCTGTCAATGTCAATGTCAATGTCATTAGTAGGCAGATTTGTACCAAAGTTAATGAATATGATATCTCATGAAACATACTAAAAATTTGGTTTCTAACCGATCGATATATATTGCAGCTATATGATAAAGAGGTCCGATACTGCTTAAATTAAGTCAGCACAAATCAGTTTAAACTTAAAACTTCAAAGCCTCAGTATAAGATTTAAAGCGTTGTTTTTATTTACTACTTATTTAGGACAAGAGATTTGAAGCTGTTGTAAAATATTTTTTGTCTTAATTATTTAAAGAGAAAATATTTCAAAAATGTTATATTTTTAATTTGGCGAATATTAAAGTTAATGAAATTTAGAGAACAAATTTCGATGGAAAGGAATACCGCACTGAAATCTGCTCAGTTTTTATCAAAATAATAGTGGTCTGAGCTTCTCAAACCTTTTGCAACATTTTATGATTTGACAACTTCTACAAGTCAATTCTTTTTTATTGTTCATTCTTTATTAGAAGAATTCATGTTTAGTTTAGCAGCTAATAGTAAGCAATTTATGTTTGCACAAGCAATTCAATAGTTGTTTTGTGTAATGCTTTTCGCATTATACTCGAAACACTCATTTGCCTATTAGTTACTGCTTGATTAACACTCATTTTGATTCACAGTGATTCAGACACATTTAACCTTCTAGTACCTTGTTCTGAGTTCATTAATGTAAGCTGCACTACCAATTATAATAGTTATAAACCAATTATAATAGTTATTAATCGCTTGCAAATGAAATCAATAAATTAATAACAATTTAAGTTGAATTAGTTGCTAACTGTTTTAATTAAAATACTTCCTGCTCTCTAATGTGCTTGTTAGCTTAAAAATTGTTGATATTTGCTGATGCGATATTCCTAATAATAATTAATAACAATTACAACTATGTATATATAATGCTATATTCCTGATTCCTATTTATAACAAAATGATATTTTTGCCCAATATCAATATCTATACTTTATGTCGATTCCCATCTCTAGTGCAATAACTATTAAAGCTTAAAGTCCATAAATAAAAGTGCATGTATCAAGTTTTATTTATGGACTTTAACAATGACAATGAGGAATTCTGTATAATCCGGATACTGTTTCATATTGCCTCACTTATTCATTGTAATTATAATGGCATTAAATTGTTTTCTTTTGAAAACTTTTGCCTAGACAATGGAAAAATCAACGAAGCGAAACTTAGTTGTTGCTTTTATTGCATTAATTAGTCTTAAGCGAACTTTAAGCGATGCCTGCACTTTCGAGGATAAAACATCTATCAAAGTTAAACAGCTGTTTGTGGTTGGTTTGTGTGCAACAATTAAATGCGCATAATGAACACAATGATGTAGAAGAAGAAGAATACAACACACACAAAAATACAGCTAATTGCAGTGTAAGACTCCGTTAAACCCCGAAAGAAACCAAAGCCAACTTTCGACAAAGTTTCAGTTCAGTTTCAGCGGCAATGCCAATAAAGAAAAGAACTCTTTCAACTTTCACTTTCAGCACCGTTAGCCAAGGTCAAGGAACAACGTGACGTATGCGCAATATAGATAGAAATATATAGGCGCAAACAAAGGTATTTGCCTTCATACAAAACTACTTAAATAAATACTTATAATGGGAGCGAACATAGACGCTGTTTACAAAACAAGTTGGGTTCAACTTTTTTAATACAGTTTGTGCCTCATATACCCTGTAAAACGATCAAATTTGAAAATGGCAATGAAATATATATAGAAAATAGAAAATAGATGGAACATTAAATATATTTCTGAGCAAATTTGTTTAAAATATACCCTGTAAATGTTCACAACAAAAACTAAAGCTTAAAATTAGCAATTAATGAGAGAAACAACCAACTAAAAGGATATCTGCACTAGCAGCTTACTCTTGCTTTAATATATGTCAGTTTGTGACGTCATGCCCATAACATTAACAATAACACTAACAACAACAACAGCTACAATATTAACCACAATGTAAATGAAAAACTTTTTGTGTATATTAGTTTGCCGCTTCCTTTTCATAAAAATTGCGGCTTGTCATGCGATTTCTTAAGCTGATGACGATGACGTTGATGATGATGACGCTGACGCTGACAATGACGACGTTTCAGCCTAGAGAAGTTGGCCAAACAGAGTCCTTGGTCCTTAAAACTATCCCATGTAGGCAATTCACAAAAAAAAAAACTACAACTGAACCCTTTGCATAAGCTGTTAGGCTTCTTATACATAAGTATATACTCATTGAGTTTCATTTCAATTAAAAACTATACTCAACTTAACTGTAAGCTGAAACCCTTTTTCATATAGGATTCCACACGGAAAATCGCTTTATGTTGCAGACCTTTTTGGAGCTGAAGTAACTACAAAGAAGTTTCCAATTTGTAGTCAATGGATATTAAAACTTTCTTAAAGATTTACACTGATTACAAAGCTCTGTGGCTTTCCTCAGTTTGGCTTAATTTCTTTTCTTTTCATTTCATTTCTTTTCTTTTCTTTTATTTTGTGAAAATTATGCCAGACGCATTTTCATTTTCATTTTCGTTTTCGTTTCCATTTTGATTTTCTTTTCTCGTTTTGGTTTGTCTTCCTCCAATTTTATTACTATAATTTCTCATTTTTGTTATGCTTATAATTCAGTTTTATTCATTTCATTATTTCAAGCATTTTCCATTTTCATTTCACTTGCTGTTCGGCGAAAATGTTTTCAATGCTGTCAGTGCCACGCGCTCTCTACGCTCCACACTCCTGCCCCACACTCCCTCCCCCACCCCATCTAATGGATCCTGCGGCATATCATTTTAATTGAAATACACTCAGCGGGCTGCTCTCCTCAAGAAGAGGCAATGCCACGCCCCCTCTTCACCATGCCGCCCTTGAGCTTGCCCAAAAACTGGAGCTGACTTTATATAGAAATAATAACAATAACAATTTAAATTAAGTGCAACAAAGCAACAGCAAATTTGAGTAAGTAATCGTTTTTAATTTAACAAGTACGTGACAGTCGGCGCATTTCTAAAGGCACTCCCTACCTCAGTCCCCCCTTTGCCCCTTCCCTTCCCCTCCCTCAAAGTACATGCAAAAGTCGTTTTGGCTACACAATTGAATGTATGTGTGTGTGTGTTTTTGAGTGTGTTTGTTTGGTATACATTAAGTGTGTTTGTTTTCAAATTCAAAATCAAATGAAATGAAAACTTATTTATGTTGAATTCTATTTTTTATTCAGATACGTGTCATGGTTTTTTCATGACTTGAATTCAACAACTTTGGTTTGTGGCTCATTTATTAATTATATATTTTACAAATTTATTAACTACATATTGTTTAGATTTTATTAAAATTTAGTCTCTATATTTGCCATTATTAAATTAAACAGAATTGAAAAAAATTAGCTATTGCTAAGCTAAGCAACTTGTTACTGGACACATATCATAAAGGGTGAGATTTTTAATTAAAGTGCCAAAAGTATATTAAAAGCAATTGATTAGTTATCTTTTAATAAATTATAAGCTACATATTGTGTGTTTTTTATAGAAATGTGTGTATCATAGGAATTGAAAAACTTGTTGCTGGGAATAGCTTAACACACATAATAAATGTGAGTTTTTTAAATAATTTACCAAAAGTTTTCCCCCTTTCTTGGATTTAATATTTCATATTATATTTAATTTAATAAAATAAATATAAATATTAAAAGCAATTGTGTCATTTTACATTAAGAAAAAAGTCTTTAAATTTAATGTAACCCAGTCATAAATAAATATCCAAGGAAATGCAAATCAGCATCAATTTATCGATAAAAAAAGGTGCCTAAAAACAAGCATACAAAAATATAAAGTATGTGTGTGAGTGTGTGTGTGTGTGGGTGTGTGGGTGTGTGGTTGTGGGTGTATGCCATGTATCTTTATATGGTTATGGCTTATGGTTATTTCTTCTCACTTAATTTATTGTAAAATGTTAAATTTCACGAAGCGGAAATGTTTATTAGAGCGGAAATTGTTATTTTTAGTGTTGGCAGCGATTTGTTCTTCTTGTCGTTGTCGTTGTTGTTGGGTCTCTCTCGCTCTCTCTCTCTCTTTCTCTCTCTTTCTGTCTCTATTTTACTCTCTCACTTACAAAACTTTGGCGTTGGCCAAAGTCAACGCCTGGTTAAAGCATACGCCGTGTTGGTTTTCGCTTTGTGTTGCCAACAATTAGTTTATTAATATTAAATTCTTTTTACAGACCCAAAACGCCTGGCCAATGCTTTGTATGTTTAGCTTATTATACACACTGCCAGCCAGTCAGCCAGTCAGCCAGCCAGTCAGTCAGTCAGCTAGTCAGTTAATTAGCCAGTGTTGCCACAGTGAGTAATTTAAAATACAAAATGAAAATATCTCTTTCCCAATACACAGAATGTAGCGTCTTCTGGCAAAGGCTGCTTAAGGTTTCATCAGCCTGATGAAAGGATTTTCAGCAGCAAACTCAGCTAAACACATTGTCCCAATGCAAAGCTGACTTTAAATGGAAAACTTCAAAATTGGAATGGGAACGGTAATGGAAAAGGAAAAGTGGAGTGGAGTGAAAAGGGGGATGGGGATGGGGATGGTGATGGAAAAGCTGCGGCTTAAGGCTTAGAAAACAGCTAACTGACGGTTGAAAGGTAGTCGACCTTTGATACTCCAGCTACTTACTTACTTTCCCAACTGTTTAAAGTAGATTACGTACTCAATTTTTAAACATTTTCAATATGGTTGTTGTTGTTAGCTTGGCCCAACTATTTTTTGTTGTTTTGTTTTGTTGTTGTTTTAGCGATTGTTTCGCTAGGATAGAAACCGCAGAGATGTTGCCTAAATCTACTTAAATTTTCTTGAAAATACTTAATGTAAAATTCGCGCGCCACAAACAGGCGTTTCCCATTTTCTTAGCACAGTCCTCTCTCCCTCTTTATATCCATATCTCTTCTCTCCTCTCGCCTTCAGCTGGTCCCCGCCCCCACAGTGGCGTATCGCAGGACCCAGTCAACATTTCAAATTAATTTTACAGCTGCCGCTGCGGCGAGCAGTTAGCCAGCAGTTGCCAGCTAACAGTTAGCCTGACTTGGTCCTTGGTTCTTGGTACTTGGTCCTTGGGCACCTTGTGTGTGTGCAATAATGAAGTGGCAAATAAATAGCACTCCCGACTGTTTGCGGCATAACAACGCCAAGTGCCCGAAACAAAAGGACCAAGACAACGTCGAGCTACTCCCAAGGAATTTTCTAATAAATGTGACTGCTTATTACATCATTTATTATGACCACTCTTTCTTTACATACTATAATGAGTCAAGCGTAACATGGTCAACCATAGAACTATACAGGTTTTAAACTAACAAAGACAGATATTACTACCGATAGCTCAGCTGTGGCTGATCGATATTCCATAAGGAGAAGCTGCCTAAATATCGATAAAAAAAATATTATTTAAAAGTATTCCAAGTTAGCAAAAACACCAAGACTAAAGTTTAGTTTGTGGCTGCATTTAAGCTTATTCTCTACTTGGCATATTTAATTTTATTTCAATTAGAACTTTAGTCATTGTGGCCACGTATCAATCAGCTATTGCTACGATATAGAGTAAAAGGTTATTGCTACGCTATAGAGTAAAAGGTTATTGCTACGCTATAGAGTAAAAGGCTTATAAATTGCTGAATAGTTAATATCCAGAAAGGAACAAGATTTTACAATTGTAGCTGAGCTAACATCCATAGATAAAGTTGACTCTAGCTTATAGTCTACTTGACATATATTTCGATTTCATTTCTTTCTTTTTAAATTTCCTAATTAGAACTATAGTGATTGGGACCACGTATCAATCAGCTTTTGCCACGCTAAACAGTAAAAGGTTTTTAAAATTGCGGAAGGAACAAGATTTTACAATTATATTTTAGTTATTAAGCACAGATTAAGTTGACACTAGCTTTTAGTCAAATAAAAATCTTTTCTATAGTTTTTTAACTTCTTTCTTATATATTTATTAGCACTTTGGATGTGTTTTTCTTTATTATTTAAAATTTCCAATTTATTAAGACAGTTATACTCTCTAAAAGTTGTGGAAACAAGAACTTAATGTGCCATTTATTTAAGTGCCAGGTGACATTAACTTTAGCGATAGTTTTCAGTACCAAGTACTTCTTTTTTAAAACATATACTAACCAACACTTTAAGTGCCCTTTGGTTAACCCCCAGATGTATGACTTGACATTAACTTTCTTAGCTTGACGTCAGTTGTTTTTTCTTTTTTTTTTAGTTTTTTTAGTTTTTTTAGTTTGCTTGCAAAGCACACTTTATGGCTTTCGCAAGCAAAAGCGCAGTCTTGAGCAATTTGCATACAAATATAATGCTATAAATTATTGCTGACCCGTTGTCTGCTTGTTGGAAGTCAGTGTTAAAATGCTTAAAGGGTTAAAGACGTTTTCTTTTTCTTTTTTGGTCGGCCCCTCACTTTCTTTTTTGGAATATTTTTTTTTTGTAGCTTATCATAGTGAATATTTGCATAAATCAGTGGCACACCTGCCACGCCCACAATGTGCTGCACTTGAAAATGCCACAGCTAATGGTGAACGCCCTTGAGCTGTCTCTAATTTATTCACTTTTCTATTTCTATTCACTTGCAACTCCACAAAAAGAAGATCCATACGGGTACAATGGAGCAAGCTCGACTGTGGCAAACCCTGTACTTCTGGGAAGTTTAAATAGTGGTAAAATAAAGTCTTCTTTAGGTGCTAGGCCAATAGTAATGAACTGCGAACACACAGCAAGGTTTGTACATTGTGGTCTTTATGTCTCTTTTTCCTTTTTTTCAGCACAGATTTAGATCATGGATAGATTTATCATTCGTACCATTTATTAAAAAACGACCTAGAGAGCGTGGCATAGTTCTAATAAACTTGATCTGGGCATGATATAGATAAACCTACCTACCAAGTTTAGTGTCTCTAGCTCTTATAGTGTCTGGGATCTAGGTGACAAAAAAAAAGGATCAGACGGACTGATCAAAACTATTTATACTTTATCGGGTCTGTCACGCCTTCTTCTGCCATTTACGTAGATTTCATTTTCGACAAACTTAATAGACCCATTTGTATTTGTTTCAAGTACAGGGTCTAGAAAGCAAATGCTCAGTGGCCAAGCAATTAATGGGTAACACGCTTAATCATCAATTGCACTTCTGCAAAACGCAAACGCAAAACTAACCGAAAGACAAAACAAACAGCCAAAGGGGTTTTTTTCTAGTTGTTGGAGAAATACGAAGAGTGGCGAGGGGGGAGGGGTGGGGATACAAGGGGGTGGTGCCAGAGGAGTGCACATAGACAACGCGCCAATGTTGAGCCATAAAAAATGGCATGCAAATACATTAAACACACACAACAGCAACAGCAACACTGATGAGTACGACAACAAGCAGAGCTGAGCCACGCGTGCACAGTGGTTCAAATGCTATTTAAATTGCACTTCCAGAAATCAAAGAAAATCATATTTAAACCCATAAATATAATAGTACACAAATAAGATACATTAACAAGTGTAAAATATACAAAGCTAATCCGTAGTTAAGCCTTTCTTGGATAGATTTATAAGAATAAACAAAAACCTAAAGCTCGTCAAAATTTGAGAAGCAAATTAAACAATTTGTGAAATGTCCTAGAACTGCTTTTCTAAAGAAGTTAACAAAATATCAAAAATGAATGATATTTCGGATCTTGTTGCTATAAAATTTGTTTGATTTATAAGCTAATAAGATTATAGTCCGACAGATTTTCGTTGATATCTCAAAAACCAAGAACGTTTTTTTCATATTTTAAGTTGATTTTCGGCATATCGTTCCTATGGCAATAGTTGTATATAGTGAATCAGGTTATTTATTACAACTGCATAATCTGAGAGATTGTAGATTGTAGTTTTCTGCTCTAGATCTTACAATATGTAACTTTTATGCGGCTTTCGGGTTTTTAAAAAGAAGCTTTTCCAGTTTTCAATTCGCGTTAAATAGAATAGACATTTTTCTTACATAACTTTTATGTTTATTATCCAAATCCGGAAATTCTCATTGATTTCTCCTATTTGTCTTGATCGCCAGCTGTGAGATTGCGCACTGCAGGACACTGCAATTACGTAGCTCATTTATACTGTTTATTTTACTGTCTCTATCTCTCTCTATTGTCTTTCTCTTTCCATCTGTTGTAAGTAGATAAAAATCCTTAACTTTAACTGCCGATTAGTCGCCCACTGTGCGCTTTGATGGGGTCGTATGAATGACAACAAATACCAATGAAATTGAGCACCCGACCGCCGGGTGCTATCCAAAAAGCAACCCTTGCCCCACTGCCACTGACACTATTGCCACTCCTTCCGGGTGAAAGGATGGGAAGGGAAGGACAGAGGACAGAGGACTTGGTGCCAAGCTGGAAAATCGGTATATAAACAACAAAAGAAAGCAACAAAAAACAAGAAGAGCAACAACCACAAGCGATGTTGGCTGTAAAAGTTAAGGAAAATATTTACAAATGAATTAACGTAATGAAAATAAACTAGCGCACAGATACATGCCAATGATGATGATGATGATGATGATAATAATAATTATAATAATGTGGCTGTTGTTTTTATTTTGTTGTATTGAATGATAATTATGTTTGTTGATGACGCAGTGTGGCCACTGCTCCAAATCCAGATAAGAGATAAATGCGTATTACAAAAACATTTGACTGCAACTCACCATTTCTCTCTATCTCTTATCTTCTCTCCCTCTCCCTCTATCTCTATCTCTTTCTCTTTATTTAGTGGTACTCACTTGATTGCCCGATAAGATAAATGCAGCAACTGTCCATACAACTTTTACATTTTACTACCAGCAGAGATCGACCGAGTAACAGGAGGGGAAACGTAAGGGGCTGTCCTATTGACCTTGGCCTACAAACACGTCTGGCATACAGTTTCAATTAAGGAAAACATAAAACAGAATACCAAATGACCGAAACGCCAGACATCTGGTCATAAGTTCTTGAACAGTTCATAAAGTCTCATTTTCCAAAAGGGGAATGACGTGAATTTTTAAAGTACAGAAATAGGCATAGAATGAACAGAGATTTTCTAAATGATTCGAAACAGTTTTAAAATACATAAAATACATACATAGACTGAATAGAGATTTTCTAAGTGATTTGAAACAATTTTAAAATACATTAATTTCAAAAAAGTGTTTGTCTAAAATATAGTTATAAACGAGAGAGTTATACAAAAATAGAGAATGCATCTTGATTGTAGAACCAATAATTATCTTTGTGTCATTTGTGTTTTTTCTCTTAAAGTTGGTTTTAGGTTGGTTTGCATTTCGCTTGCATTGCTACATTTAGAAAGATACTCGAATGAGATTTTAGAATGCCTTTAAACTGGTTTAAAAAGTACTAAAATCAAGTTGATTCTGATTTAAAATCAGTTATAGGACAAATAACATTTCTTTTTTATGCGAGTTGAGTAGAAAATGCAAATGTGATTTTGACAAAGTGATGATGCCCCGTTGTGATTCTGAGTATTTCGTGAGATATTTGACATTCGTGTTTATCCAATGACGACATGAATTTTCTATTCGAAAATCGGATTAGGCTCAAAGTGTCGCATTTTCTTGACTTCTTTGACTGGTCGCTTGAAATCACTTGAAATGTTCCCATAATACTGTTTTCTGTTCAATGAGTGAGTGAATGAATGATCGAATGAATGAATGAATGAATGCTGTCGTCAAGTGTTCCGGATGTAGAAGCATTTCATTTCATTTTCATTCATTCAAGGCCTTTCCCCCCTTTCAATTGAAATTCATGTGTTGTGCACTTCAATTTGCATTTCACAGTGCGATGGTATCAATTGAAAAGCCAACCATATAATTTACTCTTGGCACAGATTAGAGAGCATAATCTCAATTAAATCAATTGCGTTGTCAACAAAACTGACACAAATCTAAAGACCAGCAACACATTCTGATATATAGAGACAGATTGTGTTACATTTGGACAGATGCAGACATATTCATAAGCTGCAAATTGAAGCATCTATGACAGACAATCTTGTCAGCTCTATCGAAAGCCAAATGTAGTAAATTTTCTCAGTTTCCGACTGCAAATTGCAAATTGATTAGTGGAGACTCAACGACACATTTATATGTGTACTAAATGTATATAAGTGAATTCACATTTTAAGGATCTCTCAAACTTTAACAGGACATCCTACACATCCTTTAACAGCACTTATTTATAAAGTTACTTAACGTCAGTTTAACTCAACTTAATGAGGAAAATATCTCAAAGTGAAATAAATAGGAATAAATTAGGTAAACATTTAAATTAGAAAATTTAGGCATGAAAATTAATTAAGTAATTAGAATTATAAATGTCTGAGGGTATGCAATATAGTTTAAATGATCCAATATTGTTGCAAAGATTAGGAAAAACGCAATGAGATCAATAGGTATCAGTCTTAGTGTTAAAAGACAAAAACAAATTTAAGTAATTTAAAACTATACTTTTTAGAATCGTTTAAAGTAAAGATTTTATATAATTACTCAAGAATAGAAATCGATTTATGAATAGTAAAATTTAACTGCCATTCCGTCTTGAGTCTAGAAGCCTTATCAATGGTTAAGCCTTATCAAAAGCTAAGCAAATTGTTCCTAAACTAATTACACAGCATCTCTTAACGAATTATTCTCTCTCTATGTTGTAGGCAGCCCACAACTAAACTAAACTTGACTAAATTTTGGCAAAGGGCAAACAGAAAATGCTATTCATGGATGGGTTTTTCTTAACGGTTTTTTGTTGTTGTTGTTGCTTGATTTACTTGGAAATTGTTGCCTTTGACGATTTAACGGCTCCCCAGTTGGCAATAAACGAAATTTTAATGCAACAAAATCACCAGACGAGTGGCCTACACTTTGAATTCGACTTAGAGATACTACAATATGATAAGCCTTTGAAGCAGTAGTAGCCAAAGATTATTTGCTTTGGACGAATAGACAATCAGACAGACTGACAGACAGACGGACAGACAGACAGACAGACAGACAGACAGACAGGACTGACTGACAGGCAGAGACTAAGAAAATGGAATGAAGAAGATTCCATTACTTGGCTAGATGTTTGTTTGCTCTCAGAAGCGTCCATGGAGCGTCATTTGAGGACGATGAATGTTGGCAGCGCGCATCCTGGCACTCAAAGGGAATTTTCTACAAGCTTATGGCTATGGGAATGAGCATGAGTATGAATAGTGTGGATACTGTGGATACTGTGGATACTGTGGATGGTTGTCATATAACTGGAACGCTTCTTTGTTCTACGCCAGTTTGAAATCGATACCTCTATCTGTGTGTGTGCTGTGTGTGTGTCTGTGTGTGTCTTGAGCGCATTAAAAATTACAATAACTGCCATAAAAGAAAAATAAAAAGAATAGCAATAAGAAAAGGCAATCGAGTGGCGAGAACAAACAGTACAGTGCCAAATAAAACACTATCCAATACCAAAAGGTTCTTATCTACAACTTATTTATGTAGATAATAATCTCTAGAGAAATGCGAACACAACACACAACCAAGCAGACATTTATTTTATCCTTTTAACCCAGCCATCGACGTTTAAGATTTCGATTTGTAAGTTTGAAAGAGCCAAAAGAGCCATTTAGGAATACATTTTCGGCAGAAAAGCAACTACATATCTGGTAAAGTAGCAATGTTAACATTTTATGTCGTCACAAACATTCAAATATCTATGAAATGGTTCATGTTTTGATAAAGTAAATAATAAAATTATAGCCGACAAGCCATTTAATTAAATTTTGAAGTATATATAACACAATAAGACTTCAAGAAATTGAAAATAACTAAAGTCGACTAATGAAAATATAAATATTGGAATAAATATTTAAAGATAAAACATGGATAAAAAAACAATCGATATATGAAAAGATCAAGAGCTAAGTAGAAGATATAATTGTAAGCAATTAATTATATTTATGATGTTCAAAATTAATCGAGAACTCAAAGCAGAAATAGGGGAAAAAACATTTTAGAAAAGAAACGCATAACTGAAGAAAACTGAAGCAGATAATTAGAGAAAAAACCACTAGGAATATCAATCAAATAATGGTAATTTTAATAATTTAATAAGAGAATTATTTGATGATAAGCAAGAATAAAGTTTAGAAGAAAAATACTGACTGATAAATTTAATACTTAGGTGGAAATATCTAAGTACTTAGAGTCCTGTTTTCCCTACTAACAAAAATCGTCTTTTAAACTTCTGCTTTCTTAATTTTAAGCTGTAAACTGTAAAGTTTTAAATGAAATTACTTGTAACTTCTTTTAACTTTTCCACATCAAATGACACACAAAAGCTTTTGTCGTCGTTAAGTAAATAAACAAATAAATGATCTTTGCTGCAAGCCAAGTTAACAATGTTAAAGACTCTGTTGGCAATTAAGTTAGATGCTGCATCATTTTGCAAATGAGCTCATTGACTTTACAGAGTTGTTTTTACGGCTGTTTGCGTCTCCTCCATGTGTTGCATGTGGCAGCAGCGTTCATTTGATGTTCATGCAATCAACAAGTGTTTTCATTGCAATTAGCGATGCTTCATGCTATCGCTTTCTCTATCTCTGTCTTCCTCTGTCTCTCTCACACGTTCTATGTCTGGCTTTTCTCTGTTTTGTTTTCTACTTTTAAAACGCCCACTATGAGACATGATACAGTTCAGCAGCTGTCAGTGTAACTTGTAACTACCTCTACCGACTAACTGACTAACTGAGTAACTAACTCACCTATTGACCAAGTGACTAACTGTCTCACCTTAGTGACTTAGTGACTTTGACTGTCTTGTTGCCATGCACAAACTGTTTGCTGGCGTGTTTTTTAAGGAATTTGTAGTAGGCGGAAATTGTCAGTGCACAATATCCGTTGATTTGTGCGCATGAAAATGAAATCCATTGACATGCACTGACGTCCAAGGATGAAAGAGAGATGGAGAGATTGGAGGGCGCATTGCAAAAGGAGACTAGCAAATTATGCAGCCTAACAGCGTCATCAGGCATGAGGCATGAGGCAGGAAAAGTTATGCCTCATTGTCGTCATCATCATCATTGGTGGCAACACTACGCCCGGAAATGGCGTTGCAATGGGTTGAGCCCCGGAGCTCCGAGTCGCGAATCGAATGGAAACGGAGCCCATCCCGATGGTATTTTCATAGTATCGCATGACCAATTAGCTGGCCAGGAAATGCAAAAAAAAAACTTGGCACACAGCTCAAGTATTTGACGATCTGACCCCAAGTAAATCAACCCTTTTTTTGGGGCTATCCAAACCAAACATTAGTTCCCCGCTTTTAGTCCCTTTCTCTGACTCGACACTCGAGTTGCTTTTATTATTTACTTTCAATTCCCTGAACAGCGTCGCAATATTTCCCATTTCAACAAACACACTCACACACGGGGTAAAAACAGAAAGAGAAAAACCTTTTGCGGTTTCTTGCCATTAACATAAAGAAGGGAACAAAACTATGCTGGGCTCTGAGAGAAGAGAAGGCATAGCAAATAATGGCCAGCATAAAATAAATAAATAAATAAATAAATAAAAATAAATAATAAAATGCCTAAATTGAAACGAGGACGCGACAAGTAAAGCTCCGACTGGCAGCCAAATGCTTGTTGCTATTCTCTTTCTTTACTTTTATATTATCGTTTCTTTTTTCGTTTTTTTTCGTTTTTGGGTTGGCAACACCATTTTGGGACCTGGGGGACCAAAAACCACTACCCTGGCAGACAGGTAAGGTAGATAAGCAAAAAAAAAGCGAACAAGACAATGATGCCACTGTCGCCTGTCAATATGTGTGTCACTCTAGCATTCAGTGAGACTGTCATTCCAACAGTCAGTCAGTCAGTCAGACAGTCAGTCAGTCATTTAGTCAACTTGTCAGTTTTTCTTAAGGGAATGTCAATTGAAATACCCTTCAAAAATTGTCAAGCATTATAGATGTGTCAAAAATGTTACACTATTTATCAAATCAAACGAGAACTATTGAAAAAAATCCTACTTCTGCTTGAAGACATAGACAAAGTTTTAATGTTTGCCCTGCAATTGATTGTATTATTATAATAATAACAATAATAAATAGATTAGTGTGTAATTACACTTAAAAATTACTTCTTAAATAGGTTGAAAACTACCTTAAATTAAATTTAGTAAATTCTTCATTACTTAAAAGTTTACAACTCTTTAAGCTAATACGAAGCCCAAGAAATTTGGCAATAAATAAATTAAGTAGTACTTTGCTTGTGAAACAAATTTGACTAGCAAATAATTTAGTTGTTGTTTTTTAACTTTTTTAATTGCATTCCGTTGAAGGAAACTGAGAAGTTAGCTAAATAACTATTTAAATTTTTACTTATTTATTTATGTCGAATAAGTGCAATCGACAGATAATAATTAAAGAATAAGTTACATTATGAATTATAAATATTAAGTACTTAAAAATGCTTTAAAATAATACAATATAAATGTTATATATATATAGTAAGTATAACTTCTCTTAAAAGAAAATATCAGAAACAAATTATCAAACTTATTTTTTCAGCTTCTTTTATAAGCTGAAACTTCCTTTAAAGAGAGGGTATTGTGAGCCCGTCATTAAAATTGTGACTTTTCCACTGACTTGTTCCCTTCGTTTTCTTCACTTTTTCTTATTTCTTTTTTTGTGCTTTTTCTTTTTAGCCTACACTTTTGCTTTCAATGCCCTATAGATGATGGCGGGCGGGAGAGGAAGGAACTGAGGAGCTGAGGAAACGAAAAAGGCAGCAACACGTCGCGCAGACAAAACTCATAAAGTATATTAACAAAATGTTCGATTGCACTTTGGCTTGGGCATTTCTTGCTTTGCTCCTTTTCGCTACTTTTGGGCCATGTCCTTATATGTGTCTACATTCCCTCAAAGCAATAGAAGTCTGCAAACTTTCTCCGCCCCACGGCACCTGACGTCTCCTTGCCTGACATGCCGCTATCAATGTGTCCGGATCATTGTCCCTATGTCTGGGATGGTTTTCTCCCAGAAGAAGAAGCAAAAAAAGGTCTTCGTCGCGCGATTCTCATTAAAATTTGAAGCGTCCCAATGCCGAAGTATATTCAACTATCATATCATATTTCAAAGCAGGACAAGGGTCCTTTTTCCCAAAAAATCCTAGACCGTAAATAACATTTGAGAAATGCACCCCAATTAAAGGCAGCAGTAGCCATAAGTATCAATTGTATTCCAATATATAGATTACCAGTACTGCAAAATGTCTAAGAGGTATCTATTCTAATAATACTTAAGGAGCATCCAATTAATTTGAAGCTACATATGTAAGAGTTACTCGATAAAAAGGGGTGGTATTAAAATATTTTATTCCAGGTAAATGACAAGGAGTTGACAATTTCATTTTTAGTACTTAAGAGGTATTTGTTACAATAATATTGAAGGTAGATCCAATTAGTTGAAAGGCATATGAAAGAAACTCAATATGCAAAGTCTTTCGTAATCAAATATGTAAAGGGAAGTAGGTAGAAAAATTCCCTTTTCAATCAAATCACACAAGGTTGCTATTAAATATTTAATAACAAAGTTTAAGTTCGCTCAACTTGGTTAAGAACTTTACTTTTTAAGAAGACATTGCATTCATAAGTAGTTAAATTAATTGATTTATATTTGATAGATTTTTAAAGAGTAACTTTTATTATTTTACTTTGAATTGATATTTGTTAGACACATAGTTAAGCAACTGAATAATGTATGCTGATTATTTCATAGAAATAAGCAAATTTTATCCAGTGCTATCAATCGATATTTAATACATTCATTACTCACTCTACAAATTGAATGAGAATCAGAATGTGAAACTACTTTGTTGCATGTTAAAGAGAACTTTATTTAATGGATCCATTTATGTGCGATTAAATGGATTGCATTATGGGGATGCTTGATTGTGTCCCTGGCTGACAAAATCGAATGCAGATATTTAATCATTTAACTATTGTGTCCAACAACAATTTAACATTTAACATACAATTGAATTTCAAATGGAAAAGACTGTCACTGTGTGGTTTTCTCTGTGTGTGGGTGTATGTGGGTGTGTTTGCGTGTGTGGGTGTGTGCTTCTGCCCCAGTGGCTGCAATCAAACTGTTGATTCCATCCCAAAGAGCACGCAATAAAAATAATACAATATGGCAGCGACTGTCAACGTCGATACCACAGGACTTTCGTTTGGTCAGGGACCACAGAGATACCTTTGCTTTTGCTTTTGCTTTTGCTTTTGTTGTTGTACACGTAATTGTTGTTATTGTTAAAGACAGATATCAACTAAAGGAGAGAGAGGTTGGCAATCCTTTCATTGTCAGCCTGCATGACTATTGTACTATTAGTTATAGTTAGTTGTATTAGTTAAGGTGACAATATAACAAAAATAATCCCCATACTTAACTACTCTGTCTCTTTCGATTTAAAACTTTAAATTATATCTAATATTGTAAAATTAAAAAACAATTTTAACTCTTCGGCTGATTTTTCAGCTAGATATTCTGTCTATGAACCTTTTTACTCTTACTCTGTAAGCTTACTTTTTGCTCCTATTGTTATATATAAATCAATGTCCGAGTATCTTGAATCGGAATAATATATATCAGAACCATGCTAAACAGTGTTAATTATTGCCAGAACAATAAGTGAACACAAAATTAAATTTGAGCACTTAAAACTATCAAATACTTATTCATTAATTTCTGAGCTGATCTAAGTTGAAAATTCCTGTATAACATTCTCTGGAATCCAATGATGAAACATCTTCAAATATTAACTATAACCCTTAATATACCCAAAGGAATTTAAATAAATCCTTGAACTTATTCATTGTTCACTCTTACATAACTCACATTAAGTATACGCAAAGGTCAAATGTTCTGTTTAGACAGGACAGGAAAAAAGGGAAAAGAGATATGAGGTATGGGGTATGCGGCATGCGGTATGCGGTATGTGTGGCTTGTCTGTGTGTGGCAAGTGTGCCAAAACATGCAACAGCTGCAACGTGAAGTAATCTAATTAAAAGTTTGTTTGTTGCAACTTGTTCTTAATGATGTCACGCCTGCAAATTTGGCGCCAAAACGTTATGTCCCGACCCTGCCTTTTATTCCCCCACCAACTAAACATTTCGCTTGTTCTACAATTTGCACACTTACACACACACAAACACATACTTATATACACACACAATGGCTGTGCTCTATTCGCTTTAATTACAATTTATGGATGCTTCGAGTTGCCGGCATACAAAACAAAATGGCGGCGGGATAAAAAGGTAACAACGCCATCCAAATGGGGCAGATATGCCAAAAAAAACAAAAAGTAATGTAAGAAAAATGAAAAACAGGCAAGAAAAACCAAGTCCAAAAAAAAAGAAGGAAAGGAGAGCAATGTAATTACATAAAAGCAACAGCAACCATCTCGAGGAGGGCAACGCACGATGCAAAACACAGCATAAGAATAGCAATAATAACAACAACAACAACATCGAGAACAACAATAGCAACAACATCACCATCATCAAGAGAAGCAATCAGGAAAAGCGGCATTCACATTGAGTGAGTTCACACAATGAGCTCATCTTTTTTGAGTTGAGTCAACAGAGTTGAGTTCTTAGATTGAGCGCAACTCAAAAAACCAACCAAAAAAACAAAATAGAACGCCTGCGTGTTAAAAATCCGCTCTCAACTTCGCCAAATGACTTTGACAGTGGTTCGAGAACTATTTAAATTAAAAAAAAAACCGGTGGTCAATTAATTAACTGTTTAAATTAATAAGTACTGTGATCTTAATTTACTTGTATTGCGTTTATACACAAAGATATAAATAAAGATATATGGATTACAAGAAATCTACCACTTCAATACAATGAAACTACAGTCAAACAAAGTCCTTTTTCTTGTCAGACCCAGAATATTATAATATATGTATGTTAAGGTTTATGGACTACAAGAAATCTACCATTTCAATACAATGCAACTTCAGCCAAACTAAGTCCTTTTTCTAGTCAAACCTAGGTTTGATTTGGAGAAAAATAATGGCTAACATCTCCCTTGTCTATTTATATTACGCACTTATCATTCTTATCATTCAAAATCAAGGAATTATAAATCATAGTAATATTAGTTAAAAATCCTAATTTCTATTAAAATGTATTTTCCTATTTGTAAATCAACTATAACATAGCACCACTTACTTAAATGGTTGCTATTGTTGTAATTTTGTTTAGATAATATGTATATATTATTGAAAATATATCTGAAGTAATTGAAATGTGGATACATAGACAGACAGCTGCAAAATTGCTTAACTTAATACATATTGTGTACCACTGTGCGTCTGACGTTGACTCTGACTAGGGCAAAGGCATTGACATTGTCGACAATTGTGTCAATTCAATGTACACACACATACAGACACACACACACACACAGCACACATTTACACATCTAGTGTTACACGTGCTTAACTGCTGGTGATGGTGATGTTGTGCTGCCATCTAGCGAGAGTTCTGGACATCTTATGTAAGCCGCCATAGCGCCCAGTCAATATGCTCAAAGCATTACGCATACGACATGGTAAATACCAAAAAGGGCATTATATAAGTTTGGGAGGAGACTGTGTGAGAGAGAGGGGTGAAGGGAGGGAGGAAGGGGAGCCAAGCATTCGGTTAAAGGCAGCCTGATTGATGGATCTGACGTCACTGGCAGCTTTAATGATGTTGTTTGGCAGCAACATAAACTACAGAGGAGACCATCACAACTCAACTCGCACATAAATGAAAATAAAATACAAATAAAAATAAAGATGGGAAAAAACAAAAAACATATATGCACGGCCATATTTTTAATTACCTAAACAAACAAACAAACGGACGAACAAACAAGAAGCGACGA